>JAQGDQ010000022.1:702500-1057500 GCA_030141605.1 Tubiluchus corallicola | reverse complement strand
ATTGCCATCACTTCTGCAAAGCCGATGATTATTAAAGGCAAGCCGCCCACGCTTTCATCCACCAATGTAACTATGTATTGACCAGCCTGTAAGATTCATAAAAATTATCGGCTTATTCACATATAAACGGTTTACTTTTCTTTCTTTCGCACTCTTTCGTTTTTTCCTTCCTCTCCTCTCTTCCCTTTCTCTCCCTCACTCTCTCTCTCTCATTTTTCTCTTTCTTTCTCTTTCCTTCTCTCTTCTTCTCTTAGTTTTCCGCCTCCCTTTGCTTTTCCTCCCTTCTCATTTTTGTTACTCTCTCCCTCTTTCTGTGTTTCTGTCACTTGCCAAATTTCGCAGATGTTAATTACACAGAAGTAACCGTACAAAAAGTTTGAAATAATCTCACCCTTGTAACCATGGGAAGGCCTATGAGGAAGCCAAAAGCGCAACAGCAAAACCGGAAAATGATGCTGCGAAGGGTGCTGTCACGTATTCCATGAAACTGATCCAACAAAGCAGACATGATTGCTTCCATAATGGTAAACTGTAGCATAAATGAAAATTTATTTTGAATATATAGTTTTACGAACTCACCTTGACAAACTGTCACATGGCCCCAGTGCACTCTGTCACTTTGTTTTACAAGTCCATAATGTAAACACATTTTACAAAAAAGCTTATTTTTCAATAATCTTCACTCCGTCACGAATAGTAGTATGATGTTGTCAACTATACAATTTGCTTTCTCTTTTTAAGGGTAAGAAATAATATGTCATTACTTTATTTAGCCTACCTGAGATCCAAACCCTAAAATGATCATCATAAAAAAGAAAAGAATTGACCACATTGGAGCAACGGGCATGTTAGCCAAAGCTTCCGGATAAACGACAAACACCAAGCCGGGTCCTGAAAAGCAAAAGTAAAAACAAGAAGTGTTGGCATATACATGTAATAGAACGACTGCGGGTATAATTATATATAGGCTAATAGAATGTCATTCGTGATTTAGTCCTTTATTTTCTTGCTTGCTAATGATCTCTTGCTAGAATCACAGTACAGTGTTAACTACTCAACTACTTGATTATCACTACTTTAATGGAAAAAAGACAGATTTTTTTACTAGTTCCTAATTTTGTTCATGCAAATTTTTACAATTTTGCCCTGGAGATTCTTAGACGTAAGACAGCCGAGTGCTCCTGAAGTCAATTTTTTCTTAGTCTCCATAAATTATTCCATAATTCAGTAGGTACAGTCGTACGTATTGCACGATCAAGCAAATGTGCAATTTTCATTTTGAAATTTTGCGTGAGGATGACAATGCACAACACAAAATTAATGCAAATATCACCTTTTTTACCTTGCCTTTGCGGCCTATACAAATTTTGCTCGGTTACTTATATATATATATATATATTATATATATTAATTCTTTATTTGTCATAAAAACGGTTCCCTCATTACAACACTGTTCAAGACAAATGCGTCCAGTGCATACTAAAAAAACTAAAGTGCTAAACTAAAAACTATATACAATATAATGAACATATTTACAAATACCATATTAAAATATTTTCACAAACAATTAGTCCACTATAAGTTCGTCTATTCAGCCATGCTAGTTGATTCTATGAATAGTACGTCATTTTATGTGTTTGTACAAACCTTGTTCGGCTACTTCTGCCACTGTTGTATTTTTTTCAAGCGCCATGAAACCGAGTGTCGAAAAAACAGCCATGCCTGCGTAGATGCTGGTTGCACAGTTAATAATCGGTATCAATATTGCATCCCTGTATTTACACAAATGTTTTGGCTTACAATTGATAATAATTAAACTATACGTGCACAATGAAGCGGTATATGGCTGAGGTAAGTGTTCTTTTCTAATAGTAAAAAATAGCAAAGAATTAAGAAACTTAGTTGTTTAATAAACGAACTTTCTTAATGTGTAGTACTAGAAAATCGGGTTCGATCACATTTTTTGATCATCGTAGCGGTTCATGGTCAGCTTAACATTGACTCCTGAACAAATAATTATTTTGTAAAAATTTATGCATTAATTACCCTTGTTTCTATCACCCAAACAGATTCACTGCAATTATAGGGTCCGTCAAAAGTAAAAAAACTGTAGGCAATTGAAATTAAATGTACAATTTGAAAATTTCAGTCAAAAAAAAAACAAACAGTAAATAAAATTAGTAATTTGTGCATTATAAGGTATTATAAAAGTTTATGTTAAATATTTTCAGAGCCATGAAGGTATTACTACAAGTTGTATAAATTAGCCACGGAAGTAGCGAATCAATGTTATATTTTTTGAACCGACATGAAAAGATGGGGGATCCCTAGCTCTTGGTCATGTTATTGTCATTGTTTTTTCCTAAAAATTTAGAATACTCGTTGTTAGTCGCATAATGAGTAAATGGCAAGATTTCGTAGCTTACGCAACACTGGTGGGAGCTTTTATAAAGCGGAAGTCATACCAGAAGTACCGGAGATATATAACATTTTACTTGACGTGTGCCGTATCCAACCACATTAGCGTTTCCACTCTAATTCAAACTAAATTTCATGGCTGGTAAAACAATCAATGTATGATAAAAGTCTCCATAACTCTCAAACAAGAGGCCAACTAACTATTCTTCAGTTAAGCCTATACAGAGTTATATAAGAATTGCTCAGTCCAAAAAGTTGTACATTCCTTTTGAAGATTTTTTCAAATATTCGATGGTTGTTTTGACAATGTCAGCTTCAGCAAAATCTTGATAAAAAAATGTAAAATTTATCATTATTGATTTTTGATTTGTGTACAACCTATAAAAATAACTTCAATTTCTTAGTTCCTAAAATAAGTTTTATGTGTTACCTTATATACAAATCTTTCACAAATTATTATTTGACCTCTATTTATTTGCTTAGTTAACATAAACGGATTACTTAAACTAAAATAACATCATGCGTTTTGAAGCACGCTTGTCACACTCTGCACATTGTGTATTTTACCTGTGAGTATTATGATGAAATTTATTGAAACTGGACATGGCAATGAGTCCGCCGGTGCAACAGCTTAGAGAATAGAATATCTGTACTGCTGCGTCCCGCCACACCTGGTAAAATTAAGATCAAATCACTGAAAACAAAAACACATTAATTTCAGTTCTCATCTGGTGCATAGTGGATAATCCTGCCTCATTTAATGCAGGAAACAAACTGCGTGTATGAGCCTAGTTATGCCAGACAAGCTATGGAGTAAGGAGCGCCTACATTTTGCTCAGAGTAGTAAACTTTTTAAAAAATGTTTAAAAAATGTATATCTTAACAATTATTTATCTTTCGAAGGGAATATGGAAATAGGCTTGGCTCTCTGGGCTTTTATCCGTAATCTTTTAACTTGTCATTTTTGTCTGTAAAAAGCACCGTAGATACGTTTTATCCTGGTTTCACATTTTATACTTTTCTGTAAAAAGTATTTTTAATAAAGATTACGTATTACACTAGAAAAACTAAACTAATTAGTACAAAGTTTGTACTCAACATTTTGGGTGTATGGTATTGCGAAGTGGCTACGCCACTACGACGAGCCTCCCCCGTCCACCCCGGCTCTATAACAATAATACTAGTTTTCTGGGCATTGCGAGCATTTTTGGCCCGAGGTCCTTCATTTTCAGCCCGATGGCGTCGTTAATGGCCGAGGCAAAGCTGAGCAGCTGATAACGATGTTGACGATTATGATGATGACAGATAATAATAAAGATTGTGTGGTGATGATGATGACGACTATAATGAGGATGATAACGATGATGATTGTAATGCAACTGGTTCGCTAGGAACAAAACTATATACGAGCATGTAAAAAGAGTTAAATAATTTATTTTCTTACCACAATGTCTGCTAGTGGCTCCCATTGTGGCTCCAAGTAGTAAATGATGCCATCTACAGCGCCGTCAAGTGTTAGCCCTCTGATCAAGAGAGTTGTCAGCATCACATAAGGAAACAGGGCGACGAAATATACAATCTAAAATATCATGGGTACAGTAACGCAGGTTAACGAATGTCTTTATAAATTTGATTAGCTAGTTTCAAAGTTACTGGTTAAAGTTGGAACAAGCGCACAATCTCTGAAATGCTTAAAATTAAACTTGGCCGAAAGAAGGAAAGATCATGAATAAGACCGGAAAAACTGGATTAATACGCAAGAAAATTCATTTAATAAGCTAATACATAATCTAGAGGGGGTAGGTGTCTCGAGAATAAAGTGAGATCTGTCATGATTCATGTGGAATCCAATTGTTATGGTGTTGGACCAGGCTCGGTCGTAACGTTTTCATATTTCCGTCTTTTCTGGTCAAGTTTGATTTCAAAATTTCAATAACTTTGCGTACATTCAAATGCCTATACATAGATGGCACTAAGTGTGCAAATATTAAGTTTACAAGCATTTCCATCGAGCTTTGTATTCTGTGAGGCTGACAAGCTATGACTAAGTATGCAATAATAATCATTAAAATTAAAATCATTACGATATTGACAAGTATTTAATTATTATTGTGAGTAAAAATATGTTACGTAAGAGCATATGTTACTTATGAGTATGTTAAGTGGTTAAGTAAAAAAGTATAAACTTTAAAAACAAAGACTGGTTTGTTGTGTAATATTGAAAACGCTCATGACGAAATCATTTAACTGACTGTCTATCCATTTAATTTTATAGCAGCATGGTGTGTGCTTAGCGATTACAATTCCGCAACGATGTCCCTGGTCTAAAATGGATGGGTGACTACTATGAAAACCATGGGTGACTACCATTTTGGCCGGTTTCATGTCGTGTATTGCTCCAGCTAGATGTCTGTTTTTAAAGGAAAATATATGCATGTAAATGGCTAGAGCACCTCTGTCGAATCAGTATGTCATTTTAGCCTGCCACATGTCGGGCTGCCACAACAATGAAAAAATTAGTACACTTTGCCCTTGCGCGTTGGGCCTTGTAGTACGCCAAGCTGCATTAAACATTAATTTCTTTACCGGTAATAAAACTGTGGCTTAATTAAACAGTTAATGAGGCAGTTAGTCCAGTCATCAGATAGTAATTTAACGGACAATCCACACAAGACATAATGATCCATTGATGAAAAAATAGTTCCCATACCTTGCCCAACGATCCAACTCCTTTAATTAGGGCAAGAAAAACCAAAATCCATGCCAAAGCAAGAGTACCAACTAGCTCCAGTTGAAATCCACCTACTTCGTCGATACCACTTGATATATTCAATACTTTGTTGCTGCAATACAATGATAATGACAGTGACAACGATAACTATAGCGGTAGCGATAGCGATAGAAATAGCAATAGGATAACGATGAGGATAACGATAAGAACAACGACAATGACAACGATAACTACGCCGATGGCGGTGACGAAGACAATAACAAAATAATAATAGTTCTTTACAATAAAAATGCTTTCATTCATTTTCGTAGAAATTTAATTGATGAATACAATTACTAAACACTGATCTTGGATCTACAAAATTGATGATGTTGGATCAATATTCGCAAATAACTTTTCCTTACTAGAAAAATTCTTCGGATGGCGTAAATGACTGATCATCATGTGGTACAGAAATGTTAGCTATGCAGTCAGGAGTGTTCCAAGTGTTATTGCAAGTTTCCCACGGCAGTTCTGTTGTGAATGAAGCGAACAGATAGTAAAGACAGTAACTGATGACAACGGTGTAGTATAGACCGATGGACCACTCCACAAACATGGCTGCAACACCCAAACCTAATAAATGTGCCAGAAATTAGGTCCTGTACGTCCACGAACTTCGTTAAAATAATCATTATAAGATTTTCAATTTCAGAAAGTACATGTAGTAAAGAAGAAGAAAATGATTTTCCTTAATGTTCTGTTATTATTTTCTTGGCATTTTTTACATAACAAAGTTAACGACGATGAATTTGCAACGACCTGCACACATGTAAATATAAGTTAAAAAAACTTAAAGTTGTTTGAGAATGAATGTGTTCATTAAGTAAAGTATAGTGAGCAAGTCGAGTTGCCAGAAGTTGCCAGAATTTTTTTTACACACTCAGGCACATTGCAAGCCGGAATCCAGCAGTCAGTGATAAATCCTATCCAATGTTGATGTTTGCGACAAGACCGGAATCTAGTTCGTTATCAAGGATGAACCGCAGAGGTGTCATGGCTACATTTGGATGGTATACATCCTCATTCAACCAGGTAAACAAGCAGAATATGTGTGATGAATGAAAATGCACAGAATGAGTTTTGAACCAGGCAGTGATGAGCCATTCACTGGCAAGATTCTTCATTGTTTAACTTCGGCACAAAGCAAGGTCCATGACCATCCGTCTATTCACTTGGCCTTAAATACTTAAAATGGGTAGCTTGCAAAATAAACCATATTTACGTTACTCAGAATGATTCATAAATGTACTCATTTTCAGTTGAATAAGGTGCTGAATTGAACACCCACTCACACAAGTCCTACACGTTTATCGTCACGGCTTTAGGAAATAAATTCGGGTAACTAAAGTAAAGTTTTGCCACAACCTAAATAAAAGATTTATAGTTGATGAAGCATACCTCTGAAAAGTGGGCTGACTTTCCAAATATTTAACGGTGTGAGGCTGGCATACTGACCAATGGAGATCTCCATGAAGAAGAAAGGCATACCAATGAAAGCCAGCATGATGGTATATGGAATAAGAAACGCGCCTTAAAGTAAAAAAGTAATTAAACTCCGTTAGTTAGTAAACTTACGATACACTAAACTGATTTGCTAATCTGAAATTATTATGAGCCACACCGGTATTTAATTATTTCTTTCCACCATGGTGGACGATATTATACTCACCGGAAACAGACTTGTAAAATAGAGTTATTAGAGTATTTAAGTACGAAAGCTCAGTACTATAGAAAGCTAAAAGTGAATACCTTGGAGCATATAAACGAAGCACATTTACAAAAACCTTATTGTTATTAGCGTCAGGAGACTAAATAATCGCTAACTCTAACGTTTATCGGCTAATTTGGAAAATACATTTAGTTGATTTTAAGTGCATTTACATGGGTACATGCAGATTTCTAAAAGTACATGATATAACTTTGGGCACATAAGCACTAAAAATGCGAAATCATCTAAAAATATTATGCCCCAATGTAAGGTTCAGTTTAATGTTTAAATTTGTTAAAAATTCATATCATTATTCTTAAAGTCCTACTTAAAAATATATCTCCTTGGAAACCTATATATACGTGCAGTGCAAAAGAGCAGTAATTACGCAGTCAGGTGCACATGGTTTAACGTGAATGGTATGTCTAGTTTTTAGTTGATTTTATTTACTTCTGAAACGAGATTAAATAGTTTCACCTGTTAACTGTTTCAAACTATGAATTTCTCAATGTTAATTCGCCAACAGATGTAGGAGGAGTCGGTTTGTATATAAAGAAAAATATTAACTACTTAGTCTATGATGAAATGAACTTTTGTTGTGAGAAGCCAATAACAAACACTTTACCCGATTCAATTAGTAGAATCCAGGTAGAGCATTAGTGACTTGAAATTAAGAGAACTAATAGGAAAGCTGCAATAATCTTTGGCGTTGTGTACTGTGATGGTCCCCCATGTAGTAGATTACTGCTACTAACTATTTTTCATTTTAAGTATGTTAACTTAAATAGTATCACGAATTGTTCACGTAAGGATTGATACTATTGGTGTATTGATTCAATGTTTCAATCTTGTGCTGCCACCTATAGTCAAGAGTAGCATTATTTTTGACCAACTTATCTATTAAATGAAGCCATTTTCTGTTAAGCTACCTTAAATATGTAATCAGGCAGAAGAAGATGAAATTCGTTACAACCATCACTTTTATTTTCCAAAAAATATGTGTAGCGACAATGTTATTCATAATATTATTATGTACAAGTTTGAAAAAATGTGAATATTTCTCGTCATTCAAGTGGTTGAGGAGACGTGGTGGTCGTTACAGAGAGTTGGTTGATTTAGTTTGGTCGTGGTAGGGAACCGGAAAAAAGTCCCACGTTGTTTGGCATAGGACGCATCGGATGCCAGGCGGTTTGATGGATGGATTAGGACGTGATGATGGTCCATGGCAGAGGCGCCCACCGAGCTTATTCAAGTTGAGTATTAGACGTTGTCGCTTGTTTTGTACAAGTTATTATTGCACACTTATTATTATTATTAGCAAGTAAGATATCGTTTTTTTCTTTTTCTTTTGTTTTTTAGGTTGTCGGTTCTTTAAAATACTCACAAAAAATTAGAACTAGAAGCATTATGAAATCATTAAACGTTTAGAAGTTATCACGTATTGAACTCATTTGCTTAGGCCAAAAATTATTGAACGGATAATCGACAAGTGTGAACTATGCTTTATTTTTCTTTTGCTGAGATTTATCAAGATTAATCCTGATATTTTCCAAATAATATCCACGCCGTCACAAAGATTATAGTAATTCCAAGAATGACTACTTTTGAGTTCTTGTTCTCACGAGTACTTTTTTGGTTTCGTTTCTCCTTTGCTTTTGTTCTTTTTTAATTTGAAATTTGCTCTATTCGTTTTTGAAACCATTGTTTTGACTGTGTATAACATGAACCTATGCTAGTTATTAACTAAAAAATATTATTAATTCCTTATGTAAATGTTATTCATGTGCAATATTTCTACAAACACACCAAGAAGTCAGGCAAACATTTAGACTTCTTTTGCTCTATACTAAAAAGAAAACCAAATACAAGTTAAGAAAATTATTCACCAGCAATTCATTTGGGATGTATCGAGTAGTTCTTATAAAAACTGAAAATATTAAGATCCGACTAAGCTTTTTTAGCTATAATAGTTCAAAGCCTATAAAGCAAAAAGTACTACGAAAAAGCCGTTTAGAGAAAAAATTTAAACTAGAGATTTTCAAAAGCTCGTGCACAGTTTGAAATATGCATAAATGTGAATAAATATACATAATCGATGAATAATATTCATAACTATTAGCAGGACATATGACTCTGAACTCAAAAGGTTCCACGTCACACTGAAAGGAGCAAAACAGATTGTATTTCACTGCAGTTCAGCTTTTTAGTTTGCTTTAGCTAGAAGCAACGCGCTATAAGGAGCTTCACATGTACTGCTCTGTATAATTCTTACCCCCTCCGCTTTTGTATGCCAAATATGGAAACCGCCAGACATTTCCAAGACCAACAGCATAGGCGACACAGGTAAAGAAGAACTCTAACTGATTACCCCACTGGGCTCTCTTATCGCCTTCACTTTCCTCCACATCACTTTCCTAAAAATGCGTAACCAGAATTTACATAAAAATATGCAAACATCAATTTGGTCTAGTTGATTGAAAATACAAAATAAGAACGCGTGTTGATTCTTTGTTAACAAACATACAAAAACATAACAACATTAACACCAACAACAGCAACTATAATAAAATGATAATAAATAAATATGCGGCTGTATACAAACAAAACAAAACCAAGCAATCCGTTGTAAGCACTTAGAAGATGGACTCGCCGCTAATTAAGTTTTTAAATTTTTAATTATAAGTTTTTAATTATCGGATCACTTGGGTGTTATTATAGCCATTAAAATGTATACTTTAAAGCAGAGCAGGATATAAAAAATTACCCTGTCTTCCTTAAAATGTATATTTGCAATTATTTTAATGGACATTGGAAATATAACGTATGCTTTAAGCCTACTTCATTTAATTTTGAAGCGTTAGTAGCCATTTCTATACGATTTTCCTTTTATCTAAACAGTTGATAACAAATTTTGAGGATAATTTTGTTATGTCATAATTAATGCTGTGCTAATAGTGTAGTGGAAAAGCAAAATTTTCTTTTGCAGACTGGTTTTAACGCCATTTATAATTAATATTGTATCCTAATATTTGCATTGGAAAAACTACGCACCCCGTATACATGTAATCCTACTATAGTAACAGCAGTGCCATCAAGTGTAGGTAACAGTTAAAAATCTTCAGTTATAGCGCATTTACCTGAAATTATGTAAAAAATTTACCTGTTTTAAGATTTCTTTTTGTCCCATACTGTCTTAGTTTGCTGGCAGCACGCCACACGCTTCGTGTATACGTAACTATAACTAATGACTGATCTTTTTGGAACATCCAATATTTTTATTAGTGATTTATTATAACCTTATTAACTCATCAGAATGACCTTTGGAGTTTAGTTGCATTATATATTTGCACGGAATACTATATGCAAAGATAACCAGTCCACCGGAGAAAGATCTTGCGCACTCAGTCATAATGTTATTCTTGCGGTTCTGTTTAAAATATTTCTGTTTTTACTTCCTATTATACGAAAGAGTATGACCAGTGAAAACTGCTAATGGTCCCTGGCAATAATGTTAAAATATGGTCCCTGGTAATAATATTAAAAGATTTATTATAATAACCTTCAAAATTAAATGCCTTACAGTAAGCCTCTGAATGTAGTCGATAGTCGAGAACTTCACTTTTAAAGGAAATGGCAAACCTTCCAGGCGATTAGGCCTATTTCAGTGTAAGCAAAAAATGTTGGAAGGATTTAGTAATAAAACTGCAATAAGCGCCTCGAATAACTAGTCAAATCACTTTAAAGTTGCGATCACTTCATGCTTGGGCGCTCACATTTTTTAATGCTCATTCTTCTTCAAATGACACGTCGTTTGCCTGGAAGAAAACGTAGAGCACTGTCAACTTTCATCAAAAGTATAAGTTTTCACAAAAAAATTAGGTAGCTAAATTTGTAATTTTTTACATGAACATTTGGTAAACTTTGAATTAGTCTAAGCAGCGCGCGATTACGGAAAGCCACGACACGCTTACGAAAAGTAGCGAAGTTACCCAGTTACGTCATGATTTTCAAGTGAATGGCGGCAATCACCACGCCTGAAAATTTCTATTCAGAGGTAGTATATTTTAAATATATACTTTATAGGTAGTTCTTTGCAAATTTCTTTTTTATATTTTTCTAAGTTTAAGTGATAACAGTAAAATAAACCCAACATAGTGAGTAACTTGTTCCTTCCTTTAAATAACAATTTGCTTGACTAAAATCTTTGATGTTTGTGGAGTTGTAAGTGTAAGAGAATTCGGGGGCAAACCCCAAGATAATAGCTATAGGCAAATACCAGTATCAGAAACAAAGTTGCGAAATACTTTAGATGAAGTTCTTTATGAAGTTTGGCGCTCTATATATGCAAGGCGGGATCCATTACTACCAGTGCTTAGATCTCACTAAAGTATGTATATTTTAGAGGTAATCTATAAAGTTTAGACATTTTATAAAATACCTAGTCAATGTACTAAATTAGGCAAGCAATCCATTCAAGTAAGCAAGTGAGTTAATTGTTTTTTGGCGATAGACGCAATATCTGTCATCAGGAAAAGCTTCACTCTATCCTGCACATCAAATGGAACTAGTGCGTCACCAAACAAATCCATGCTCAAACAAGCAAAGCAAACAGAAATCAAAGTTAAAACGTTCGAAAACCAGGCCCAGCAGCATTCCAGGTGGCATCGGACCATCGACAATGAGACCTAGCATTTCTAAGACGAATAGAAGATAGAAGAGAAAACAGCATCAGTTTAATATCAACATTCGACAAGCTCAACTGTACCCTTTACGAATTCTTGAATGTTATACATGTCGCTGAATGTTATTATCAACACACTAAGGAGGAACTACATTGGGAGAAACTTAAATACTCGGACACGAGAAATGGTCAACGAGCCAAAGAAACAAGCACACAGAAACATGACTTTTTCAGACATTCCATAAATTTTAATTGGCGTGATATAAAATGCTTAGGAATATTACATCAAAACAATTGACCATATGTTTTATTTTTATGTTAACTATAATTTATTCGACGTTGTGTAAAATGCCCAGGAAAAATACATCCAAAATCTAATTATACACTTTGCCTAAACTGACTTATGCATTAAATATACACTAACGAAAATGTTGAAGAAATTATTTTAAACATTTTCTCTTATTTGTTTTGGCACTCTATATTCCTCTATAGAATGCTAGTTGCATATTTTGCCTGTAACATGTATTTAATTATATATATATGGATCTTAATTACTTTTTAAATGCCCAATCTCTTAGAAAGTGCAATGGTGGCAGTGGCCGCATGACATACCAACTCCAAGATCTTAAATTGCTCTTGTTCATAATTTAGGATCACACATGAAACTCGGAAGGTGACAATGGAACAGTCTCTTCTGTATGATTAGTTGGTTACAGCGCTGCACAAACATAGCTCGGTCTAACAACATCACATTTGAATGTAAGCCATTCCTGCTCAGAGACGCCCCACTAGAAGACAAACGAAGGTAAAATTGTCACCGCTAAATGGACGCGCCCCACAAAATGATAGTTGACGGTGACACAATTAAAACGCCATAGCTGAATTTCAAACTGTTTATTTATCTATAAAAAGAAATTATCAAGAAGAGAAACTGGGTCACACTGTGCACAGTTTGGTAAAGTGTTGCTGTACATCTATTAACTGTCGCGTATGACGAATTCATTGGTGTGCATATAAAAATCAATACGAGGTATGTAAACAAAATTCATTTTATTGTCAGCATTTACTATTTGTTATCTTACTATTATCGAAAAAAATCTTATCAAAATAATATTTCTATTACATTTAAAATGTAATACATATTTTTAAGATATGCACGAGAATACATCATAAGGGTCTGTATGTAACGTTTTTTTATCTTAAAGTGATTGCAACCTTGCAGTTTAATTGGCAGTGCTTGAATTCCATACTATTTGAATGAAATAGAATGGATTCTATGTTGCTCCAATTCGCAAACCTTTGGATTCGATACTGACAATTCGCAATCGATACGCTTTTAAACATCAGCAATAACACAAGAACAAGTTACGTAAACAAGTTGACCGCTTACATTTAATCGACCTTACACGTTGATTGAAGCATTGTTCATTTTTTATGGTTCAAGCTATCGCCCACAATTTTGTGTATAAAGTCTTAAATTGCAGCAAATTTGTCTTATTAACTACATTTTCCGGGCACCTTAGCCTTGGATAGCTTAGGAAGCAAGAAGTAAGAGCTCTATATACATTGTTTCTGTCTGATTACACCAATATTTATTGAAAACGTGTGTTTTTTACATGCTTCTTGTGAATATCGCTTCGACTACTTTCGTAAGGTGTTCATGAATAATGAACGTGATCGTATTGCAATTGTATAAAAAAGGTCATTAATCCACTAGTCACCAGCCATACTAGCAGGATATAGGCTATTCTTACTGTATGCCCTCAAGAACAGCAATCAGAATGGGATATTTACTTGTGAATGAGTTGTTTCCCTTTGTTGGGCGAATAAATCCATAGTTATTACATTTCAGTGACCAAATTTAAATTCATCACGGCTTGTCCTGGATGTAAATCGGAAACCACTGGATTATGATTCCATGACTACTAGACAGCATAGCCTGTTGTGTTGAAAACAGGTTCTAGTTGACTAGTTCTGTTCTAACATTTTGTCAACGTACTACATGACCTTCCTCAAAGCTCACTTAATTCATGTTATAGTAACTATACTGACTGCTAAATAATAAACTTAAATAAGCCAAAATTATTATTAACATTAACATCATTTTATTTCGATTATACTTTACGTAAGTAATTTATAAAAAAGTGTTGCCACACACGATTAGTATTAGAACAACATAACGATAGTAAAAACGATAAATGGGCGTAGTGTTTCTGATAAAATCTATAAGCAGTACAATTTCTTGCAAATTAACACGTAACAATGTTATCTAGAATTGACTGCAGCTGTGCTGTGTTTAAAAAATTAAAATCATTACATTCTAAGCATTTGATGCAGTCTCCAGCATTAAGTCATTTTATTTATTTAGCCATATTAACAATTACCTGTTGGTTTCCTATCAAAGCCTTTTTCCTCACTGATCTTCTTGTCAAATTATTATATGATTTACTTTCTAATTGATATAGCTAGAAATTAACTAATTAATATAGAATAAGAAATTGTGTTTATAACCTTAATAGTATAACTGTCGGTTCAGTTTCAGGTACTATCCGATGTTTTCATATTTTCACATTTTTTCACTTAAAATCTTATTTATAAAAGTTGAAAAAGTTTTTTTTAGCTTTTTACAGTTTTTAACTTGTAAGTGATCTTATGCTTTAAACCACAGATTTGATGTCACAGCTAATCTTATTAAAATTTTTCCCTTTTCTGAGTGCTACTAGTACCTGAAATTGCCCAACATACACAATTTTTGAGTTAGAGCTGTCTTGCAATTACAGTTTTGTTGCCTGCTCACGGATTAGAACTTATAGAGTTTTGTTGCCTGATTAGAACTTTTAGTTTGTTTTTTGTTTGGGCAAAATAAATTTCAGAATATTAAAACGTAATCTTTAGGTTTGAATGAAATTTAGCAAAAAGCTGAAGGTAGACGACAAAATGGCAAGATGGAGCATAACGTTTTTGTTCTTGCTGAGCTATCACGTGAGTATACTTGGATTAAAATAGATAAAGATGAATACGAAATTTAAAAAATTAGTATTAAAACTTACGTTGCTGGCGTAATGTTCTTAAGTGTTACGAGGGTTGATTGAACATTAGTTGCAGGTAGTGTGCGACCAAAATTTTGTTAACATTCACGCCAAATTTTCGTTCGTGAAAAAATTAACCTTCCTACCAGAAAGTAGAGGTAGAGAGCATTTGCAAAATTGTTACTTCAGGGATCAATCTGCAGCATTTAAGCGTAACTGAAAAATGTGCTGTTTTTTCCAATGTGCCACAGAAGCAAGCACAGAAACAAAATCAGGAGAAATCAAGCGTTGATCTTTTTCGACAAGAGAGGTTTTCATGCGCGCACGGAATTTAAATCTGTGATCTTACATTAAAAATATAAAAAGGAGATCGTTTTCTTCTTCTTGATTGCTTCTATATTATAAAAACAAAAACTGTAGAATTTATCCTAAGATTCATTTAAAGGAGCAATTTAGAGAACATTTAACTCTAAAATTCATCTCTTTTTCTTGAAAGCTTTGTACAACATGCTGTTGCCACAGAATAAATGTCTTTCTTCGTGATTATGAGTGTCTTTATTCTGCGATGCTTGGACACTTGTCGCCATCTATTAACATTATTAGTAAACCAAAAAAAGCCAAAAGGCTGTAATGTCTAATCAAAGAAACTGCTATTCCTGCGAAAAAAGCAAAAGCACTGAAATCGTCTGCATATACAAATTAGCCACCAGGTCCTGACTCGGTGTCTTTTACATACCTTTAATGTTTTTCAGGTAACACAGTCCCTTGCATACCGAGCCGCCCCGGGATGGCATTTTGGTGGACTCGTCTTTGGAGCTGGTGGACCATTTAATGGTGCTTATGGTCTCAGTGGTCAAGATATATTCGCACTTTATGGACTGGACGACTACGGCTATGGTTACGCGGCGGGGCGCAACAATAACGGTCAGCAAGGCAATCGCGGTTACAGTGGCCTGGGCGTTGGTCACCATGAAACTGGTTTAAAAAATCATGTTGGTCATGACGGTTATGGGTATGTCTATGGCGGCTATCCTAATTACGATTACGGTCACTACGGTTACGGTCCATATGTTAAGCATCATGGTTATGGTCACGGTCATAAACATGACGAACATACATCTGGATATGGAGATGGTCACACTGGTGTAGATTTGCATTCAGGGATCTACAGCTATTATTAACCCGTCGATCAACATTGAAAATTTATCTTCATGTTTTTCGACAGTGACTGTGATCTTCACATTATCCGCTCGATTATGTATATAGTGTGATGGTGTGTTCATATTAAGCCCAGTCCAGATTTTGTGGGAAAAAGGAAAAATTTCCAAGAAACAGCGAGCCCAAACAGGCACATTGTCCTCTGCTTTTTTTACCGCAGTGCGATTAATAGAAGCCATTTTGGCCTAGTTTAGTCTTGTTAAGTTGTTAGTATGTTGTTAGCTGATGTATACAATGTGACGTAAAAAGACGTTTTTTCGTTAAGTGTTTTTGTTTTGCCTTGAATAATTGTATACATAGTAACTATTTTTCCAAATTTTTAACGCTGTTTACATTGTTTTATACACATGTATACGTGCTTATTTGTTGACGTTCAAGCAAACACACTCCGAGGTTCTTCTAAACAAAACCTAATGGACTGTCGGTATAATGACCGTGTGTCTAGCACTGGTTCATTTTTGTCTTGCACAACAAAAATCTTTAAAAATAAATTTTGAAATAAATGTAAACACGTTTTTTTTGTTTCAAGCAGTCTTTACTCGAGAGTGAACAGTGTACAGTGTAATGAAATTTGAAAGACACTTAAAACGACAAACCTTCAGTACTAACTATTAATCTACTGTCACATCACCATAAAACATTTTAAAAGGTCATATAGTGCCAAAAAATGAATATGCTTAGGAAACAGCTTACGAGAAAGACATATGACGCAAATATCCGAAACAACGTGGACAATACTGCATTATGACAACTTTTACACGCACACTGATTTAAATAACAGATATTAAAAATTAAATCGTACAAATTTTAAGTAAACTAATAGTTTAGTTTGCCTTCCACAGTCAATCAAAAAACACTTTATAGCCATCAGCTAGAACATAATTGACCCTTTTTTATCTTCCATTTTCTTTTGCTGATAACTAGCCGCTTTACCAAATAAATATTCATCCATTCTTTCTAAGCATTTATCAGCTAATGTAATTAATACAGGTGTGTTCTGTTGCTTTCGATTTTCAAAATTCCACACAAATTGTTTTAGGCTGGCACTCTGGACTAGAACGTAATTTAGCAGCTCAGTAACTAAATATATTTAAAAATGCTACGACAGATGAATTGAGGCGCCCTCTGCAAACGACAGACAAAACTTATACTGTTACATTGCTACGTGAAAGCCTCGCAATGCATACCCTCATCGAAAGTACTTTCCTGTAACACAGTTTACAATAATGCTTCTTAATAATATCCGCCATATCCGCCATATCCACCATATCCACCGTATCCACCTAATCCACCATAACCCCCATAACCACCATATCCGCCATATCCCCCATATCCACCAAATCCACCATATCCGCCATATCCTCTTCCGTATCCGCCATATCCACCATATCTCCTACCATAACCTCCATATCCACCATATCCTCTTCCGTATCCGCCATATCCTCTTCCATATCCGCCATATCCACCATATCTCCTTCCATATCCACCGTATCCACCATATCTCCTACCGTATCCACCATAACCCCCGTATCCACCGTAACCACCATAACCACCACGTCCACCGTATCCACCGTATCCGCCGTATCCACCGTATCCACCGTATCCAAAGCTACAGCTCACTGTAATCTGAAACAAAACACAATTTAAAAACTGATTCCTTTGCCAATAATTACATAAAATCAAAGTAGAAACTTACTGCTATTATTAATTCCCTGAAATCGAATATGGACGAAAACAAGAATGTCTAAAAATTGAAATGTGACTCACAATGCCTTGAGATTAACTAAACTGAATTTTTATGTGAGATGTTACGGTATAGAATTAAGAGCAATCTTTATAAGACGGAGCTGTGTGGTCTAATGACATAACATGTAATCGAAATTTCAGTTTCAGTAACTAAAACATTTTAAAAAAGTTCACAACTTAACAAACATTCTAGTTCAGCTTTGCAAAATGGAACTGTATGAAAACGACTAAGTGGCATACACTGCAGATTATCCAGCACTTAAAATCAAGGCTTACGTAATGCAGAAGTTGTGGCTGGACCGGAATATAACTAAATAAAAAATAATCTGTCGAGATAAGACATTGAAGCGGCAGAGGTATTAAGCCACGTTTTGTCGACAGTTTGGTCGACTAGCTGTAGGCAGTATAGCAGATGAAACCGCCCAGAAGCATTTTTAGCAGTTGTCCATTCGAGTCACATCCACTGTTGCTTAACTTTGTAGCCGGCACACACCATAAGCATTTAGCTAATAAATGCTTTAAACGTTTTTAATAACCCTAAAGGGCATCTGATCATTTATTTTGACAATACAAAATGTGTGTATACCAATACGTACCACCAGCAGTAGCCCAACTAACAGAGTTAGCAGCAGCTTCATGATGACTTTTGGACGTATCTGTAAAATAAATAAAACTATATTCACAATTTATTCAAATAAATTGTAACTAAGCTGATCTGTGTGGTAAATAAATTGATTGTAAATATTAATAATATTTAGTGAAGCAATAGCCGAGACATCATTAATAATAAAAAGAACTGAAAAATCAAGATTAGCTATGAAAAATTAGAACCAACGAATGATTTCCTTAAGTATGGAATTGTCTTTTTAAACATTAACGAATGATTAATTATAATTTTCAGTAGTTGCTAATTATGTGCGTAACTGCACACATCCATTCGGAGTTATTAATGATGATAAGAATTGTCAGACTACGAAAAAGTCAATAGTCTTGCTATCTTACCTGGGATTGTTAACAAATTGCAAGTTTGGTGCTTCGGCAGCTGACTGGCTTTACTCTCGTTGTCTACGGTATTTTGTACGGTTATCACCGTCATCATGACCCGCTTCTGTCTTCATCCGGCAGCTGACCTTGGCCGGGTAAAAAACTTAATGTCATTTTCGCTGATAGCCGTCAACAGTGGTTACTATCAACGCAACTATTAAAATGCGCACGGTGCCACGTCCCTCGATTAAAGTTGTAAATAGGACATATAGCTCATCAATCATACAGTATAATTGTGCGCTTGTTGTTTTACAAAGCAAAATTAAGTTTATGAAATGAAAACTTTAGGTGCTGCCGAAACACAGAAGTTAACAAGATAGGCTTTTTTCCAATTAGCATGGTTTACACATAGTTATACGCTAGAATTTGACCCTTCGTCAAACGACATATTGGCACATAAAGTGCGCCATATTTAACATGAAATGCCTTAGGTCTGGGTAGTTACAACTATGTCCTTATAGTTTTAACGGCCCAATGTCATTCAGATACTGTATAGTCAAATAGCTCATCTCGTAAACACATCACACGTTTTAGAGTTTAGACGCACCGCTTATTGGGCAGAGATGAGAAATCATTTTTCCAAAATGATGGTCAACAGATTTTAAAAGCAACATCGCATGGGGCGTATACATTACAGTGACCTTAAGGTGTTCTTTTTATAACTGGTTTGAAGAATGCCTTCTAGGTAACTTTGAATTCGATAAACCCAGAGGGCCTCAGAGTTATGTGAATTTTGGTCGAAGCTTCGACACAGGACGCAACAACAACAATTCTTGCTGCTGTTGCTGTCGTCGTCGTCGTCGTCGTCGTCGTTGTCGTCATCGTTAATAGAACAAACTCCGCATCGACTGAAGGAGCTGGATTTTCGATCTGCCATTTTGAATTATCATCGTCAGGAAGTTTCACAGGAAGGAATTTATACTAGAAGGAATTACGCATCGACTGATAGAATCGGGTTTCGATTTGCCATTTTGACTTTAATGTAGCCTCTGAAAACATTTTTTAAGAAAAGTTCAAGGCCCCTAGACTAATATACCATAATCTAATATAAATATACTAGAACGAAGAGTCGGATTTTCGATTTGCTATTTTAAAATCAAGGTGGCGGCATTGACGAGGTTTTAATCTAACGAGTCTCTCGACCAGCACTTCAAGTCAAAGTTTTCATACTTTACAATATTTTAATGTAATTAAAATTAGGCCTAACAGAATATTTGTAGGGTATTTGAACCGTTTTTCGTTCTGTTTATTGTTAAAGCTTGAATGTTCGTTACGCATTCCTTTATATGTTTGCTCCTTCGTTTATTGTTTGTTTGCCTGTTTACTTTTGGTTGTTTGTCTGTTGTTACTTCCTGGTTGCCTAACTGGCTAACTCGTTAATTGATTCGTTCATTTATTTGCTTGCTCGCTCATTCATTTTTTGTTTGCTCTTTCTTTTGTTGTTCATGTGTTAGTTCTTTTGCGGCTTTGCTTGTTTGTTCGTCGTTCGCTCATTCGTTTGTTTGTTCTTTACGATTCTGTTCGCATAGATGTTTTTTCTACATTCCCAATGGGAAAATTTGGTCGCATTAAGTGAAAATTTACTGTCAATGTTAACTACTAAACACTCCACACAAAATTAATATGCACAGGCTTAATAAGTATGGTTGAATTTGATTTAATCTGGCAATTAACAATCACACAAGTCAAAAGCTTTCGAAAATAAGAAAATACTTGTTGCTAACAAAATAACAACGAAACACGAGAGTTTTTATTAACTGCAAGCTGCCATGTTCAAGATGTTTTTATAAGATTAAGGTAAAGAGGCCAAATTTAATATAATAATTGTGGCTTTAGTAATAATTATAAACATTTAATTAACTTGTAATTCAGAACATATCATGCATTATATGTTACGGATAATGTGCAAAATAGGATATGCAATACTACTACAAAAGTTCTTTCTGTGAAATCAATATTTAAGCCAATGTAGATATAAATGGTTTAATCGCTGTATTTCAATGTCGTAATTTGACTTAAAAGACAAAAAGCCGCACGCAATGCATGATTATTAAACTTAATACGTTGTCAAAATTGTCTGAAATTATCTTGCATAACCGTCGTGGTTAAAAAAATAAAACTTGGGAAAGTATCAGCATCTTAATTCCTGACTTTTACAAAACCGTAATACAGTTTATTTAGTATTCAGCTTTCTATAAGATTTATAGTAAAAGTCTTATTAAGTATTTTAATTATGTATATAGTATCTTCATTATTATTCAGTCATATTAGGGATTGTACCATTTGAGATTAGATTAGATTACATTAAATTATATTATTCTTTATTTCGACATCTAGGTCATAAATATCGCAAAAATATGCACAATTTCATAAAATTTCTAGAACCCGCACTACGTTAAATGAATCACCATAAAACACAGTCTTGTGTCTTGACGCGTAGTATAGTATAAATACTCATCGTTTATTCCACATTTTCACTCAAAATGCAATGTGAATTGCACAACGGCTTTATAAAACTAAGTTATAGGTCTACTTCAACGTCTTGTAACGCTTTGTATAAATTGACTGTTTTCGTGAAAGTGATGCAATTAAATTTTTTGTGGTCGAAATAAGAAAATTGCCCTATTATCGTATTATGGTGTGCCATTCCTTTAAATTTGGAGTCTATTTCGACGAATGTAACAATAACCTCTTTTGTCTGCATTGATAATGTTATTTAACCGAGTCAGATTTTCTTTAACAGCTGTACATTCACGTAACGAAAGATTACAGACTCGTATAGGTTCTTAGACTCTCACTGAAAGTCAAAGTCATTCGAGCCTCTTACTATCTCAAACAATGTTTTCACCTGTCGCTCGTGAGGTAGAAGTCAACGAACAATTAAAAACCAGAATTAAATTAAAATGGATATGACAAGATATGTGCGAATTTCTCCCCCCTGTCTCTGTCTCTTTTCATTATTTCTTTCTTTCTTTCTCTTTCTCTCTCTCTCTCTCTCTCTCTCTCTCTCTCTCTCTCTCTCTCTCTGCTTTTCGCTTTCGCGCGCGCTCAATTACACATATTGTAAGACAAAATACTCACACATTTTGATTTCTATAACTAAAGGCTAATTTTAACTTTTATGAAGTCTGTGTTTAACTAAATACAGGAGGAAAATGCTCCAAGGTCTTTCTGATACCTGTAAGTCTGAAAATCTTTGTAATGGGTTATAGTTGTACAAAAGAAAATTGGGTGTGAAATGGGTTGTTATTTCAGAAAAGCTGTTATTTCAAAAAAAAAGCTTGGAAATTTATTTTTTCTCGTTACATTGCGTTGTTACAGAAGTAGTTGCCGCAGATTTGGTTACCGGCTTTCGACGAGGTTTTTTGATATTCCGTAAAATGGTAGATACAATGGCAGTTTTTGAGCTCTCAGACCCATCTAGTGGCGCCCTAATAAAATACGTAGCTCTCAAAAACATGATAAAGTAACTAAATTTATTGGGCGACCCAAATTACTAACTAATCATCAACAATTGAAAACCAGCCACGTTGCTACCAGTTTCAACACACGGTAGCAAAACAACAAAGAAATTAACTTACTTACATCATGGTGTTCATCGCTGAAAATAAAGCACTGATCAAGATTTGTTGTCGAAAAAATAGTATTACTGTAATCCTCTGGATTACGGTATCTTTAATAAAAATATATGATGCCCGTACAGTGCCGTTTAATGCTGATGAACTAAGGGCAAAAGTTGTTGAGTCCTGAGAGCAATTGCCTGCTAAAGATGGTGAAAATGTATTTAGTTAAAAATGGTGAACACTGTAGAGCACTTGATGGAAATTTAGCAGTAGCGTTATGTGAATTCTTTCCGCCATTAATTTTTTGGTTTATTGCTTTAACACTTCTGTATCTTAGGAAAAATCTAAGGGAATAACCTAAAGCGTTTAGCATCATAATATATATATATATATATATATATATATATATATATGCACATGTGACGTCAGCATTAATTTTCAAGAGATTTGGTTATTTTCTTCTTATCAGTGTAGTATCGTAGTCAAGACGTCTGCGCATTTTTTACTACCTGATATAAAATTTTGTAAAGAATCGAATGGAACTCGCATGGTTAAAACCACTTTAACTGATACTTTTGACTTGGTGTGCGTGAGAGGGGGGGGGTAATTTTTATCAAGGTGTAATTATTATTATGCGTTAGTATTATTTATGGTTTATAATAAATCCTTTGAAAGCTTAACCAACGAATCGAAATATGTAAATGTGCCTTGACAACAGGGGTTATTCGAAAGTCAAAGATAGTTGAAGCAGAAAATAATAACTTACGTAGTCAAACAATACTGACCGTTTAAATGGAATTAAGGACACTGTATCAAATAACACGTTTAATAAAATTATGTGCAGCATGCAACTTGTGCAAGCCCCCAAAACTTACTCATTTTTATCTTTTTAACATGAAATTTTGCACACTAGTACAACCATCAAGGTGATTAATTTTGGATATTAAGCCAATCTAGAGTCATCCAATAAACCTACAAGATGGCTATAGCTTATAACGGCCACAACTTAACTATTTAAGCATTATGATTCTGTTGTCAATTATTTTGAAGAGCAATTTTTTCACCATTCTACTGGACTAATTGTGCGTAATATAGAGAATGCAGTATTCTTATTTGGTGTATTTTAATTTCAACATGCCTGTAGTCTAATTTTGCTTTTTGAGCTTGCATTTTAGTGCGTTAGTTGTAAGTTTCTTTCTGTGTGAGTTGAATTTCTGTTCGTCTACATGTAGCTTTCCTTTTTGGAAAGTAAGTTGGACCTATTTAGGCTCTTTCTTCCCATTAAAAGACAAAATACCCACATTTTTGCAGTCTGATATTATTTATAGATTTCAGATCAGGAGCTGCATTGCTGCTTACCATGGCAACACATCCAGACAATTTGAGTAAGAATATATGAACATTTGGGTAGTTCGTCTAGAAATGGCAAGTAATTAAATAATTCTCCTCAATCTATCATTAATGGCCATATTTGTGTCTTTGGCCACAAAGCTGATTTTAATCATTTCACAGCATTGTGACCAGAGCTACAAATACTCGGAACTTATTAATAAAAGAAAGTTTGCCTATGTGCCCAATGAGCCTTCTCTTAATGTACAAAGCAGTTCAATTCCTTTAACTTAATTTTCAAACACTTAGGTATTTGCTACTGTATATTTGGCTTTTTGTAAACACATAATTAGTGCACAAATTTACTGTATCAATTTTTTCCACTCGTCTGCTTATTCATTACCCATTTGGCTTCTGTTAAATACATAATTAGTGCATAATGTTCTATGCTGTAGCTCTGCATATATAAACTGGTTGTACGTTTGTAAAACTTTATCACTGATGATGACAGCAGTAGCTCTGTCGAAACGTTTGATATGATTTTTAACTGTCGAAATCAAAAGTTCTAATAAAATTGTGGTGTTTTAACAATAAATTATTGAAACATTTCAAAGCGTAAAAATTTAGTAAAAATCGCAGTTCTCAACATAATATCTAAGTTACTGAAAAATTACGTTGTGCGACAAAAAAGGTAGCACTAAGGTAGCATGACAAAAAGGCAGGGCTGTCACAATAAAGGTACTAGGACGTTACTCAAGATATCGTCCAATGGTTCAGCAAGGTGAATGTGTGCGTGCAGATTTCAGTCTTACGTATATGACCATAAAATGAAAAGCTTATTATTATCATTGTTTTAAATGCTCTAGGATCTTTTAATTTCTTTTACGTAAATATCACTTTTTGTGCTGTAATGAATTTAATATTAATTGGTCAATTGTGCATCTAGCATTGTGTATCAATACGCGTTCCTTCTTTTTGTGCTTGTTCTTTGGAAAAAAATGTTGTAATTTATTTACAACATTATGCAATTTATCACGACGCAAAGGGATATGAAAAAAATTTCATTTCTTTTTAAAAATTTTAACCAGTCACCCAGTTCACGTTCAATCTGTCAGTTAGCTTAGAGTTAGTCAATCTGTGCATCAGTCTTTCAAGTAGCCAATCAGCCAGTTAACCGCAGTCAGTCAGTCTGGGCAGGTTCGTGTTTTCTAGGATGTTAAATTCTATAAAGATTATTTTATTAGCTGAAATACCTCCCTTACCTGGGGCTGGTTTTGTATGACCTACGAAGTAAAATAGTATATATATTTGTGTAATGCCCGCCCCATAATATGTGCAGGAATGCGTGCCGCGGAGCAATTCTTTAGAAGAATAGACTACAAAAGAATGACTGATTCATTAAATGGACACCTAGCACACCATTTTGCCATCATTTTGGGGAGCCTATGCGTAAGTAATCAGTAATGCGTAATTTAACAAACAACGTGAAATATTAACTTGTCACATAATAGGCCTAATAAAAACATTCAAAACACAAATATTAATGAATAACAGTAACAGTACTTTATTTCAAATATCCTTTAGACAAGTTCTTTTTGACGGGATGATAATAACGAAGACAAACACAAATTTTTCTGGAAAACTCTGTGCCATGCTCAAGAGCAGAAATTGGCTTATCATGCTCGATGGTTGTATAATTCTCTCAAGATCTAAACATTATGTTCTCCGATAAAGAAAGATCAAAATAAGTGAGATGGATGATCAAAATGTAGTAGAAAATAACAACAAATCACATAAAACCCAGCAGGTTTATTTTGGCTATATGGCACGGTTCATGCTGCAAACATATTCACGCAAACTGGACATGGTGAATGTGAAATCCAAAAGTTTTATTGCAGTCTGCAAACTCTGTGGAACATTTTCATGAAGCCGCTAGAAAAAATATTCTTGATGATCGAATGTAGACTAGTGTGAGAAACTGTAACAATCGCTGACATGTTCACCACCACCAACCGCCAAATCCATATCCTGGTCCATAAAATCCTCCGCCCCATCCTCCTCCAAATCCTCCTCCAAATCCTCCGCCCCAACCAAAACCGCCCCCGCCAAATCCTCCGCCCCAACCCCATGGTCCGCCGCCCCATCCCCAACCCCATCCGCCGTATGGGTAGGCATCACTCTGTGTTACCTGCAATAAAGCAAAATATCAGGGAACAATTTGACTATTTTAACTGTATGAAATAGTGTACACCACAAACAATGAAAATTCGATAAGTGATGAGAGAGAAAGAGCAACTCTTAGACCTGGAAAAGTGGACATTGGTTATTTTCAAAACACCCATAGCTTCATTTAACCGATGTCACATTACTGGGAAATACAATAAAAGCGAAAATGAATTAACTGGTGATTAAATCTTTCAAATTAAAACTTTTGCATAAACAAAAGTGACCAACTTACCTGATTAATAAATTTATTATGATTTACAATTGACACATATGTTTGAAAAAAGACGGGAAAGCGATGAAAAAATGCGAACGAAGTACAGATTTCTAATCCGAAATTTTATAGCTTAATGTGTAGCCCTACACGCTCTGGCAGTTTCACCACACAAATAAACAGACTACCGACAAGCTTTGATGGTTATGCCGTGTTCACACTAATTGTGTATTGCCGCTCAGATCCAAATAAACCGCCTTTCAATCGGAAACATGTTATGTACGCTAAATTTAAACAACGGTAAAACGAAAAAACACCTTAACCTGAAAACTGCTAAGAAACAATAAATCTGACTTTACTCAGGCGAATATTTTAGATACAATTCATCTTTTGTAATCAGCGTGTTATTATCGTTTACTAGTTACTTACATCTATCAGTATTTGCTTGGCGTACGAAGAAAAATTCACACCTTTGAAAAAACGGAATTTAAATTTTTTGTCTTCACGCGATTATACCATTACATTATTTCTTCAAGAAAACAGGAGAAAATTGTTTTATGGTAGTCTAATAATGCAATGTTGTTTAAAGTAAAAGAAAAAACGTAAAAGATGCGCACTCAAGGTTGGGATTAAGAGTCACATTGGTATCAAAATGCGTCTCTTTATTATTCTATATATCAAAATTATTCTATTTCAGCCGTGATCGTTAATACAATTTCGTGTTCACCATACAAGCCCGTTTTGAATAGCGTTTTTCTCGCAGCATTTAGCTCGGCGTTTTTTAATACTCAGTGAAAATGAATATCGTTTCCAAAAACGCTCCATTGTTTTCACTAGCGGCTTTCACGCTGCGTTATCATGGGCGTTTTTATCGCTCCAGCGTTACGGCGTTTTTTGCATGAACTTTTTTAACGCTATGGCGATAAACGTTTTGACGAGCGATTTTGCCAACGCGATAAAAACGCTAGTCAAAACGGGCCTTACTTATGAATGTAAAACTATAACTGTCTTATAGGTAGATATTCAACATTTAATTTAAATGCCATTAATTATGCCAAGGACCTTGTGCAAATTAGCGTTTTAAAACAAACCACTCATTACCCGCGCACAAATTGTTATTAAATTGTGAACACTGTCTTCTTACACTGTAACCTTGAAAAGTAACAACACAAAATGGTGTAAGTGAAACGTAAAGACTTACCCAGCATAGCAGCACCAAGAGCATCAAGAATACTATCTGGTACAACTTCATCTTGGACCTGAAAAAAAACGCAGAAACAAGATTACACACAAAAAATCAAGTCACTGAAATCACAGTTTTAAATTAAGTTTCTTGTTTCAAATTCATAATCGTCTATGTACTGTGCGATTAAGCATTTTTTGCGTCATATATGTAAATTCGTATGCGTACTTCATTTTATATGACATTGCAGCATTAGAGCTTATGTAAATCGAAAATAATAGCAGTTTCACAATCTAATGAAAAACAATAAAGTTAGAAATGTTAGGAAACGAATAATGACTAAGTTGTGTATTTACGTAATTAGCTTTCTTTTTTGACATTTTGATTGTGTTATAGTTTAATAGCGAAATCTAGTTATTAGCACATTAAAAATAGGTAAAATACAATCTTAATATAGGTGTTATACCGTTTTCTAACCTTGCCAAATTTCTGATAACTTTATCGCTCAGCAGGCTTGCTTGCAACTAAACAGGTTTGATCAAATGAGACAAATTTGTATTCAATTTCTTGTTGCCTGACCCGATTTACCACGGAGTTATCCTTGACCAACGCGAAAAATGAATAATTCATTCAGCTTGCATCAATTGCTATAAATGTAAAAGTACCCTGTATAGTTGCCTGTAACTCTTTCGATTGGTGTTAAAAAATCCAATCAGGTATAAGAAGAGCAACGTGTCCTTTGCAAACGGGGAAAGAGTTACGATGTGCGCATATTCCGTATATATCCGCTATAGTCAAGGAGATGACTGAAAAAGAATAATGGTTCCGGCAGAAGAATTGCAGAAGCATTTGTTCGCTAGAAGTCTGATGTTCTTTTTGATGGTCTTTCTTCATCCATGATCTGCTTTCAATAAGTCAAATATATACATTCTAAGATCTTATATGATCTTACTGCGTCAGTTTTTCGTACATCCATTTTAATGTTAATTAAAGTAAGGAAAACACGCTTTTGTGTTTCAATTTTTCGAAAAGATAATGTTTCACATAGCCAAGTAACTTTTTGAGAAATAACGGTTCATCATTTTTCACTGCTGCTGTAACAATTATGTAAAATGGAACTACCAGCCGAACAAAAGACTTTATACCAGCAAAAGGCGTCATACATATTATTTATAGGTCCTACACTATAGTCAGATAGAGATGACGTGTAAAAGTAGTTTCAGTCTATATTATACAGCACTATAGAACTTAATTTTTCACTTTTCCACTTTTCTTGTCGCTGTCAGCTTTGGTTAATTAAACTATATATGTATCGAAGAAATCGCCACGAATTAAGGGAAGCATAAGCCGAGAAATCCAAGGGACTCCGGGACTTCAAATCTAAAATCAGTGAAAAATAGAAACCGCAGTCTACCAGATTCATTTAAGTGGCTGAAATTCTGTGGTAGTGTATATGGCAAATTTTATAGTGTTATTGTCCTACTAAGATTAGCCATGAAGTTACAGAGATTTGTGTCTTTTTGAAACTCTGAGGTATTAATGAACTGAATAGAGAAAATCACTGACGAGCTTACAATTATGACTGCTATCGTGTAGTGTCTAGTCTTTTTTTTTGCTTTGTCACAAGTGGCTTTTTAACGTAAAGCTATTTAGTAGAAAGTATTGTATCAGCGTGAAGGTTACTTACAAACAGTAGATTGAACAAGTGATTAGTAATCACTTTTCTACTTTTTGGGAGGTTGTAATGTCCCCAATCAAGAAAAACTAACTCCTGGGACAAAACTTAAAATGTTCATTGATCAAACTATGCAATTTCTACAGCTCTCATTAAAATGATTAAACTTACTAATAACTGTGCTCTCTGGCCGCCATTACCTTGATCATTTGCACTTGACTGAACTATGGCAGTGTTCTTTGCCGTTTTCAGCTACGCGAACTGAATTAGTTATTAAGATCTTACTACCCAGCGTGATATGCGGGGTCATAGTCATGTAAAATTGATGTTAAAATATAATTTTTTTTCTACCTATCAGCAGATACAGATGAAAATCACTTTTATTCTACCCGACTTTTCTATATGCATGTAGCTCTACAGACATGCTACTAAACAATCGATGGCAAGTTTTTAAGACACGCTGCACACACACATAAATGTGAAAACTTAGGAAAGTAAAATTCACTTTAATAAATGTTTCGGTGGGTCTTTGAAACGAACATTATAAGCGTTTTACTATGTTGCCATTGTGATATAGACAATCAATGCAAAATAGGGGTTAATTCCATTTCTAAATCTTAAATAACAGTTTATTGGAAATTGCGATGAAAATTTGTGGCTTTTCGGTAACAGTTGTTGATAACTGGTTTTAATACGGGGCTACCATGCACGTGATGCAAGCAGTTGATTTCGCGCGAAACAGGTATACGAAATAGTAGTCAACGCTTGTCATTATCACAAAGCACAATGCATTAAAATTTCAAGGCCAATTTTCGCTATTAAAAATCTAACCATGCGACATAATTTTGATGACACATAAAACGACAATTTTGTCCATGGACTGCATGCGCTCAAGCGTGGGCTTTTCGAACAATTAGTTTAGGAAAATTTCAATTTTTGACGGATAAAAGTGTGTGTGCAAGAAATTGTGCGTCTTATGGCTAATGTGCTATATAGTATTGTATTTGTCGGCTATTCGATTTCGCTTATTTCCTGAAAACCTTCTAAAAGTTCTTTCTTTCACGAATTTTCTTTAAATTTAAAATTCTACCTCTTCAAGATAATTCGTTTGCCCGGCAATTGTGTTTTTTATTCATCTTAGGGCCTGTTTTCTTTTTTTTTTATTTTGACGTTCTTGTCTGGCATAGTTTAATATACAGTAATCGTATATTCCATTTGAAAGGCACTTAAAACACTGGATTGATGAACGGCATAAACTGCTCCTTTGAAAAAATAACAAAGGAAGATATATCGCAGTATTAGTCTTCTGTACGGCGCGAACAACTCATTTTCATTATAACTGTATGAATATTTTCATTTTTTATCTACGCAGAATTACACAAGGATTACAGAAGCACTCTCTTCCTGTGTGATTTTTATCAGGGACTTTCTTCATAGTATGCATGTAGGCCTATTATTATTTCGTTCGTACGCAAGCTGTGAACGGCTTTACTACTGATCAAAGCCATACAAGTAATTATTTTGTTTTTCGAAATTTTGGATGCCGCAAAGCAGATTACTTTAAGAAATTCTAAATAGCAAAGATTCGGAAATATTTACTAAATTAGAGCAAAGAACGCCAGCATTCCTAACCTCCCTTCGGTTCAGCAGTGTAATTCATAGATTTCGTAAACTTGTTCTTCCGGTTTGCAAAGTGACATGGCTGTAACGTTACAGCTTGACAAGCCATTGATCATGATAATGAGAGAGTTGCAGTTTGCAAAAAAAAATTATGAAAAAATAACGGAAGGGGGAGTGGTCATAGTAATGCTCATTCTGGGCAACCATTTGGATTGGCATGGGAACTAAATAAGCCTCCCGTGCGCATTATATATAAATCTAGAAATATCATTTTTTCAATTCGGAGCTTCTCTCACCTGATTCCTCCAAGTAACCCGACTTAAAGAGAAATCCTCCTACAAGAAGTTGAAAGATAAAGTTGGATGATAAAAAGTAATGAAATAGCTGGAACTAAACCAAGAAATTCGTAAAGTCAACCATACTTGATATTTAAAAAGGAAACTTCTGTTGCATCTCAACAAATGCAATTATTTTCCAACGGCACATTGTTAAAACACCATGTTTATACTGAGTATAAATATGTTGGCACCTATTTCAATAAAAACTGTTATTTTAATAAAGCTGTAAATTCTCTTGCCACACAGGGCAACAAAGCCAAATTTTCTTTACTGACTAAATCTAAAACGCTTGGATATTTTGAAATCAACTTTGCTATATCTATGACACAAAATCGTTAACTAAACTTAGAACTAGCGCACAGACACAGTCTGGCAGTCGAAATAGGCCGTCATTTTGGACCCCCGATAGCGAGGCAGGATCGTTTTTATGAAACTTTCAATGTTATGGAGATGAATATCATTTCTTGTTTCATTGCTCAAAGTACGCAGTAGCACATAACTTTTTAAATAATTCTATAATTAAACTGTATCCTAAATATGTAACGCTTAGTGATGAAGAGAAGTCATTCTATATTATGAAGTCATCTGATGTAATGTGCTGTAGTAAAACACTCTCGTATACTCATGTAAATTTGTGTGATTTTTCGAAAATGTATCTTGACTGGCCCTGTTGGCGACATATCATATCAAATAAACATACATAAATGAGCATAACATATCGTAACTTTAGTTATGTTCACTTAAATCTTTTGCACAGTTAGAAATAACAAAATATGTGCCATTTTTATTTGGCTCTGAATTTATGATATGGATTGACGTCTTGCATGGTGAACTTTGCACAACGCTAGAAGTATATCAAACTACGTACACATTCAGCGCTGCGTGGCAGACGTTTAAAGGCACAAACATTAAGATGAAAAACAAATCTAATTCTTGAGCTAAGATCGAATATCTATAGAGTGTGTAAAGAAAGCCAATCGCGTGAAAAACAAACAATAAATCATCTAACAGCAGCAAAGTGAAAATCATAAATGGTGTTTGTACATTAGCTCACTTAAAGTATACCTCTGTGTACGGTATGTCATTGCATTTTTGGCAGTGTTATCGATAATGTCAACACCCAACTGTTCTATTAACTTTGGGTAAGGTGGCAAGTTTCCCAGTTTACACAGATCTTCAAAAAACCTCTTTGGAGAAAATTCCTTAGACAAAAAATGATGGTCCTCTCTTCCGCGATACCAGTCACACTTTTTCCTTTCGTTCATTTCCGCTTTCGTATCAGCATTCATTTCTTCTTCACTTGGTAGTTGTACAGAACCATCGAGAACTTTCAGCGCAAGTGGGACCTGCCAAGACGCCGCTGAAAACCATAGAGGCATATAAGCCGTTGCAATAAATACAATGTTCGGGTGTTTTGTACATATCGTATGTTTATACAGTGGTGATACCTTGAAGTCTTCCACGCTAATTCCACAGTCCGGGTGTATGAATGGATAGTTATACTTATATCCAGTGCAAAAAATCACGACATCAGCAGTTAAAACTGTTCCATCAGTCAGTTTGACCCCGGTTTCATGGAAGCGTGCAATACTTGACTTAACGTGTACATTTGATGGAAGGATGCCTTCTGCGCATTGTTTCTTCAGGTTGAAAGTGTCGCAATTACTGACACAAATTGTTAAACTTACTGCCACCGCTGCAACATCGATAGCTATGTCTATTCCAGAAAATCCACCCCCAACGATGACTACGTTCCTGCCAACAAACGGATCGACTGTCCGGAATTGGCAACTATGCAGGACTTGGCCTCGAAAATTCTGCAAGTTGGTCAGTGATGGCGTGTACGGATCGTTGAAAATGCCAACACAAATCAGAACAGCATCAAAGCAAATGTCCTCAGTACTTCTGTCGAGAACATTTTCGACAGTTAGTTGCAATGGCAAGAACTTTTCCTTGGATGCCATTGGCTTGATGCATTTGACTTCAGTACTCGTTCTAACATACTGGCGAAGATTGTTCTTGTCTGCAATGTCTCGTATGTACTTAAGGACCCTCTGATGGGTTGGAAACTCAAGTGGGTCCTCATCTGAAGGCCAAGGATGGCCTGCTGCTTCCATCAAAGCTTTTGGAAAGTTTGCGATGAGCTTTTTGTAGATACCGCTGTGTTTTCTATGTCCTTGTCCGTCGAGCTCTGCATCGTCTGTGTATATCCACATGCCACCTATAAACAGAAAACAGTAAGTTTGTCCCGAAACGCCCTGTTGATATTAAGAAATCCAGTACAACGTCACGTACAATATAACGAACACCTGTGTAAACATATTCGTTGCTTGTGTGATTCTTGGGCTTTACGCCGTTAGATATTATGACTATAGTCTTTCTGTGTATGCACAGGTCAACCCTTGACCGTTTTATTCTGAGCAACATAAATTAAAATGAAACAAGTGATTAGTCAACTAATAAAGTTTGTCAACTTACACCTTCTAACTTACCAATATCCGAGTTTCGTTCAAAGACTGTATGCTCGAAATCCGGCCGGCCAGACAGAATATGGGATGCCACGAGTCCAGAAACTCCAGCCCCAATCACGGCAACTCTTTTCTTCTGCGGTGAACCCATGATAACATTACGTTTTTGAATGAAATCTGATGAAATGGGAAGAACACTGATAAATTCAATTCAAGTTGGTGTTGTGCATGCTATTGATTACAATCATTTGCTTATATCCAAGAAAAATTCAGGTTACAAAAGGGCAGTCACGAAACCAGAACAAGGAGTTGTTCGCACAGGGTGGCGCCTCTACCTGGGAAAGATAATTGCGTTGCATTAGCGCATGCGCTTATATCCAGTATCAGGGTTTGTAAATACATGTACGTCAATGCTTGCAAAGTATGAAGGTCACAGGCGTTAAAATGCCATTACAAGCAGTGATACTTTCACGATTCGTGTGCATTTACGTTTTGGAGTTGTTTCGGTCACTCCAAATTGTAAAGGCAAGAGACCTCAAACAATTACCAGTAGCAGAAAAAGATAGGGTGAACACCACGGCTAATATACATTATAATTCTGCAAAATAACGTGGGCCTATACGAAATAATCGAGTTCCCATGTGTGTAGGAATTCAAATAATTCCAAGACAGCGGTGTGTAATAAGAAAGAATTGGGTAAACTAATTTGTTTTATGAGAAACGCTTCGTGGAATGCTTGAGTAGTATTGATAATTGGTGGGTACACTGTAAGATTATTTAGTTAAAAGGGAGAAAAGAGCAATTTTAAAGTATAACCCAAAAAAACTTTCCATACTAAATTATATTACTTTGCATTACGCTTATTAGTTTGAAAGGCTACGTAATGTAACTAGAAAAGAAAAGTAACTTAAAATATTCGCACCAAGTGATAAAACGGCATTACATCGCCAACACCACTGATTCACCAACAAATTATTGATCTTACTGACGGAGTACATTTTAAGGACAGATACAATTAGTTAGTTCGAGAATATATGAGCTAAATGAGCATGACATTATTGCTTACTAACACGGATCCGGGATTTGACGGCAGTAATGATGAATTAAGTTCGTATTAGTTTTTTATATTAATCACAACCAGATTTCAATCCCTGACTTTCTTTCTTTGTATGCCCTCACAAACCCCGCATTACATTTTTGTTTTCACTAACGAGAAAATTGACCTACTCCAAACTGCTCCAACAAGCTCTGATATTCCTGTTTCGCACTGTCAGGTGGTTTTTATTGGGCTAGGCCATATATAGATGAGGTAACCAACTTCTTGTGCTTAATATTACGACGTACCCCATTTTATTTGGATTTTTAGAAACCCTGCAATTTGGCCCACTTGGACAAGTAGATCTATCCGTACAGAAAAACTGAGTTCAGAATCGCATTCAGCGTTGTAAAATACACCTTTCCACTAATTTCCAGATTTTGCAGTAAATATTAAGGCGTATCCTACTTCCGGGTCTGAAAAACCCTAAAATGGGTCGCTTGGGCAATTGGTCCTTCCACACAAAAAACTAATATCAATTTTGCATTTGGTATCACAAAATACACTTTCGTGTGATTTCGTAGGTATATATTTAGTTAACAGTGAGGCGTTTTCCTTATCTGAGCCAGATTCAAAATGCCTTTAATGAGGTCGGAAAAAATGACAAACCAATTTTTTTTTGGATTGAGGGCGTCATAATATTTCACTTTCATCAAAAAGTTAAAAATAGCACACAAATCCCACTGGAGCCAAAAATGTCGCACGTGCAAGTTACCCATTTTGTGATGAACGAAGCAAACACTTTTAAGGGTTTTTAAGCTATTGTTGCGGAATTTAAAGGACTAATAATATCCAGTTAAAACAAAATGTAGCATTCCACGTAGCAGTACAGAACGATTAACAGGGAAACAAATAATCACTCACATGGTGTTGTAAAACTACCTACGGATGAACTTAAAAATTTTGGATGTCTTTGCTATTCAAAAGTCCATATTGTAAACTAATATGATCTGAGAGGAACGCCTAACACATAGCAAGCCATAAAACGGGCTCCTGCTGCTTTATTTATACGAATGACCCAGTTACAGTAACAGTTTTAACGAGCTTAACCTGAACTACCTTAAGATATAATGCGAAATCACCACTTTATGAATAGGAACCAATCATTTCTTGGCGTCCGAGTCAAGAATAAGGCTTTTCTCCCTGCTGATGCAATTATTATTACTATCGATGTGCCATGTTCACTGGATCGGTTTCAGTGGACTAAGAGACAAACTAAAAGCATTCGGACAAAAATGTGTAAACACACACTCATGCACGCATAGATTACGTGATGAACACTTTATTCATTTTAAAATTGTAAGCCATTCTGTAAATCCATTGTGGCAGTTAAAAACCATACAACTCGGCTTTTATCATTGTAGCCAAGTATTAAAGTTCGATTTCCCATGAAATTTCCTCCCACCCCAACTGCTGTGCAAGGGCTTACATGAGTGCCAGGGAAACTTCATAACTATAAATAATAACAGTTATTATAACCACCGACTAGATGGCGACACGTTCCCGTAGGTATTCTTGCCACCACAGATATATATATAAAATGTTAATATGACATTATTTATATTGATTGCTCCGTGTTAGCAGTTCGAAAACGTGCAAACTTTGCAAAGAAATTTTTTACAAAGGTATATGCAGCATGCTTGAATTGTGCAGATAATTTTTTTTGTAAAGGACCCAATATTTATTAAAAAATAGCAGGCATAGCCCAAATCACTGCTCTACTCAATATCAAAAGCACTGTTGGATTTTTCAACACCCTGCCTACTTTATATCGGTGTACAGACTTGGCCAGCTGAATTTCTTAAATTCTAATTCGTGCTCTTTGCACACTTGGTTGTGTAACTTCGTCAATATGACAATGTCTGCAACTATTTGTAGCTGAGCCAAACTCATTTCTTTGGCTTTAAAATGTGGAACAGCTATGGACAATGTACAAACAAACAGTAAGACTACATAATGATCAGGAACCTTTAAAGAGCAATCACCATATTGCACTTCTCATGAATAATGTAATAAAAAGGAAAAAAGGCTTTTAGTGTTAACTTCATGTTTGGTGACCAGGAAGATGAGGACATCTTATGGCCTGTAAGAATGAGCTTGAGTAACCCATTTTAAACAAGACAAATTTATCTAAGCAAAGTTATTAATTTATTTATAAAGCCTTAACAAGAAAATGAGAACATGCGAGTAACCGAAAAGTTGACAAGCATCACACTTTGTCTGTCCATTTCTTTGGCATGAACAATGATAGTTTTTGAAAAAAAGTTTTTCAAATAATTTGTTTACCTTTAATTAGCAATTCTAATTTACTAAGCTACAAGGTTACAACAACCTACTAGATAAGGCGAAGTGCTTCAAGAAAATTTTGCAATGACATTTGTTACACAAAACCTTTATGACAATTATTATAGTAATTTGTGATAGTCTGGCATGAAATCAGCAACATGACTAATGCTGCAAATATATCCCAAGCCAAAAGAACAAGCAACAAACTAAAAGTAAAGCTTCAAAATAATTTTGAAAATTCTATGATTGCCCCACGTAGTCGATTAATTACTTCAAGAAAATTTTGAAATGACATTATTTCTTTGGTATTACACAAAATCTTTATGACTATTATTATACAAATTTGTGATAGTCTGGCATGAATCAGTAACATGACTAATGCTCCAAATATAATATCCTAAGCCAAAAGAACAAGCAACAAACTAAACTAAAGCTTCAAAATAATTTTGAAAATTCTGTGATTATCCCACATTGTCACATACATTACTTTACTTCTACCAATAGAACAGACAAAAAATATTTCATTGGTAGATTTTACTTAACATATCTGAATTTACACCATCCTGGTTGCTTCAGACTGAGTTATGACTTCTTGTGATACTAACAAGAGTATAAGGCTATGACACTGCAATTTATCTATTATTAAAACGATTCAAGCTTCAAACAGCTTTGCAGAAAATTCAGGTTATACATTGTTATGTAATCAATTGAGATGCAACTAGCTAAACAATTCTGATGGAATTTGACTTCTTCCTGGATAGCTTTTTTGAGTCCCAGGGTTCAAGACGCTGATGGAAGCAATGTCACATGCTCTTTGTATCATCTCTCTACGTGTCAAATTTTCATGCTGCGCTAAATAAAAGGCCAGTGAGCCCACAAATGCATCTCCCGCTCCTGTAGTATCTACAGCTTCTACAGACTTGCAAGGAACATACTTAACCTCAGTCTCACCTTGATCGACAAAAACTGCACCTTTATCACCCAAAGTTATTATAACACTCTGACAATGTTTCTTTAGCAGGGACACTGCTGCAGATTTTGCCTCTTCTACAGTCGTCACAGGAAATCCGGTAAATAGTTCAGCTTCAGTCTCATTGGGGCAAAAAATATCACAGTATTTGAAAAGTTCAGGGTTCAGATTTGCAACAGCAGGAGCAGGATTAAAAACTGTGGTGACATTATGACGTCGGGCAAGCTTCATTGCGGCAAGAGATATATGCGGCTCAACTTCCAGTTGACAAAGTAGCACTTTAGCAGTCTGTATTAGTGATTCAGCTTTGACCAAATCCTCCACGGTAATGCAGTGATTAGCTCCAGGAATGATAATGATGGCATTATTTCCATCTTTGTCTACAGCAATTGGTGCCACTCCTGTTGATACGTCCTTGGTGATGTACAGATGGTCCACATTTACATTATTACTTTTAAAGTTTTTGATTGTGTCATGACCAAACGAATCATCGCCAACTCTTCCAACCATTGCTACTTTGGCACCAAGCCGAGCACAACATACAGCTTGGTTGGCACCTTTTCCACCAAAACCAACTGAAAATTTAGTTCCTGCTAGTGTCTCACCCATTTTTGGTAACCTGTCTACATAGCTTATTAAATCTGTGTTGCATGAACCGACACATACAACTTCTGCTACAGTGCCTACCATTTTTTTCTGCATTACTGTGTGCACCTGAAAAATAAACAATACAGTGCCAATATAACTGAAGGCAACATTTCAAAACGTGAAGATTTTGTAGACACACAGCAGCTAACCTGTTTTTTATTTTTGTTTATTATATATATGTTCTATAATTCCCATACAAGCAGCAAGAAAATTAACTAACAACTTTTTATATCATCACTTGTCTCATCACAGTTTGGCCACATCAAACTAAGTTTACTGTAAAAATAATCTACAATTTCACACCCTTTTCGACTATCGTCCATCCTCAATACATAAAGGTTTTATGGCTTGCATGGTGGAAGTCTTGTGCTTGCTTTTGCTGTGAAACGAAAAACTGATGAAAACCCTAGTCATTTGAAGCATTATACTATAGCAAGTATAAACAAGTACATTAATTTTACAAAACACGGCTTAAGTGTCACCGATACACGTGACAACTGACAACATGTACTGCAGTGAGCGACAGTTCTCTTTCTACCTAAAGTACAGCGTCTTATTTCAGACATGTGCGCATGGCCGCATGCGCACAGCAGTCAAACACCATGTTCTTTGGGCTGTAAAACAAATTGTACTTCCCTCACATGCTCCGGTTCTGCACAAGTATAGAGAAAGAACTAAAGAAAAAAGATTATTATACTGAATATTACTGATAATAATGAGTGAAAACAGGGGGTGCTGCAGTACCGCAGCACCTAAACACGAGTCGCCACTACCTAGTTTTATAATTACTGCACAGAGTACTAGATGCACTGCCTTCTAAAACAATTATGTCTCGCTTGCGAAACTTACCAAAAAGTCGAAATCATACCTAGACGCGTAAAGACGACTAGTTATCTTACAGTTCTTCACGTGAAACAGACTTAGGCTAGTAATTCTCAGAAATCCGAAACATTAGAGTTCTAGTAAAAAACAAAAGCTAATAATCCTACGCAGTACACATACAATAAACAAAACTATAATTAATTCATAATTATGGTTATCAAGTAATAATTACTGGGTGTCATCATTTTCTTCCAGGCACGTGTTTCATCGGCCCAGTCAGATACGGTCACAAACTGTACATACGTCATGCTTATTGGCAGGTGAACTTCCATTTTCTTTGGTTGAAAGCATGAAATCACGCCTACTGAACTGCTAAGAGCGAGAAAAGTATTCCGACGCGTACTGATATTGAAGAACATGGTTTATTTTGTGATACTTTTACTTGTACAGAAATTATGCAGAGACTTTCCTTCTCACGCAATAACAAAATACGTTCGTGTCGTTACCGATAAAGTACCAAAGTGAAAATTAATTTATTTAATTCGGGGAATTTTCTGAGCCAGTATTTCCGTCAAAGAAGGAAGTGTTATGCGGTTCCTGGGTCGCACAAAAAGCTGAGAAATTATTTCATTATTTTGATTGTTTTGTACATTTATCATAATTTCTTCATGTATGTTGCAATTACGCTATTATATATCTGCAACGAGCAGCAGTTATGTCAATGTTATCTGGTGTGAATAGCCCATTTACCCCTCCTATTGTGAAAAGACTTCTTGGTTGGAATAAAGGTGAAGGAGAAGACAAGTGGACAGAAAAGGCTGTAAAGAGTTTAGTCAAAAAATTAAAGAAAACTGGCAGTCTTGACGAGCTAGAAAAAGCTATTACAACTCAGAACGCTAATACAAAGTGCATCACAATACCTAGGTAAAATAAAATTATCTTATTTAAGTTACCGGTAGCATTCTGTTCACTTGCAGTTTAGTTGATTATATTATCTGGTATACGTGCTGCTAATTACTACCATCATCACACGTTTAAAAACCTAACCTAAACATAACGATTCATTTTGTGTACTGTTTCATGAAAGCTTTTAACCTATAATATTTCACAAAAATACGTTAAATTTTACTGTTTTATAAGTAAAAGTCAAGCTACCTATATCGACATGTAGTGTTTACACAGGTAGCAAAAATCAGATTCAAGAAATCATAGTTTGTTTTTTATGTGTCCCTTCTTTGAGAAAGTGGTTTATTTGCCATGCTTCCAATTGATACACATAATCACTGCTAGATTGTTAATGCTGAAATACAGTTGGTCAAATGAGTAATACAGTCTAGCCTCGTTATCTCGCCACTGTCCGTCTAGGGCAAATTTTTGACGAGAGGCGAGTATGGCGAGATAATGGGAATATAACGAAGTTAGTCTATATGTATATACATAATAGTTGATCCTCTATGTCCATATAAAATATATTTCGCATTATGATATCAATCAACATTAAATCCGAAATGAAAAAATGTCATAAAAATAATCTTAGAATGTTACTTTTTTATTTAAAAAACCTTTTTCAAGTATACACTTAAATGCAATAAACTTAGCAAAAGATTTAGAAATGTTCACAAATGAGTTACTGACGACTGAAATAATTCAGAAGAGATGACTGTTTCATTGATGATACACGCAAGCAGTCAACACGACATTCAATCAAACACAATCCTTGAATATCGTCGCTTGTGACTCTGTCAGACTGTTCACAGTGTCACCAAATGTCGCACTAAATACAGTAGCAATTTCCTGTTGTGTCTTTGAAGAATTATTCGTATGATAAATACAATTTCCTTTTTTTGTTCAGGATTAAGACAAAACAGTTTTCGCTTCAGAGACATCATGTAAAGTTGCTCACACTTAGTGGAAACTCAAACTTAAACGCAGCTTTGGTGTTATAGAGTAAGGATATCGGTGACGCTTTAGTTTCTCTGCACATTAACCAACCACAGCACTCCTAATCTAATCCTGTTGAGACACACACTAGATTAATTATGTCTGTCTATCGAGTACAGCAGCATTGTCTACATACCACGGTTATATTGATCGATTCACCTCTGAGTTTGTCTGTTTGGCGACATAACGAATATAGTTTACGTAAGCACTCATCCTAGCATGACGTGGCGAGGGCGAGAAGCGAGGGTGGCGACTTAACAAGGTAAATATCAAAGCAGGAAATCCGTCCTGGTACTTTCTATGGCGAGAGACGAGTTTGGCGGCATAACATGGGGCGAGATAACGAGGCTAGACTGTAATTTACTAATGACACCTCTAATGTGTTTGACTTTAAACTGGTATTATGCTACTAGAGAAGTTGTTTTTAATAAATGGACATGTGGTAACTGATGAAAGCCAGTCATTGCTTGCAAGAAGCAGATGCTATTTAACTTATTTTACTGATTTTTTTACACTAACTGCTGATGACTAGAATAAGCCATGAATGCTTCCACTGTCACAACATCCACTGTTGGCCTTGTGTGTTACCAACGCAGCAGTTAAGAATTTGCTAGCAGGTACCTACTACAGAAGTGTTGCAGCAGAAGGTGGCATTTAAATTTTAAATTCTTAAACAATGGATATCATATTAATAATAGCGTTTGCAGTTTTATTGCTGGAATGGCGTGGAATTATTAGGCTCGAGTAATAAACAATGCGAATAAATACATGGCACCCGATGGGAACACTGTCCGGTAGGTTTTCCCAATCTGGTATGAACCATGCGTCGTGGTGTTTCTGCTGTAAGCTTGCAAGTATCTGTTTCTCTTATTTGCTGAAATTGAACACTTTCAATGTGCATCATTGATCAATTATTGTAAGAGCCTAATTGCACAGTCTACTGGAACTAATTTATGTTCCATTTCATATGTAAATTTTCCATTTAATCTTTTAAAATTGAAAATTTTGGAAGCAGCATGGCATTAGTTTAGACTATGAATAAATTAGAAATTGGTTCATTTCTTGCGCAGTTGATTTCAAATTATGTTAAAGCTGTAACAATGATTTCTTAGCGTACATTGCCTATTGCTCAACAACGCACAGCAAGGTTTTTGTAGCTTAATTTTTTTCTGGTAAAAAAATAAAAGTTTTTTCGGCCATACAAAAATGCATAGAATAAAAATTATGTATAATAGCTGAACACTGAACCGTATAGGTCAACATAAGTCGGTAATATGTGACTATATACATGTAAACAGAAATAGACAATTATTTTTTGTAGGAAAAAACCATTGCCAACTTCATTTATCAAAACAGTGTGCATTTACAGGTGTAAGTTTAGTGATTTTTTTCTATTGTAAATCTCAATACATAGAGAATCCTGTGCAGCGTCTATTTTTGTACAGCAATTTGACAACATCGTAGCCAACTTTTCTTTACACACCTGTTTAGTTTCTTTCTGCCTTTAGAATTTGTAGTTAACCGTAAACTTCACATCCAAGTCAGCTGTATAAAAATTGCCAAAAGATACTGCTTTTATTTTTTGACTGCAATGCTGTCAGTCAGAGATGTTACCGAAATTGAACTTACAAACTGAAACCGAAATTTATGAAACACAGGAAACCGATACTGAAACGAAACCGAGCCAAAACATTTTTGCAAAACCAACTGCTATTAAAACTGGAAAAAAGAAAATTCTAAAATAACTAAAATGTTTTATTTTTTTGTTTGTTTGGTTTTATTTGTTGTGATACAAAATTTTGTAGATATTTTGTTGCCTATATTTCATAAATTATAAAGTTAAACATGATTTTGCTCAAGTAAATTTAAACGTGGTTTGATATTTCGGTTGATTTGGCCTGGAGACCCTAAAACTAAACATTCATCAGCACTGAAGATACCACCGCATTGCTGATAAAAGCACGTCACAAACTGTTATGTAAATGAAATTTTTGCTTTATTTGAACTAATTTAGCCAAGATTTTTCAAGAGTTTTTGATATCTGGGGAAAAAGAAAAGGTAAATTGGATAAATTCTAGTAGAACCTCAGAAAAATGCTACTGAAAATTACCAGAAATTTTGGCTATGGATTTTCATGAATTTCGCCGAAACTGAAACTTAACCAAAAGTGCAATTATTAGCAAACCGAAAAAAATTGTTTCGGTAACATCTCTTCCGTCAGTATACCATATTATCTGGATGATGTATGTGCTGCTTGGCTGCTAAGTAATTCTATTCAACCGTATCATAAGAAGTGAAAACAGCAGAACTTGTAACAAGCAAAAATCAACCCCTTGTTGAATTTTGTATAAAACAAATATTGAAATACTAACCATATCCAAAATTAGTCAAATATTATTGTTATTCGCCTGCTGTCTTTGAATGTTTTTGTAATTTGACATTTACGTGCTTTTCTGACAATCAGATTAATTTAAACTACATTGTAAATATTACAGTTTTGTGTAAGCAAGGTGTCACTGACGACTTCCATCGACTCTAAAATGATACAAGGGTTCATTAATACGGAAACGTCGTAAACAGGGCAAGTTCAGTTTATCAGCCACAAGACTGGTATACAGCTGACTTCTAACCGTCATCATGTTGATTTACCCGAATTTCCAGGAAGACTTGTATTAAATTTACACCCTGATTTAGTTATCTTGACTAAGTTTTTTTTTTGGTTCATCCAGAAATGCCTAGATCTATGCTAATAAAAGGTTTCAGGCTAGTGCTAAGCCAGACTTGTTAGATGTTTAATGTTTATGGAAAATATCTGTGATGAATCCAAACAAAAAACAGTATTATTGTATTGAACAATATTGAAAACATTTAAAATGGTTCAGTATGGTTTTCTTAGGTCCTTGGATGGTCGTCTTCAGGTGTCACACAGAAAAGGTTTGCCACACGTCATATACTGCAGATTGTGGCGCTGGCCTGATCTTAACTCACATCACGAACTGCGTGCTATAGACAGCTGTGAATTTGCTTTTAACTTAAAGAGGGACGAAGTTTGTGTCAACCCATACCACTACTTCAGAGTAGAGGCCCCAGGTTTGTTAATCCTGTTTTTTCATTTGTAGCCTGTATACTGCCAACTATCTGAATGTGGTAGCCTAAGCAATTTAAGTGAACATTTCTTTGATCTCGGAATAGTTAAGTTAATTTTTAATGCGGAACTAAAAGTAAAGGCTTTTGGTACCTTCTTGTTATGAGTTATGACCCAGGCCTGCTGTACAGAATTCAAACTTCTATTATGAGCAAGATAAATGTATTACGAATGTCACGTGTATTGTTAAGATTTTAAATTACCGTATTTTCCCGTGTATAAGAGACCCTTTTTTGCTCAGAATTTTCACTTTAAAAATAGGGGTCTCTTATACATGGGAGTAAGTCTTTTCAATAAGATGCATAAATTGTGACACTAATGATTTTAAAGAAATAAGTGCTCTACAACTGTTTTGCGTGTCGCGTTCGACTATGAAGCGGTTGTAAGCAATACAAGCATCGTGACACAGGCATTATCTCCTCGTTTTCTCTTTTCCTGTTACAGGTTTGCAGGTACGCACTTTAATATATACCAGTACTCTTTTTCTACAACACATTAACTGGTTTTATTTTGTTTTCAGTACCGCACTGAGTTGAAAAAAGTTGTACTCTACCCTCTAAAAATGTCCGTCTGAAAAAACTTTTTTCCAGAATTTTTGCCTAAAAATTGAAGGGGTCTCTTATACACAAGGGTCTCTTATACACGGGAAAATACGGTAACTCGACACATAAGATTAATGTTTGCTAGATGTAATGAATTTAGACATGTAATTGTAAATGTACTTCTCAGATGGCTCATCCTAACATGTCTACCGAATAACAATTACGAGTCATAATTTTGTTTCTTTAGCAAATAATTGTCTGAAAGTACAGGCATTGATAATGTCATTGCGATTAGTCGTCTTCGCCATAGAGTTCCTATGAATCATCAGGTAAAAGATTTTTTTGAACAAATAGTTCTGATGGTTAAAGGGCAAGACTTGCCATGTTTAGAATATGGGCTGCATATTACATTTTTGTTCCTATATAGGTCTATCCTATTTGAATACATATAAATTGCCAACATAATTGTGGAAGAATTCATAAATTTGTCCAATTTGTTGTTATAAAGAATTTTTTCCATAATTACCTTCTTTTAAAATCACATTATATGTATAGCCAAAATGCCAAGCTTTATTTTTTATTTACCTTGCAAAGCACTTTTTCACTGCTGTTACGTATGCATTTTAGCATATAGTTTGACTAGCATGGTAAGTTTCGTTACATTTATTTGTGATTTCAGTACTCCCGCCCGTGCTAGTACCCAGACATTCAATGAGTGAGGTACCATCAAAACTGCCAGCTTTGGATAGCAACTACGGGACGTCAATTCCCGAGAATGCCAACCTTCCGGAGAACTTCGACAGCAATTCGTTCAGTTTACCAGGTGGCGTAGCTTTTTCATAATTTACGATAAAAATTGATTGACAATAAATTTCTTGAAGTGTGTGCTGTAGGTCATGCAATTTACTTGGTTAAAATTATTGATATTGAGTTGAATGAACAGTGTTGTAAGTTATTTATTTATTATTTATAAATGCTTAGGTTTTACAGTGCTGTTCATTAAACACTAACTCGAAAATTTTAGTTAAACAAATGTGATACTTGATCTGTATAAGCCTGAAGCAATAATAAATTTGTCAGCTCAGCATTTGACTGAGCTGGTGCTGGCACTTACTCACTTCAGCTGCACCAAAAATTAGTTTTTTTTAGTAGCTAATAAAGTTTGATTGCTTGGTTTGCATTCTTTGTGAAGATAAAATACTGTTTATAAAATGTTAAACAGTGTCTTTTTGGTTTGTAGAAACACCTCCACCAGGATACATGTCAGAAGATGGTGATCTCACTGACCAGGAACAACAAAGCCAATCTATGGGTAAGCAGTTGTAGTTCAATTCTGTTAAGTCTCTGTTTTCAAACACCTAACACATAACACTTTTTACTGTATATGTTTTTTTACAGGTTTGTTTTATAGGGATGAGAATTTTCTGCGGATACGCGGAATTCCGAGTTTTGGGAAGACCAGTAGTGCCATTTTTGTAAATTGCGTAAATTCGTTGAGTGTGTTTTATGGACCCAGTACATTATTTCACAAGCTGACCGCTAGTTGGCGGGCCATCACTTTGTTTACATCACGTACATCAGTGTAACCACGCGTATATCTCTATGTATAAAAATACAGAATCAATTGTGCAGAGTTATTTGAGTCAATTGCAGACAGTTTTTATATACTTTTGCATAGGACCTGCCAGTACTTGGGCATTTTTGAGACGATTAGGTATCATGTTTCCTTGATAGTTGGGCATTTTAAATTATGCGTGAAACAAGGTAATTGATATTTTAAGTCCACTTAGAGGTTCTCTATGGTCACAAAATTGCAATTTGTTGCTGGTTCCAAGCCCCCTTGAACCCCTATGCTGGCTTTGCCCCTCAACCCCATTGGGGGCCTAGGCGGCCCCAAAAACCCCGGCCTGTTTCAGAGTTATTTGCAATTTGTCATATTCATCCCTGTTTATTACATTTTGTCTTAACTTATGTGAATATGTTATTAGTCCTTTTCGTGTACTGCAGGTACCGCCTGTAAAAACTGGCAAATTTTTATTTTGTAAACTCTATCACACTGAAGATGACTTCTAGACAGTATGGTCGAAATGCCTGCTCTTCGTGTTTTTATGTTTTAAATTCTTTTATAAAAGTTGTCTCTTTCACAATAATGCAAAAAACGAAATTAATAATAATTGTAAAATAACATGATAGTACAAACTGTCAGTTATTTAAAATTTGATATTTAAAAATTGAAAGATAAAGAATGTGAAAAAGTTGAATCACAGTGCATATTTGAACCACAGACCTGCTTACAAGGCAGATGCCTTAAACCACTAGGTCACCATATTCTCCAGGGAAGTATTAGGTGGAAGCAGAAGTATTTTTTATTGTTGGCCTAAGTATTTCCATAATCAAGCTTTCTATTTCGAACTTCTGTGTGCATCATGTATTGCTGTTAGCACTGGGATGATTAGATCAATGTCATTGGTCTAATGGCAATGACATTCCATGTGTTTTGTATCACTTTTTTGCCATGCAGTTCCAATTAAATCGCATCCTAATATAATAAATTTTGTCTATTTATTTCTTTTTGTTTGTTTGTCTGTTTTTTATAGTCACATACAAGTACAAATAAATCTTGTCCTCGGCGATCTTGTTTCAGATACGATTCCAACATCTCCAAGTCCGCCATTAGATGTCATGCCTGTCACTTATTGTGAGCCTGCCTGCTGGTGTAGTATTGTCTACTACGAGTTGAACAACAGAGTGGGAGAAACGTTTCACGCTTCGCAACCATCAGTAACTGTAGATGGATTCACCGATCCATCTAATTCTGAGAGATTCTGTTTGGGGTTGCTGTCAAATGTAAATAGGGGCACAGTTGTTGAGATGACTAGAAGACATGTTGGTATGTATTTATTTTTTACTAAAGTATTGAAATTTGCTGCAAAAAGAAGGTAGTAGCTGTCCAGTGGAACATTTTTAATTGGACGTCATGTTTAATTGGTTATATGTGCTCGAGTGATGTTCGTGTCATTTCTGTTTGTATATTGTTATCAAAAGGCTTATACACGTTAATTCTGACAATATCATTGTTTGACAAAGAGTTTTAGCATTGAAAAATTACATTTTTTGTTTATTGTTAAGCATCTAATGCCTTTGTGAATTTAATTGTTCTACTATCATTAGGAATTGTGTCTGGAGAATCGTATAATACACTTATGTATGTATTCGACTGTAGTTGTGCGCATTAATGTCAAACCTACTTTAGTTTGGAATTTCAAGCAGTGGAGATGTGGAGCTTTTATTTGATTATGAAAGTGTGTGTGTTAGGGGTGGTACGAAGCTTTAAATTTCTGAAGCCAAATCAAATCGTAATCTCACATTTTTGAAGTTTCTGAAATTGAACCGAATCCAAATCTTTAATTCACACTTAACTTTTAATACCGTATTGAATCTGAATCTTGTAACTAAACGCCAGTTAGGTTTCCATCTTAGAATCAGTGTGGTGTTCGTTGGAATGAATGTTTCGTTGAAACATGTGTATAAATGGTCTTGTTAAACACAGTAAAGTTTCTTAGTTTGTTTTTGCCTTACATTCAGTTTGATCTTTATTTATTGCCATTTAGAATGTAATGCTATTACTAGGCAAAATGTGCATGGTTCTGTACAAAAAATTCAGAGAAATTTGACATTTTATGACTGCGCTTTCTTATTTTGAACTAAATTAATAACGTTTAGAAAGTAAAAGTTCATATAAATTAAAGTCAGTAGTGTACTAAAATATCGTTAGTACTAAAAGCACAATAACCTAAATCTTTTCCATAAGTTGTATCACTATTGAAAATATTTAGTGTTGAATTGTCTGTTTGTTGAGTTGACACTTAATTTATGCTGTGCATAACTTTTACCGAACTTCGTGATTGCATTAATGGTGTCAACATAGCAAAGTGCACATCGCAAAATTTAACTTTTATTAGAGCTTAAACTGGTTAGAAGGTAAATTAGGTAAATGTTACAGGATTGGTTAGCAGTAGTTCAGTATCCAAAAGGTCAGGAGTAGCGAAGCTTCGTCTCATCTCTAGTGCGTATGTGTGTGTTCAAGTGTTTTGTTTTGAGAGGTCTGGCAAGTCTTCGTATAACGTTCAAACCTCCTTCTGGTGTCTAGTTTGGGACGGCAAAAAAGTTGGCCTTAAGCAAATTTGGCATTATAACAAGTTGCATTAGTATATTTGCGATAACGGCATGCAAGTACAGACATTTTGTTTTGGTGAAAATTTGGGTGTTAAGTCAAATTAGTGTCATGGGGGGGGAGGGGGACAAGCATTATAACGAGGTTTGACTGTATTGCTATTTATGTGATGCTGTGCATTGACTGCACCTGGCTGGGTTTGATGAAAGGTGGCCAAAATCTGAATCCTGCTAAAGTTACTCCTGATGATTCCTAGAATGGTGTAAATGATGTGTGTTGTCTTGTCAAGTCTAGAGTTCTTTTTGATTGTGTTATGTGGTATTAATGTTTTGCAGTCGGTGAGTGTAACCTGTAATGAATCCTTAATATATATTTTCTAGGTAAAGGAGTGCGCTTGTATTACATTGGTGGTGAAGTGTTTGCCGAGTGTTTAAGTGAAAGCTCAATCTTCGTACAGAGTCCAAATTGTAATCAGAGATATGGATGGCACCCGGCTACAGTCTGCAAGATTCCTCCTGGTAAGATGGTGTCTTTTGTTACAGCACTTGTTTTTTTTTGTGAACCAGTTGGAAAATGAATAACAAATTGTATTTTTCCAGTATTGCCCATTTAGCAAAACTCAACTGTCTATTGTGCATGCGTACTTACAGTATTATAATAACGTCTATATACGCACCTCGTAATTGTATCAGAAAGACTTGTTAGCTTTGCCCATATAAACGGCATCTCTAAATATAACTTGTGGGAAAACCTGGGCGTGCAATTTCAACTAATGATACCATCAGACTATAACAGCTTCAAACTTATATTGGAAAAAATCACCAATGATGTACTAGAAAATGATGTCCTACTGCCACTGGAAATCATAAGTTAGCAATGTATGTTTTTTCAAGCCATTGTTAGGCACAACTTACTGAAAAACAAGGTTCTGACAGATATGACAAATAACATATTACATTAATAACTTATACCCCCAATACACACACAAGAAATCAATATGTGTTCCCCCTAAATAAATCTACAAATAACAAAGCTAATAATTACCATCATGCTGTTATTCATCCATACCAAGAAATCAAAAGGACACTCAAATACGTAAATTATGCTATTTTAGAATCATCCATTTTGACAAATAAGTGCAATTTCTTCAAAATAGCATTCGTTTTCAAGAGGCATCTAAAACAAAGAAATTTTACCAGAATATAGAAACAATTGAGTAGGTAGGTGCCAAATATTGTTTGATATATATATATATATTCAACAATTTACCTTACCACAGAGCAGAGACTGTTTCTAAATTTGCACCTCATATGTTGTCATTAATGTTGAATTTTGACTTTTTGCTAACATACACTTTATTCATGTCAGGGCCCGTTTGATGAGTTATTACTATATTAATAAGTACTGTTAAGCAGTGTACGCTACGGATGTGATGTATTAAGCAGCAACCAATGTCTTCAATGGTATGAAGTAACTAGTGTCAAGATACTGAAGAATATATGCCTCTTGTACAACGCGATGGTCAACATGTATTTTTTGTTTGTACATTTTATGATAGTACATGTACATGTGCATGTAAATGTATGTTAGTACTGCCTATGATGGTCTGCTGTCTGCTGGTTGCTATACCTTTATGTATTCACTTTCTTAAGCACTTTCTGATTATTAACCGTTTATTTCTAGGTTGTAATTTGAAAATTTTCAACAACCAAGAGTTTGCTGCTTTGCTGTCTCAATCAGTTAGCCAAGGATTCGAAGCAGTTTATCAGCTGACCCGCATGTGTACAATTCGCATGAGTTTTGTTAAAGGCTGGGGTGCTGAGTATCGTCGACAGACTGTCACAAGCACCCCCTGCTGGATCGAGCTGCACCTCAACGGACCTCTCCAGTGGTTGGACAAAGTTCTGACGCAAATGGGTACACCGTCTCGTACATGCACTAGTGTGTCATGACCAGCTAAAATGATCACGAGATTTGGCAGCTTAACGTCCAGCGACTGAAAGCCCATAACCTCTGGAGGGCTGTTACTTAGACGTTACTATGTAACTTTTGGTAGTTTGTAACATTTCTTTGTTGGTCACAGATTGACTTTGATTTTCACTACAATGGAATGCATAAGCGTGCTCAGCTTTCTTCAAAAGAGCATACGTAAATTTTAAATTGGTAAATAATATGAACTGCTTTCGTAATTAGTTTTTGCATTTTGCTTATACCCAGAGTGGTTTATTTTACAAATTTTGGGCTGGCATTGAAATAGAATAGAATTACCTGATAAGTGAAATAGGGACTTGAAAACCTACTTAAAAAGAAGTAACAGTTTCTGTTTCCGTTCCGGATTGCCAATTTAGCAATACCAAAGCATGCTTATATTTATACACTATCTAATGTGTATTTTAAATACCATTTTGCATATAGTTTGTAACTCCCCTAAAATCTGTAGGTTAGGTGGACTGATGTTTCATTTAGATAGTAAAAATTTTATTTTGCAATGCAATTGCCTGGCATCATTTCTTGGCTTACTAATTATCCCTTTCATAATTTTCTCCAAATATTTCAGTTGCTTCATAATAAGAAGCATAGATGAACTAGAGCATTTGCAGTACTGACTGTCTTATAAGTAACAACAAACTGAATGTTCCAAAAAATTATAAAGCTATTCTATAGAGCCTAGAAACGAATGAAAAATGTAGATTTTTTTTTAATCACACTTACATTATTTTGAATTTGGTGTAGATCGGCTAGTCTTGCATTTAGTCAAAAAGTTTCTGTATGTTTTTATTGAAAAGATTTATTTATTTCAGAGTGGTGGTAAAATGATGGTTTTCAGTGGGGTTTTTAACGCTATGCTGGCGTAGTGGAATTGTATTTAAAATGTGTTGTATTTGCGCAAACCTGGAAGCCGTTAATCTTATTAGAAAAATTGTAGTAAATAAGAAGGAAAAATAATTTGGATCACATTTTGTGCACAAAACCAAATTGTGGCTGTGCGTGGGTAATCTGAAGTTCTCGTAATTGCTGTAAGTTTGAGCATAATTAGGTATTGTAGAATAGCTTAGATGTTCAAGTTTACGGTACAAGATGTCTTTTTCATAAATTCAGTCACATGAATTGACACGTGACTCCGTTTCCGAGTGCTTGGGATATAATTGAGTCGCTTAGTGCATACTTCTGTTACTACCTCTGTGCTGCACGTAGAATGAATTCATTTTTTATAAATTTAATTAATGCGGTAACATTGATGCCGACTAAACTCCTTTGAATTGTCGGCAGTGCATCAAATCGAGCCCAAGGTTTCTGTACGCAAGTAACAAACAGCTCTTCAGTTCAGTTCAGCTGTTAAGTTTTTGAAGTTTGCAAAGTTGAATTCACAAGCATTTTTAATACATCTTTACATTGTGCATGTCTTGCAGTTTTCCATAGAAAGTTGATGTGCAAGATATTTCTGAAAAATGCATTTGTCTCCCAGCATCATTGGTCAAATTGTAAATATATCATTCATTGTATTCAGAATCATAGAAATGAGGTTGCAGAACATGTAGTTAGTTATACACTTGCACTGCAATTTGTATAACTAAAAGTTGTCATTGTGCTGCTTTGTGAAAAGTATTACTATAATGTAAATTGTAATATAAATATATTAGTGTCGATACCCGGTGAAATTTTCTAATGCGTCTAATTTCTGAATTGTCCAAGAAAATTGGTAAAGATTAGAATATGCTTATTAAGACCTTTATTTTAATACCAAACATATGTTATTAAGATATATTAATAACGTTTTTGTGTTATTAGTTATTTGTAGTCAGTCTCATAATTTGTATTATCATTTTATCGATTCTCTGTAATTTTGAAATATATATATATATATATATATATATATATATATATATTAGTATTTGTTCGCTATTAATATTTCTAAGGCGAACACAGGAAAGGATGATTTTGGTATATTACTACGATCTGTACTTAACTTCGTTGTGAATGGTATTATTTAGGACTCTAATATTAATATTGACCAGATATAAATTTAATTAATTTGCTGTGCATGGAAGTCTTTAGTCATTGTGGAAGTGAGGAAAATTTAACCTTAGGTCTTTAGATATTTACGGGTAGTTAGAAATCAAAATAGCTGTGTTTACTTACACACTTGGCTTTGTTGTTAACAGCACTGTGCAAGACAAAAGTTAACTGCCATTGGTTCATGGTACACCAGTATTATCATTCAGCTAGTTTTTAGTTAATTAGTTTAAAAATGCTGATAATTCCACCAGCCTGCTTGAAATACAGTTGAATATATGTATTTAAATCACTGAATTGAGAAAGTAAATCTGAATTAGTTAAAACTTTTGGTTCTTAATCTCTTTTTTAATCGTTATAATTGTTGTTCCTGTTAATTTGCCACTGTATTTAACAGTGAGACTCACATTAAATTCTGGTGTTTTGAGTTTTAAATATATGCAGTGCATGTATTGCTGGTACTAGATTTTTAAATGAACATAGATTTATTTAGGGAAGGATGATACAGTAAATGTTTGAGAAGAGCTGAAATGCTTTTCTAAATTTTTAAATGTGAACTACTTGATACCTTCATTTAACCTGTTCAAGGCTATTAATTTCTTTCTCCAGAGGCAATAGTGTACATTTTGTGATTGTATACTGGCGCTAAGTACCTTGGACCTTTTGTTGGATAATGAGAACAATGGGAAGTATGCATGTGAATGTTAACTATTTTAACATTCTGGTTGCATACATAACATTTATATATGCACATTTCGTATATGTTATGGGTTGTTGTGCGACTCATAATGAAGTTACATGATTATAATCCACATAATTACAAATTTCTGTAGATAGATGGCTGCTGACTTATCAGTTATGTAATTACAATACAGTATACTCATAGCCCAATAGAAATAAAATTACTGTTAGCTCCTATATATGTGAACTTTGTTTTGTTTTTTTCATGGGAGGGGATGCTATTTTCAATTTGTTTGCCTCATAATTCTGTGAGCAGTGCTGATTTAACTCTGTTGGATTCTAATAAACCAAACATTTTATTTCTTGCGTGATTCAGTGCAAAACGTTTAAGTTGCACAATTTGATTTGTAACCCACAAATAAATTGTAACAAATAACAGCTGGGTTGACAAGTCCAAGTGTCAACATAATGTTGACCTAATCTATCTAATATTGCTGAGGCAACTTATTGTTCATGATAAAATTAGGAAATTAGACATTGTTTGAATTGCTGAAATTAAACATAGCCGGCCAGAAAGCAGAAGGCCTGGGTTCAAGTCCTTGTGGAGTGTAATTTTTTCAAAGTTTCTTTGCTTTCGTGCGTTTTTTGGATTGATCTCGGAATAAAGTATGCTACATGTATTCATTACAATGAATTGTCAGGTACACGTATTTTATGTATTTGTACTGTGTTTTTTAGACCTGCTGTCTTCGATTCTCGTCATTATTATAATAATAATAAACTGAAAATGGTGAATTCTGCGTAGTTAATGTTTAATTAATTTTGCAGATGGCCTTTAGCATGAATAATAATTTGCCTCGGCAACAGCTATTAAGATGCTGTTAGTGTAGCGGATATTGCATTCTCTGGCCATTTCATGACAGTTAGGCTGGCTTCGTGGGTACAATCGAGTATGTGTAAAATTCAAAGGGTCTCACACAATGAAGTGCTCGGTTTCTTACTACTGGAATTAATTTTTACGGCAAGCATGGAGAATACTTATTGTTGTGAAGCTCACTAGCAGGCTACATTCAGACATTTTTACGTATCAGTATAAAAGTTCAAGCAGGAAGTCGCACAATTAAATTCAAGTAATCGAAGTCAGAAATGTTTACCAGACTGCATAGATGGCGACAGCATAATAATTCCATCGCCTAACGCTTATTATTGGTTGAAAGTGCTGTGATCATAAAAATTCATAGAGCTCCATTAAACAGGTTGTGTGAAGGAGAAATGCGATGGATGTTGTCATAGAATTTTGTATTACACAGCCAACGTTTTAGGAACTTTGCTAACCTCAAGTAAGAATAGTAGTCGCTGAAGCCATTTCTATGAAAATTAACTTAACTAAAAAAGTGCACCATCATCGTCATATTATACCCATTACGTCTATTGTGGACATTGGGTTGGCAGAATTCTAATACAAATAATACCCTCAAGACAGATAAACATGGCAGTAATCCAGCAAAAAACCTAGACACTGCTAAATTCGCAATTCGGTATCGAATTTAAATCGACTTAATACACAGATATAGTGGAGCCATCAGTCAGTAGGTTGGGAGAACCATGAAGATAATAGTTCTAATCCAATTTAATCAGAAAAAAATGAAATTCAAATAACATCAACGGCATTCAAGTTTCCACAAAAGAAAGAGGTGATGGCTGACATTACCATAAGTCAAATGAACTAGGGCAACATGTATGTAATGTAATAGTAAGTCATTGAACCAGTAGAGATGTCGCAACCACGCTCGAATACATATATAGGAAAACATCCAGAATCAGTACGGCGAATGAAAATGTACAGAGCGACGACAAGTCTAGGCAGCACGCCCGTCAAACGACATGGCTTCTAACATTAACAGGAAAAAACCGTCACAGTATTTTTATTAAGTGATATACATCAGACTCTGGAACAGTTATACTCGAGATTGTAAACAGAATATCTGAACGAATGTTTACTTTTCTGTCACGAGCATCAGTTATTGTTGTTTTTGTTACTTTAATACGCAACAAAAACAAAATGCTATTACTACTGCAATATAAGGAAACCCAGTGAGAGAAATTATCATGAACTTTAAATTTGACGTCTGAGTGCGTTTCATTTGATTTCTGTTTCGTAAACCCATGTTCACTTAGTTTTTATGTGTAATTTATTTATCGAACAAAAAAGGCAAAACGGTTTTGAGATTAATTAACCCTTCCCAGTCCAGTAAGTGAGTGAGTGAGTGAGTGAGTAAGCCTTTTAAGTAAGATTATTAGTTTATCACCATTTTTATAATAGCAAAATACATAACTAAGCAATTTATAATTCTGTGCAATATTCAATAATATTAGAATGTGCAAAAGTGATTGATTAGAATGGTGAAGGGTTGGCGAAAGAAATGAGTTATCAACGCCAGCCACTCTCTCAGAATTGTTATTAATGTAATTAATTAATTAATGCACCAAGTAATTAAAAATTATTAAGTTTTGCATTTAAGACGTTTGCTGATTAAATTATGGTGCAAAATATTGAGTTTCTAGTAGACAAAAAAGTGCATACAATAGTGTTCAATCATAGCAAAATGTAAACTAATGCAAAGTGATGGACTAAAAAACTATTAAAGACAAAAGGTACGACAACACGGGTGTCGATTCTACCACAGCTATTACATCTAGTAAATATTCAGAACAATGAACAATGCTCTGCACATTTAGATACTGGGTCATTGCAAAAGGCCGCCGCCATTGTTATAGCGTCGGACGCGAGGCGACTGAACCTGTAATGCTTTGCAATAGACAAAATCAGTTGATTAACGAAACTTGGCGCTTTTCGTGTTCGTTTGCAAACACAGTAAATTCTTGAAATGTAATTACAAGTATATTTCCACGAGATTTGTTTATTTTCGTAAAGCTATGCTGTTTTTACCAACGAAGTGCAGCAAATTTGCAATTTTGTATCTTTTGTATTTTCTTTCATACCGAATTTCAGATTGCTAATGAAAATGCATTTATTCTGAGTTACTATTATCTCAATCCTATTTTTCTTGAAATGCAGTAAAATAAATAATAATTGTCATTACATAGGTAGTTGTAAATCAGTATAGGTACAGCTTTAACTTTTTACTACAGTTTCTTTCTGAAACTAGCTTTCATAACTTAGGTTAACAATAATCGTTAATAATTACAAAATCGATTTCTTGATGACATCTAAAAATTTGCACGGCTAATCTATGTATATTTAAATAAAAAGTTATACAATTTTCTGGGAGCACTAAAATAACGTACCGCAAGTTCCAAGTCTTTTGATCGAAAATGATGACATTCGGTAACAATCGAAAAAGCCAAGCAAAACCTATTGGGTGCTTTTCGGAAAAATGCATAATTCGTATAGTTTGTTTTAATTAACTAATGATTCGCGGTATAATGAAACGATTGCTACAATACAGGGTGGTGAAAATACCAGTCTAACCATTTTTATTTGCGTAACAATCTGCGTCCAGTCGCTATAGAATGTGCTTTGCGCCACAGAGTCTAGACGATCACGTGGCTCCGACTCAGCCAATGGGAAAAGGCGGATTACTAGACTAATTTTGTCAGTGACTCTGGCAGTAGCAAGCTGAACGCAGGAAGACTTGGCAGTATGATGTGTTTTGTTTTGCATTACATGGTGTACAGACTGATCTTGAAATAAAAAATACATTTAAGCCAAAGCTGACCGTGATAAGAATTTCTCAAGTCGTGAACATTGTATGTGAACAAGCCGAAGGAAGTTTTTATGATTAAAGTTAAATTTTGTGTATTACATGCAGTTATTGTAATTCTAAAAGCTAGAAGTTTCTATCATCGGTAGAGTTAAACTATGTGAGCTTATGAGCAGTTTAGTATGCATCGGGTGCATGTTTCGTATGCCTGGATTTCGCAGGACCAGCACCATTAAGCGATTATGGAAACAGAGAAAAACGGAGTTGGACACCTTTGGAGCTCATAATTTTCTCAAGCAGCTATCAGAGCTAGAGTTGACTACTCTCCTGTTAGCTGTGGAATCTGGAGGGGCCCAGCAGACAGACTGCGTGTTGGTCCCAAATGAAAGTGTGGTGACCATTAACGGAGCCATATCGCCTCACGTGCTGTTCTGCAAACTGTGGAGGTGGTCAGATTTATGGCAGAATGCGCCTCTTCGGAGGCTGCCAGAATGTAAAAGTTCTGGAAATATGAAATCAGTCTGTATAAATCCCCATCACTGGAGCCAGTTGTGTATACCAGGTACGATGTCATTTTAGCTATAGGCTAGTATAATATTTATGACAGTGTACTTGTACTTTTAAATTAGTGTCATTGAAAAATATAAGCTAGCACATTTTCGGAAAACAATGAAAATGTGACAAAATGCTTAGTAAGTCTTATTGTTTGAATGTAATCATTCAACTTGACTACACAAAAATTTACTGTATTCACATTCTGTAATCAGATACAGTGCACATTTAATGATAGACGTATACTGTAGTTTGTACATAACACACCTGTGAAGCCTACTGTAAATAGACACTAAATGTTGCATGCGTTTTCTATTCTAAGCATTTGTGTTCAAGAAAATATTTTCTTACAGACGCAAGCGCTAGCTCACTTAGCATGACCTCCATACCGTTGTACATTAACTTACGTTCAGGCGCCTACCTGTGTATTGTTGACTGGTTGGTTTTTCCGAAACGACCACGTCTGTCGTTTGGTACATCATCTTGTTAATTACTAAAATATATGGCTGAATATTACTTCTATGACGTCTGTGATAGTTTAATTGTATTTATTATAAAATTGCGATGCTATTGTATTTCCTTTCAATTGAAGAGAGTAACGTAAAACTCCAGTTAGGGAATCGATACACCGATCAGCTGTAGGTTATTGTAGTCTGTGGCGCCTGGGTAATGACTAATGTGTGAAGGAGTTACAGTAGACAGGCGTCCAAGAACATCTGCTTTACATATCGGAAGGATTCACTCGTTTATTATTATGTTAACCGCTGCACGCGTGCCTCCTTGCTGAATTAAAGCACAGGCAGTGTGAGTTGGCAAACAAATGCCAACATTAATACACGTGTATTTTAAGGAGAAGTAATTTTTGTTTTTAGTTTTTTTCCACTGGGAGGTGTTATTTTCATTAAGATAATGAAAATATGTTCTATAATGTATTTCCTCTCAAGATACAGCCAGTTTTGTTTTGTTTTTTGTAGAATGACTCTTACCACTAAACAGGCACCAAGAGCCCTTACCAGTCAGTTTCTGTCTATGCAAGTAATACAAACTGTACATGTTTAACCTTTTCAAAATATTCCTAGACACAAACAATCAGAAAGATTGCCTTCGTAACTTTTTGAAAATAAATGCTGAAACTCTGGGTACAGAGACTACAGACTGTTCTCTGGATTTTTAGGTGGCTGCTAGCTGATAACGTAGAGAGGTGAGATAAGATAAGTCAAAAATTTCTTTATTGTTTTTTCAGACTCGCCACCACCTCCATATAAGCAGTTTTGTGCAGACAGAAATGCTGAAGCTTCAGGTAACTTTCTTGAAATAACTAGGTTCTCAATGAGAATATATATTTGCAGCACTTTTCAGAAGTACTTTAAAGTTAGATACTATTTCTTGCCGCCTTAGTACTGCAAATCTGCAGTAAGAGAAAATGTCTGTATAGGCTAGTTTTTTATTGCAATCTATTAATTATACAAAATTCCACTAAACTGTAAGTTTAACAATACATTTGTGCAAATTTTATTCAATATAGATTTTGGAGATATCCTGAAACTGACAGTTTACTATGCCCTGCCCATAACAAACACAGACTTGTTTTAACAGTTCTTCTGTTTTGTGTAGCTTTAAATCCAGTGTGGCGGATGGAGAGGTATTCTCCGGGAAGTACAGAGACATGTGATCCTTATAGATCTTTCAGTGGTCGAGACTGCGCTGGTAAGTGTTTTATTTATGAACAGCTTGAAATCTTGCCCAAGTATTGCAGTTTTAGTGTCACAGAAACATGCAGAAAAACTGTCAGAACTGTTATCAGTTTGCTTGGCAGGTTGTGCTTTGTTGCATGCATTTAGAAAAAATTATAAATATAGGCCTATATTGCCGACAAGGACCTTGGAGGACCCAGATTTTATTTAAAGTATAAGAACTTACAGCATAAAAGGAGCAAGGGCGACAGTTTCAAATGTAATATGAAATTTAGACGCCCCTCATTCATGTTGCTGCCACGCCTCCTCACGGGTGTAGCCTTAAAGACAATTTAGTGAATTCGTCAAGGAAGATACTTGCCTAATATACTTACCAGTAACTCCATCCAAGTAGCCATTGTTCTGATACGTTTGTTTTAAGCCTGGTCTATTTTTACACCTGTATCACGAGGTTGAATAGCGGGCAGTATTGTTTAAGTACCACCCACTGTTCTGCCTTACCTGAAGTGGCAGGTCTGCATGGTGTTTACTGCTTACTGCTGAGTCTCTGCTGAGGTATTCTGCTCTGTTAACTTTAGAACGATCTGGGCAAGTCAAAAATTAAAATTTGAATTTTCTCAACGACAAACTTGCTTCTCGATCTCCAAATTCTTTTTAAAATGGAGTATTGTTATTACCGAAAACTAACTTTACTAACACGCTGCCCGCATCTTATAGTATGAGTGTTGAAAGAAAGGCTGTGGATCACTTGACCTTTAAGCTATAGACACTTAGGAAATGAAATTTATTGCAGCTTGGCAGCTTGGTACAGCAGGATAGAGATTTGAATGCGTTTTGATCTGTTGAAATCTTGCACTGGAGGTTTTACAAGTATGCAGTGAATCATTACAGTGAATTTACAGCTCACGCAGAGCTCTGTGGTTTTTGCTGTAACCATCCTTCCATTTTACTGGTGACATTAAAGTGGGGAAGGGGGAGGAGCGGCGATCAGAAATCAATAATTGTGAACCAGAAGATTAAAGTATTCAGTATTCATTATTTAGTATCTACCAAAACTACATCAAGACCTTCAACTATTACAAGACTATGTTAGTTAAGGACTTTGCTGTGTTCAATATATAGGTGTTTCTGGCGCCAGGTATGCAATAACTCATTACATATTTATTGTCGTGTTTATTGTCGTCTAGATATGTGAACAAGCAACTTGTGCTGTTGATATTGAGAATACTGTATAGTGGTGTTATTATCGTGCAATGTTTCACGTAGCTTTCTTTATGGGCTAGCATATTGTAGGCATAAAACTATTATCCCTGCAAAAATGAATTGCCATATTTTTCACATAATTGGCGCGATATGTCGTGGCAGCCAATAAAAAATGGAGCCGTGCAACTTTTGTGGGTTTACAAGCAAAAAACGTCATGTCATGTTTTCTATCAAAATAATACTTTATTGCAAAGCTGTGACTACAGAAATGGTGAATGTAGATTTACAGTTAAAAATAGCCGATCATACGTAGGATTTTCAAATGCTAACCAGTACTTATAGCTTAAAATTTCTTTAAAAATTCTGATCGGATTCTCATTTGATTGAGAAATTCATTTGAAACAGTTCCTTTTGCCATTTTTGTCTTTTTTATTGCTTATATTTTCTATTTTAACAGTTTGTCTGCGTGACCTTTCTAGGACCTATTACAGCCCAAGTTTACACCAAAACATTCCGTAATAGAATTCTCCAAGTTTTTGCATTCGTAAATTTGTGACCGTATCCTGAGCACATTTGCCACTAAAAGCTCATGAAAATTATTTCTTTGTTTGTCTGTTGGGCTCGGCGTGTTCGGGCAGCCAACATTTACCGCAATATCTGCGTAGAAGATCAGCAAAGCTGGCTGACATGGCTAGCAGGAGGTAGCTCCAAGCTCCAGTCAGCGTGCTTGTGTTCTTGTACAGTAGTAGTAAATACTGTATATGCGTGCGTATAACACAGTTTATGGTCGTGTACAGCCTAGCCTTAGCCTGCAGCGTAGAGAGATAAACAGCTTTTACATTCCACCGAACTTTCGGAGCCGAATGCTACGCGCCTTTACAGCGAGTTGTTAGTAGTTGTCTCCCTATGTTGTTCAATGTTCACGTTTGCTTGAGCCTGAGAGAAAAGTTGTGAATTTCAGCGAAATTAGTAAGATAACATTGAACCCCCATTCTGGAGTAAATTATTATGCAGAGTGTATGCCTATTCTACATTATATTTGGACAATATTTGGTCGTACGTGTGCATTAAGTTTTGTTGTTTGCTTACGCCGGTTACACGAAATTTAGCTAGTGGAAAATTCAACGTAAATAAATGGATATTTTTTGTATGCTTTGTAAAGTCTTATTTCGAAGCCACTAGATTTGAATGCGGACAGGTCGCCATAATGAATTTATAATTTAGTTTGCCCTCAAAATACTTGCAAAAATGATGTATTTCTCTTATGGTTTTTAATTCATAGTATATTTTTCAAGCTATCACTAATTAACAATATGTGTTAAATAATCAATAGTTTCAAAAGATCATACGGAAGCCATTTCGAGTGTTCCCGATATAAACTATGGACTAGGAATAAAGCTAAAGCTTATTAGACTGGCTGCTTTGCAGCAGTGTTGCAGAAATGTCTTTCAAGTCACCGTGGGATGCATATGTGTCATGTACTGGGATATTCACACCTGCACGGCGTCACCGTATAAGTGTGAATGTAACCTCGTTGCCTCGCACTCGAGCAGTTGTTTCAAACTTTAAATTTGGTTGGATGATCTTGGATGGATGAACTAATGTTGTCATTGCTAGGTTCTTAGACGGAGTCTATATCTTGTTCGAATAACAACTTGAAAGTGCAGTTTGAATAAAATACAGTTTGCTGTATTGCATTGATGCAGTTTGTCGTGAAATACCTTCTTCATGACTTAGAAATACGTTTCGGTAACAAGTCTGTTAACTTGAAAAATTAAACCCTTCTTTTTATGTAGTGTATTTTATGTCCATGTGTGTTGAACATGTTATAAAGTCTGTCAATTTCACATAGAGTTCTGTTGTTTTCCATTGTTCTCTTTGCAGTTTATCTTTCAAAATGTAAGATACTTCATTTGAAATTATCTCGATTGCAATTTCAATAGTATGGTTGTTATTTTGAATTAACTATTACTTTATTTCATAAACACTGTCTCCTTATTTTCCAAATATTTGCCATAATTTTATTACTCTTGTTTTTTTACTTTACACCGTATTATAATGTTGATTAAACACTTTAAGCATTGTTTTGGCAAAAATTATATTACTTGCACCTAAGTGTAAATAAGCCATGCAATATCCAAGTGTAAATGTTATAGTGTAAAATTAGAAAGCGTGTTTTTTGCTTTCTTGAAGTAAACGTGTCGCTTAGTAGTGTATATTTTGCGGTTTTTAAATCGGCAAGGCGTGTCAGTGATCAACTTTCTGTGTTTAATTTTATTGTTTACAAGGATTTAGTGTTGTTTTTTAATCGCTTGTTGTAGAGCTAAGTCAACGAACTTTAACATTTAGTCAGTGTGACTGGTATAACACGTTTGTGCTAAGTTTTTTAATCGACAATCAGCAAGTTACACTCTATATTGTTACACATATATTAAGATTAGTTTAATTTTTATCTTCACTACACTTTTGTCTTGCGCTGGGAAACGTCATGAAATTACTGATTCGCTTTTTTCATCGCCAGTCAACACTAAATAGTTTCGCATGGCCATTCGGTCCAAGTCAGTTCTGATCAAATTTAGCATAGTGCAATACTTGAGGAAGGGTTTGTTGGTGAAAAACTTATGGCTTTGTGTCAAGGTTGTCAAGGTCTTCCCGCACGAAAGTGCAAGAGCTACTAAGATTTCTGCATGAGAAGCATTGCTAAAGCACGGAAAATGAAGATCGGGAGAAATCCCTGGGTCACAGTTGGAGATCAAACCACAGTAAACGGTCATAACGGAAAATGCGTGTAAAAAGGCAGTGTAGGTGGCGTAGCAATGATGACCAAACGCTGTTTTTATTAAAACATGCAGGGAAAGTGAAAAACGCTTGTTTATTATTACGAAAGCGACAGGCTTTTTTGACTAATTAATCATGTTCTAGCAAAAAATTACAAGGCTGTGTTTTAGGTCGTCTTAATCTCTTATTTCTAAAACTCAAGCACAAGGAGAATCCGTCCGAGAAAATTAATTTTTAATTTCCGGAGTGCATATTACAAAACTAAGTGATTATTGCGTAAAAGTAAAATAAAAGTGTCTTTGTAATAAATTGACGCACGTCATTTTAGCAGTTTAAGTTTTGTTTGTTATTTACTTTCATTACCTCTACATTTTATAATTATTATTATTTCAATCAAATTCATTTCTGATGGAAGGATTGCCAGAAAGCGTTAAGAAAATAGACTATACTCTTAGCGCTACTTTAGAGAATAAGTTAAACAGACCATATATCTCTAATTTCTTATTTATGGTGAATATGGCGAAAATGCAAAAATAGACTAGGAAAGGAACTGCGGTGTGATGTATACTTTTCAGTCTTTTAAACTCACGCTGATCCCCAGCAATTGGAGATCTCCAGCGTTTAACTTACGTTTTACGTGTTATGACGGTTCTTTTGTTAATCTGAAAAAAAACACAGAAGTGTTGTAGTTATCATGTACAGTCACTTCATTTGCGAAAACTAAAGAACTATCCAGGCTAGGTGGCGTAACAGAATTTTGTTTTCATGAAATTTCAAATTTTAACTCTTAATTCTTTGGTTTGCCTTATAAAGCAGTTTGAATGCTTTCATTTAAAAACTCCAATCACAAATACTATAGTTTATGACGGAGATAATGTAAGTTGTTGTTCGGTAGCATCTTCTCCTCTGTGTCATGAGCTGCATGTCATCACACGTCACCTAGGTGGGTCCTTAAGAAGCTCGAGGCGCCACTCAATGCAGTTTTCAATGAAACGCATTCCTCTGATGCATCCCTTACTCAACAGGAATTGAAGAAGATCAACATGGAATGTTTCTGTCTCCTCGCTAAGCCTGCCAAGTTTATCAGCCATTTTTCCACAGCAAACTTAATCTAATTATCGGCGACTCCCGGCGGGGCCTCGCGGATTGCTAAGATGCGCTATTGATGACGTTCAGTTTTCGCAAGTGCCGCGCGTTTATTCGCGAGATTAGAGAACGGCACCACGTTCTGATTGAGTTTCATAATATTTGAGAGGGGGAGACTACTGCCATGGCACCAACGTCGGCAGACAGACTCGCGAAAAGCCGCCGTTTTAACAACTTCGCTGAACATGTACACAGAGAAAGAAGTTGGAGATGAAGCCCGTTTTAATCCCCGTTGGCTGTGCACAGCTCGCGCTTTGCCGTATTTATTTGTAAATTTAGAAATGTGGTGTCTCTGAGACAGCTCGAGCTGAGGCGCAGAGAAACCAATACTGCATTTTCACTTGGCGGGTAATTTATGGCTTTCAGTAGAAAAATATGGCAAAATGCAATAGCCGTTAGTATAAATAATAGTGGGCGGAAAAGATGAAGATGCAGCGGCAGATGGGAAGAGGAAATCCTTGTTGAGATAATATTTTTAAATGGCCACATTTGGGCTCCTCAATATTTCACAGGGTTGTCTGCAAACCAGCTGTTGCTCACATAAACGTTGAAAACACTACTACCAGGGTTCTAACAGTAAATACTTAGACTATGGCTTCTTAAGTACTTTAGCTACTAGTCAAGTAAAGTAGAAATAATCATTTCAGTACATGTCAAGCAAGGCACCAGACATCTTCCGTGAAAGATTTGCTTACATTTTGAAGATTAAATCCGATCTAGATAATATTTTCCTAGGTGTGCAGCTGGAATTCGAATGCAGTGTTTTATAATTCATGGACAAGTGTGTATGAAGTACTTTGCACAGCCATCCACGGGAACAGTATATATACAATCGAAATTCGTAACACTGAATGGTGTACAGCCGGTAATTTCCTGTAAGATAATCAAACTATAATGAAAATTATTGAAACGTTTTCTTCCTTAGTTAAATTTTAACATTTTGTTTTTAATAATCTGAAGGTGCTAAGCTTTTTGGCACATTCTTTTCGGCACAACCACTTTCGCCATAAACTTTTCGGAGCATGGATATTTAGACATACATGTTGGACACGTTTACTTTTGTATATATACATAAGTTTTGATACACAGCACATTGGGCACAGGTACTTTTGGACATGTAAGTTTCGACACAAAGCGTGTTGGCCAGGACACCTGGCATATTAATTGGGCACAATTATTTTTTTCTGCACATTTTGAGAATTTCGACATACACATATTGACAGTCCTTTCCTACAAATGAAAGTTTCGGCAAAAATCGTAATATAAGAGTAAATAGTACAGGACCGTATATATATATTGTATGTAGGTACTTTAGTTTAACTTGAGAGTAATTATTGGCAGGATTTCTACATAGAGGCAAAACCTAACCATTCACTAATACTTTCTCAAAGCAGATGATGATGAAGAGTAGGATTTTTCAATTTCTGAGATGAAACCAGTATTTGTTATAGTTACTTCACAATAAAAATTACAAGAATACAAAATCAAATATTATTTTAGTTTTTACAAATATGATTCAGGATTCAAACCACCTCACTTTTAAGTATTCAAAAACCTATTTCAATGACATTGCTCATATGCCAATAAACAGTTTTTATTACTGACCTTATCTTTTCCCAACTTTTTCTGTTTCATCTTTTTACTAGGGTCAGTAAAGATTCGATCCTTACGATGATCATATAATGTTGCTACAGTTCAATTATGCCAGAAGAAGACATCTCTTATTTGTGCCATTTTATGATGTTGTTTTCTGTTTGGGAGGTCGTGGGTTCGATACTGTGGCTCCCTCATTTCAGACACTTGCTGTTGCCCTGCCTGGCACGTGGGTAATTAGGGTAAAAGTAAAGCCTGGCAGTAATAATCTTTGCTAATGTAGGTGTAGTTTGGTATTTACAGTTGGCGATAAAAGCTTCATGGCTTGTATTGTCTGTTGAATTTAAAACTCCCATTAAATAAAGGTTATTACCGTTATTATTATTATTACTACTGTTATTATTATTATTATTATTATGATGATGATGATGATGATGATCATCATCATCATCATCGCCATCGTCATCATCGTCATCATTATATATATATATATATATATATATGTTTACTGACCGGTTTGTATCCAATATGTGCCTGTGACTAGAGTGATCTGTGCCCAATAAATGTGTAGTTTCGCATACAAGCTTTAAATCTCATTTTTGCAAAAATAAAATGTTGTACATTGAAACATTGCATTAACAACATAAGTGCACAATGCTGCTTTGCTACTAGTTTGATGATTGGATATACGGTCGAAGAAATTGTTGACATTTTCAATATTGCTTGTTGTCTGAATCGAAAAGCAGTTTTATTATTCGGTAATGCTATTAATTGTGAAATAGAAACTTTTTGTGGCTGTTGCCTCTTTTGCTTGGCGAATTTCGTCATGCGTGGTCAGCATTTGTGGTTGTTTACACACCAAAATGTTGGTGTTTGTTATTACAGCACTGTAGCTCAGAGGTTCTGGGACGAGCTTATTAAAGTACAAGATAAACTTGTCTAACAAAAAATATCTTATCAGGCAACAGTCTGAAACGTCTAGTGATAGTCTTTTATGTGTTTGTTGACAAATTATCTTGCACCACACTTTTTTGAATTGTCTGATAGTGATTAAATTTTGATTGACATGCATAAACTGTCTGTTAGAGTCCTAGATATTTTATTTGGAAACTTACTTAACTTCATTCAGGAGCCAGCAATGGGACTTATAAAGTTGCATTTTTTCGTCTACTGTTGTCACGTTGTTTAACTTTGTATATAACTTATTTATAGTCTTCATTTCTAAAGCGTCAAAGTTTGAATTCAGTGCTGAGATTTATCTTTCCTATAATCTTTTAACATCTTTAGTCGTCTTAAACTTTTTGCTACATGACATTGAAAAGTTTGAAATACTAACTATCTACTGCAATTGTTCTATAGGAACCTACCTCATAAGTATCAAAATTATTCGCCTAACGTGAGATACTGAACAAGCACTGGTGTCTTAACTATGGTCGAATGCAAACGTAATTATCGCACTAACCGGCGTTTATGTAACTTGGATGCGGATGCGCTTTGGGGGTGTGGAGTAGATAAAAGCGGTTTATATTGTTTTCAATGCAACTGTTTGTGCAGTCTGCGGATGCGTTATTCTTTTTCTGCTGCTATTTCCTATTGATTTTTTCCGCTAGCTTCTCCGCAAGCTGTTCCGCAGAGTAGAAAACGCATCCATATCAGCAAGTTGCATAACGCACAGCTGGAGGCGATATGGCTACCATGCACTGCTTGGAAATAGGTTTCACGTGGTCACCTAGCCATTTACTAATCAAGCCCCATGTTACTTGATTTCAATCACCAAGCGCATGTAGCACAGAAAAGACATTCCTGGCAGTCAGCCATCTATTTACTAACTAGGCCTAAGGTTGCTTCACTTAAGTCGCTAAGCGCACAGTGCACATGACATAATGGTATAATAATTTATAACCACCTGGTTTTTGGCTAACGCTATTTACTTATTGTGGGATGTAAGTTCAGGGCTGCTGGATGAAAAGTATCTTACTTAAGGGGTTTTTAACGGGCATGACACCAGATAAAAACATTCACCGTTATCTGTGGACTAAACTTGGTTATTGATATAATATTAACTTGAGTCTTTCGACAGCTAAGTTTAACTTTGCCCCTCCAAATACCTATCAAAAAAGTTCTGTGCATCGAAACTCTTATTTAGACTTTCTTTTATGGTGCTTGTAGGTTCTTGTTAATAGAATTTAGTTTGCAGGTAGTATAGAAGACTATTATTCGCTGTACTGCCTGAACTCGCCTTGTCTCCAATCCACTTCAGGAGTTATTTGCACAACCAAAAAAGACCAACTAGTGTAAATAGTGAATTGACCCTCAACCGCTAATGGAACACTAAAACCCGTCGCCATTTTATATCCGGCGAACTTTCACAGTTCATAATGTTTGTCCGATATAAATAAGAAATTATTTTACGATACAGTAGTAAATTATTTATATATTACATAAAACGATATTGGTGTTGTTAAAATTATAAATTTTTATGAGAATGTGCACTAACACTGTCTAGAAAAGATTTTTGCCAGTTCACATGTACAACTAAATTATTTTTTGTGAAAAGACGGCTTTAGAAATTTTTTATCTAAAATGTGTTTAATTTTAAGTTTGTTTGAAAATACCTTTCGTCATACATTCTTCATTGAACTATATATATATATATATATATTGTTTAGTTATGTATTAACTTTATGTTCTTTCACATCAACTATCAATTAGATGTTATTGTGTTTCTAGCTCCAAAGTTAACGGCAAAGTATGCAATAATTAAATAATATATGAATTAATTCTTATGTTTAACTAGAACCTTAATGCAGCTACATATAGTGAAAAAATTGCTGACAGAGGAGACCTATCAATAAAACAAAAATATTATTAATGTGATTTAAATATATACTGTTTTGATATCAAATAAATAAAAATTTCTAGATTGTGGTTTTGTCTTGATGATGACCACAAGGAATGCTTAAATATGCACATTAAATTTGTCTAAACCTTTTTCTCAGTGTTTATTTCACTATGAATTGATTTAAGCAAAATCAAATTATTGTTCCTGAAGCTAGTTATTGGTTTATATCTGCAGATTTTATTTGCAATAGATTTTAAAACTGAGAAAAGTGTATAATTAGCGAATTATTGATTTGTGAAACCTTAAAGAGCATTTGTGTTGGCAAATGGTTGGCCTGTCTTACCTTAAAAAGGCTATGAGTTGAATTCCTGTGTTGGACAGCTCAGATTATATTGTGGGGGCGAGTGAAATAAGTGTGACGCGATGTAAGTGAGCAAAATTTAGCAATGTTGCAAATAAATGGGTGACCACCACCAGTGTACCAGAAAAGCTGTTTCATATGTCAAGCTGACTCTTGTTGACGGAGTATGTATCACGTGTTTGTATCCGAACATGAAGATGAGTAGACGACACTGCCAATTTTGGCCCTGTCTCAGGGGACTATCTTTGATACATGTATTATGTAAATTCCGGTCCCGTCACAATCATGTATATTAAACAGACAGAACACTACCTTAAATGTTCCTATTTGGCTTGTTTGTATGAAGTGCCGAACTGTACAAAAATTTAATGCTGATACATGCTTCTAGGGGTAAATGTATCTCCGTGAAGACAAAATTTATTAATGTAGATTCATACAGATGTGACGAGTTGTAGATATGCTGATCTCGTGAATTGGCACCAAATATTCGTGAAAATTCGTGATTTATTAATAGTAAATAACTTGTATTCGTTTATTTGGCGTACAGCGTCATTCTCATTTCCAGAGCGCCGCTGAATCTTTTTGGTCTGTTTTTGTTGTTGTACAACTAGCTGCATGGCTCCTGAAAGTTTTAAAGCCGGCACTTCAACTTGGCTATAGTCTAATGCTTTCTGACGCCCTTCATCTATAGCTTTGCTTGTTGCGATTTTATCATACGCTCGGTGCCAGCCAGTTTATAGTAGCATAAAAATAGTTTAAGACTTGGAAACATTTTAACGTAGTGGAATATTTTTGTCAGTAATTGATTCAGGGTTGAGTAGTGGGTCGTATACTACCCACCGTAGCTTCTCTCTTAATTAATTGCGCGATTCGATTTTTTTAATTATTGCTGATGATTAATTAGCACTTCACCAAGTATCTTATAGCATTTATGTTCTATTTACTGCAGCTGACTGCCTACAGAGTATTATATTCATTCCAAGTTTTTTATTGGTATTTATTTTATTTCACGTTTTTTCAGTACATACATACAGTGAAAATCCTGATCCTTGTTTGGTACTTAAGCACTAGACCGCAGTATATCCCTTTGGCGGGTCAGCTGAAGAATTAATTTTGCTTGTAGTCTTTTTTTGAACATATTTACTGCGCACAATTCCTCGAGAATACAGACTTTGGGACTATATTAAAGCGAATAAATAATCGTCTGATATAAGAGGCAGTTAAACACAATTTTTTCTGCCATTTGTAAGTCAGCAGTTAAATATTTTTTAATAGGTAATCTTCTTATTCCTGGCCCGGATAATACGGTCTTTGATTGATTTCTGATAACTCATTAAATATCCAAATTTGTATGTAATATATATGCACTTTCAATACGTTGAACTAAAAAATTGAATATCCTAATAACATAAATATCTCCTTGTGCATTAACGATCCTCCGTTTATGTTTTAGGTGTTTCAGTCTTGTGCATTGGGTTATTGGGTTATTTTGTATTATTATTTTCGATATTTTGCTTTTCAAATATATATTCTGAATTGTACTGATTACATCACCCCTAAAATTATAATAACTAAAAAATGTTAGAATGGATCCCGAGATTGACTGTGATATGTCGGAATTAATAGGCCATTGCGGTTTATGTTCAACAATAATTAACCTAGCGACTAAGGTATGAAGGAACAATAGAAATGGCGAAAAGTGTGAGTCAGACGAGACCCGAACCCCGAGTCAACGTGATTGGAAATAGGATGCTCTACCTTTTCAATTTGAGCTGCAGATCCAAGATGGAAATACAAAACGTTTTCATTCATTGCTTAGTGGTAAACTAACTAATTTAATTAACTAATTGGTTAATTAAAAAATTAAGATTATAGAATATAGCAAATGAAGCTATAGTGTGCGAATAACAGCGTTCGTACTGCATGTATAATTGCTTGTTATACAGCAGAGCGTACTACTTCTCGTTTGAGAGTTCTTGATTAATGAAGACAGATTAATAATTGATGTGAACGTGAATCCTGGCCTGCATGAGAGAAATCAGTGAGCACCCGTTTCAGATCACATTAAATTTAAATGTTAAATCACACGTTTTCCCTTAGTGAGAGGTTCCCTTAGATTGGACTGCTGTACTATTGAATTATATGTACGCTATAGCGATCTAGGTCTAGGAGAATGTAGGATAATTCTCGAGATAAATTGAAACTAAAAATTGCTTGCAAAATTTGTGCCAATATTGTTGTGATAAAATCCGAAACGGAAAATATTAAGGGCGCCACTATGGCAAAATGAAGTTTAATGGCACTGATAAAATTCAATGGATTCAAGTTGTGAGTAAATCCACAAAGTGAAGGCAAAAAGTGTTTAGCTAAATTAAAAAAAACTGCTCTTACAGGCATGTTTTGTACACTAATATTAATAAATATTGTTTATTTTCAAAGAAATACGTCTTTAGGTCAGTAATGTAATAAATGCACAATTATTAGTTTTTTAAACTAAAACAGGTGACAAGGAAGGAATTGTGAAAAAAGTCGAGGTTTAGCCTGGATTTGAACCATAAGCTTCCAGAAACTTAAAGGGCCTGGTTTAAATCCATTTTCACTCTACTTCTTCCCATTTCCTTACTTTGGGGTGGGTTTGTTTTTGAAGCTTAATAATCATAGTGGGTACGTGTTATCATTGCTATTAATCTTGCTATTAGGATTATAAATATTTAATTACGCGTTCATTAATTACAGATTTTTTTGTTCAGTGCGTTGATTACAAAGCTATATGTATTAAAATCATCGTACCCGATGAAATTTACTGTTCACAAATATTAAGCATTGAATTAAAAATAAATGTAATCAAGTTTGTCAGAAAGGCAGCACATTAATAAGTAACTGTTTAGGCACTAGAAATTAGTCGTTTGGCTATCTGTGAGTTTTTTTTTTTTTTTAAATATACTCTTAGTGGTTGTATAGGAATAATTTTAAGGTTTAGTCAATAAGACTGTGAACAGTAGTCTCAATATATTATGCATAACTTTATTGATAAGAGGAGGTATAAGATGATTGCATGGTTTGTTAAGAATGTTGTGTGCTAAGTTGTAGCTTAGGTAGCGAGCGTAGGCGAATGTTTAAAACTCGTAAGATCTAAAACATGGCTCCCACTTCGTGCCCCCCCCCCTTCATTCTCATAGTAAAATAAACCAGAGTGTCGATGTGGCAAATCAAAGCGATATTATGTTTACTTGTAGAGAGATGCAAATTCGATTAATTATAATATTCCCGCTGAGATTGTGACAGGCAGAGTGTTTTTGCAGTTGTGTATTAAATACAGTTCTCGGTTGCTGTATAGTAGTGGTTAAAAACTCGTCAGCCCGAGGAACCGTATGATCAGATTACAGTACTTGTAATGAGGCTCTGAAGGGTTGTCGCTATCGCCGGGAGACAGAAATTGCTAATTTGTGAAAGTGGCACCTAGTATAATATCTCCTTATGATTATAGCCAGGGTAGCTTGAACAAGCAAGCTTATTATGATTGATAGCTGTTTCTCCTGTAGGCGACAATTATGTGACATTCTGCTGGGTCACATTATTTACTATAGGTGTATAGGTGATTAGTTTATATCACTGTAATAGTGGTTAGTGTGACAAACTATTGATTTAAAATAAGCTTTTCTTTTAGATTTTTTTAGTTGTCTAAGTTGACACGTCTTTATGTATTTTGGTTGAACTGCAAGAGAGCAATTTCATTAGTTTGTTACATTTATAAAAGTCTTGGGTATATAGTGGTAGAAAAAGAAATCGAATTAATTTTTTTTCAGCGTTTTATCAAAAACTGGTCAATGTCTCGTATTTTAGTGATTAAAGGAGTAGTGTTGATTTTTTACATTAATAAATCCTACCCCAAAATACACAACTTACATAGGTAGAACTTTTTTATTGGTTCACTCCACAGAGCGAACAAAAGGAAGATATGATTTTCTAAAAATAATAACATATCACAAAAATCTGCATTTATATTTTATTTATGTAAGCAGCATAAATGTGACTTGGGTGATTTTTTATAATCACTTGCTTGGAGTTGATCGCATTCTTCGCAAGAGACGCCAGTTGGCGCCTGCTGCTTCTATTGCAGAGTGGGCTCATGAGGTGCTTTTCCATACATTATTTTATCAACGTGTTTCTTGAAAATGTTTCGAAAATCGAACGGAGGTGTTTGAAAATATTAAGGTATAAGTTATTATTACGTTATTTATTCAAGAAAAATGGTGTCATATTTTAGTGTCAGTATTTTAAGATTTCTGATTAAAGCTAGCGTAGTCCTAGTTGTTTTTAAATTTATTAGTATCTACAAAGCTTAAAATCTCATGTTACTTGTTTTTAAACGCTGTGCAAAGTGTACATATATAATACATAAAATACATCAAAACAGAAGTAAAACACATGATAATAAAAACCTCAATGCTTTTAGTGGTATGCCAAGTGTTGTTTAAAGCCACTAAAGGCGTTGAGGTGCTGTTGACGCTAATGGTAATGATGTCGTGGGTAGAGTCGCGCCGACATTAGTCTATAGGTACCCTTTGTTTACAGGGATATCAAACATGAATCGTACATTCTTTATAAAGTTGATATTTAGTCTCAATCGGCTTATTCGGTTATATGTCTAATAACGAATTTGACCTACAATCGAAAAGAGATTCAGCCGTTTAAAACATAGACGGAACTGTCGTTCTGTCGGCCATTTCTGCCATATCTGTTTCTTGCTTAAACTGTAAGTTACTTAACTTTTTTGCCGTTGCACTGCTTTTCTCACTGCGCAGTGATACTCAAATCTCTTCGAACCCCAACTTATAAACTTGGTTATGAATGTAGCTAGAAAGTAAAGCAAGTGTTATCTAGATCAGTAATACGAATTTATTAAATTACAAAAATAGTTTGAGTTCTTGAGATGGAGAGAAATTGCTGTTACGAAATTACAATTGTATAAACGTTAAAAAGTAACCCGCAACTGCAATCATCTGATCATGTGAAGCATTAGCTGCTTTAAGAATGTTCTGCAAAATAACAAGTAATTTATGCTAATTTACTCAGTCTTAAAGATTGTAGCTCCACCGTTTAACTACTGTCCTTTGTCTTTTTAACCCACCCTTTAGTTTTAGTTGTCATCACTCATTTTTGTTTCCTGCGAAGTATAAACCCGCATTCTGTGACTTTTGTAATTCTAATGGCCTTTTATCATGCAAACAAATAATTGGTATAATTGCCCTAGATATGTCCACTAGATAGTCATTTTTCTGGCTTGGTCCCATTTCACCCCTTATTATTTCTTTAAATTATTATTATTATCATCATCGTCGTAGTCGTCGTCGTCATCATCAGCAGCAGCACCAGCATCATCATCGGTCTCTGTAGTGTTATTAGTCTAAAAAATGAATACTCTTATTACCATTTAGTCAAACAAAGCGACCCCCATTTCTTGTGCTACGTAAGACGTCTTCCAGCGTTTTGTCGTAGATCCAAGCTGTGGTTCATTTGCTGCCATTTTGTCCTGTAGGCCTAAATGCATTTACTGTGTCATTTTGTTCCCCGACTGCCTTTGCCACTGTCATTTTGTCCTGTAAAGCAGCCAGTCTGGCTCTATCTGGCAACAATCAAATTGTAGAAATTTGATGAAGCATCGCGTTGTTTTCCTTTCCATTCACCTAGACTTTAATTTACGTCGACAAAATTGAAAACATTCTTCAAATAACCGTATTTTCTCGTGCGCTGAGATGGGCATTAACGACCATAGTCTGTTTGAAGTCTGGCTCCAGCGGTGGGACTTTATTATTGATGTCCAATCGAGATATACTTGCAGTCACTGATTGTGCACTTTTCATCTTTTGTAGACGTCTTCAGAAACTTTCAAAATCCCCATGAAATGTTAGCGTAAATGACGGATTTCTCTCCTGTTTCCTTTCTTTTAATTTTTTTATATTTAAACAGATGAAAACACCGGTTGCACTTAACTTCATATTAACTCGCACCCCGGCCTCATATGCCTTTTGTTTTTCTCATTTTGAATTTTTTGCAAATTAAAATATGCCTTTCCTAAACATTTTACGTATTCTTTTATTTTAAGTAAAGGTTACAAAATTCAGAGGGACACGAAAAATTAAAATTTACTGTGAGTTTCATTGTTCCGTCACTTTCACCAAGCTTTTTGAAAAACCATATGCATAAAGTAGTAAAAGTTGTTTTAATGTGTTTTGTATTGTGCGCGATGATGTTATCATAGAACTTTTCTGACATTGTACAGTTATCCCCATCTATTGTAGGTAACCGCGAAAATTAATTATATTAGCAGCAGCAGCAGATAATTTAAAGAGTGGTATGAATTCAAAATGGGTTGAGAGTGAATATGATACACTTGGAATGATTTTGTGCAGATGTTTTCATTCAGTCTTCAAATGGGACTATTTTTCTCTGCGTGATGTGCCCGCCAAACATTTTGTGTAAGTAAACAAAAACGCGTGAAGCGAGCCGGACTACCCGGGTAGCGAGCAAGCGAGCGCATAAAAATTCATTAAATATTTGCCAGCGCCTGCAGGCTGAAAATAAAACGTTTTAGGCGACATGGCGCGCTTTAATACTGTACAAGCTGTGGTAAATTGTATCGTGTCTGTACGTACGTAATCATTTCATCTTTTGTAGCGTATATTAATTGTGGTTGCCCGTAGACTAGTCGTTCAGTATAACTTATAATGTAATGCAGTAATAATACATGGACGATAAATGGCGTAGCGATTATGATTCTAGGAGACACAGTCTTTGCTCTTTCGCGATGAGCTCTGAGTGCGGAGACGGAAAGGATAATCGCGCGCCGTCATCTGCTGGAGCCAAGCGCACCGCAATTACTCTCAAATCAAATCATCAGTAAGTTGGATAAAGCTATCAAGACTGGCTTGCGGTCGCCTGGTGTCGCCGGCATGAATCCGGATTCCGCGGGAGAAGCGTTCATCCGGAAACACGGCAGACACCGGAGATGGTTGGCTGGCGCTGCCTGCCCGTTTCACGCCCAGCTGAATGTCATATCTTGTTTGTCAAATTTTAAACGCTTCATTTCATTGGCGTTTGACTTGCTTGCACAAAAAGCCAACAATAAACTTGCTTGTAGACACTCCCTGATGAAGCAAGTTTAGGGCAGTTTAAACTCAGAAATCGAAAGATAACCTCTGTTTATAATGGGTTATTAAGATCAGTATTAAGCATGCTGCTGCAGGCTTCTACCTCTGCTATCAGTTAACTAGAGGTAGCGTAATCGTTAGTGTTATTTGGCATTTAAAGAGGGATAATGTGTGTTCACGTATAATGAAAAAATTATATTCATTCCCTTTAGCCAAGAATACACATTTTCTCTTAACATTGAAATCTAGTCCATCCATTCGTATTGCTGTTGACTGCTGTTGAGTCGCTAACCACACCGAATCACGTGATACGAGCCTAGTGGAGTCAAAACTTGCAAAAAATGTTCGGCGAAAAGGATGAGTTTCTTAACTTGTTTATAATTTTGTCTGCGAGTCAAGAGTGAATTTCACTCTTCATTAAGCCTTGAGTTCCAATTTTCAATAGTGGCGGAAAGAGGGTCAGTGTTAACTGACTTTGATTATGATGTAACTACCGGTCTGACTTCTGTCTCAGTAGCACCCTATAAGTTTTATTGCTGATTACGTTGGTTTTGGCGTTGAGTACGATGTGCTGTTTCTTTTGCGAAGAATTTTTCACCCTCTTGTCTACTCACCCCTCAACTTAATGCAACAATCCATTTATGTTTATGTTTGGCAGAGGAAGTACTGCCGTGTGTAACTCGGTGTTTTCATAAACGAAGCCAAATGAATAAGTGCTGTGGTTAATGCACTTATATTGCTGGGAAATACACTGGACGGTTTTAATTCATGTTTTACACCTTGAAATTGCGATAAAGCATTTGTTATAACTATTGTTGTTGTTGTTTTTGCTGCTGCTGTTGCTGTCGCTGTTGCATTGCACCTGGAGCAAATACAAAAATTGGTACATTAGCTACACTAACATATTGCATTTGAATAAAAAATACGCTTGTCTACTCTAAATCATGGCCTATATGTATGTATAACATGGATGTTTTTTCCAAGAAAGTTAGTCAGTGCGGCCTACGTAAGTGCATATGCATTATCTGCAGTGCTGCTGCTGTAATACGGGTAGGAAGAGCCTGCGAAGCCATGTAAACAAGACGATCGTGTAACCTCCGTGGCTTCACCAGTAATGAGATGTGTTCCATTAGCGTATGATTATGTCAGGTATAAATGAGGCGCCAGACCGACCCCCTTGACTCTGATTAAATCCTACATTATGTATTTGTTCTGCAGAACTGATGAGCACTCGGCAAACGGCGAAGCAGCTTTGAAATAGTTACCAAGCGCCATGAATAAGTTATTGTGGGCGAGGTTAATAACTATATTATAGTCGTAATAATTATTTGATGTCCGCCGCCGCCAGGCTTGCTTCTGTCAACACGTTAGATTCCCTGGGGTCCAGACACAATGTTATCTTATTAAAAAAATTACACAGATTTATTCGTGACAAGTGACTAGCTAAATTTACTTGACTTTGATTGTCGATAATAGTTACTTACGACAACAGTTGTTAATTGACGCTGTGCAGAAAATTTTAATTAGACGTAATGTCTGGCACCAGAGATTTATTGCCTACTTAAACTGTGGTGGTTTCGACTACAATATGAAATTCTGATTGACTGTCCGAAATTGAAGGCATTGGTGTTTTAAACTCGCCTTAAAACGACGTGCACGTTAAAGCGCAGACAAAAGCAATTTCATTAAGCTTAATGATGATTACATTTCATTAATCGTAATAGCTGAGACTTCATAATTGATTTTGAGATGCGTCGACGGCTTTGTTCTGCTGTGCTTTGAGGAGGAATAAATGAAAATCACTTTAAATGTCGCCATTGCGGCGTTAACTACAGTGCTGGAGTGTGTTGTTTATCTGGCGCGAATTTATTGCGCTCCTGCTAAACAGCCAGCGTTTATTGCCTATATAGTTCGTCGACGAAATTTGAAGTGTTAATTTAAAGAGGACGACTAAGTTTATACGCGAAACTGAAGAAAAGTTTGCCATTTGAAAGCATTGGATCTTGGCAGTATCATTTCGAGTCTGTTCGAGCACTGTTGCGTCGTTATTTCATCTCTCGTGCGTAAATTTGAGCATAACTGCAGGGTATTGGTTTGGGCATGTGGCCCACAAGGACATTGTAATTTTTATTTTAATTTTTAGAGTTGTTTTATTTGCGTATTTGCGTTTTGCAATCTGAATTTAGAATTGCGGCCGATATTCCTTTGCAGAGGCAATGGTTCAAGGTTGACCAAGTAAATCACTATGTATTGCTAAATGCTAATGCTTTGAAGCAGAAATGAACGTTGCAGCTGTGCAATCTAATAACTAAAAATCACAACAATACTTATCGAATTTACCCGATGAACTGAATGCACCGCATTTAATCTGAAATTTATATGCCATGAAAATTGAGACCATTAGTATAGTACAGTAACGAGACTTATGTAGGTGGCGACTTGTTATATAGATAGAGATTTTCTGAAGTTAAGCAATATTGTGCATTATACCTTCTGAGAACATATGTCCTATGGCGTTATATTTGATGCTGATTATCAGTAAAAAGGGTTTATCTGCTAAACTGTATTCAGTATTACTTTGAACTTCAACTATATATATTGTGTTTGATTCTAAGGCATTATTACCAATTAGAGTTATTTAAATGTACATAATTTACTGCCCACTGCAGCCGCATCTATGAACACAGTTACTTACCTCTGATACGTTTTTAAATAAAGGCCTTTTACTGTTTTGGGCGTGGGACAGGAAGCACTGTGTTCCATTTAACGTGAAAGTATTCCTGTTTGGAATGTTTATTGAATTAGATGGGACATTTATTGTAAGGTGACTCATGTAAAAACTTTAACTTAGCTTATTTTTGTACAGAATAAACTTTTACGTGTCTTTTGTTTTTCTTGCAGACGGCGAAGGTCACTTAGGGTCAGCGTCAGGTCAAGGTCATCATCACTGGTGTACCATAGCGTACTGGGAACACGGGTGTCGAGTGGGTCGGCAAATACAAGTGTACGACTCCAGTATAAATATATTTAAACAACTACCTCATCAAAACGGCATGTGCCTTGACATTCTGTACTCAGATTATCCGGATGTAGATGAAACTGTGAAACGGACTAGGGAGAAAATCGGTTGTGGAATTGTGCTCAGCAAAGAAGGCGATGCTGTTTGGGTTTATAACCGTTCAGATAGCGCTATTTTTGCAAACAGTCCCACCTTAGAACATGTAAATACGAGGACGTCGACTGTGGTAAAAGTATTGCCAGGATATAGTTTAAAAGTTTTTGATTTCGAGAAAAGCAACACTATGGGACGGCTGGACAAAGCTGATTACGTCAACGGGCCGTACGATCCCAATTCGGCTAGGATATCGTTTATGAAGGGTTGGGGGACGTGTTATACTCGACAGTTCATCACATCGTGCCCTTGCTGGCTAGAAATATTACTCGCTCGACGATCATCACCACACAGATGATATAAGACAATGAGCGAACCTCAGTATTATTTGTAGAACTCCGGATATAAAATTCGTTCTGAAAGCAACTGCAGCCTTTAAGATTGAACTTCTCTTGCGTTAGGTAACTTGGCAGTAAAACTGTGTAGATAAAATGACGCAATTTTTTTAGCAAACACTTTACAATTTAATAGTTTATCTAGTTGTCTCCATTTGATTTCAAGCAGTTATTGTTCTGGAATATCAAATTTTATACAAACCACTATTGCTGTCAAACTTCAAAAGTTAAAACAATGGAAAAGTTGTGAGTAAATATGTAAGTAAATTTGTAATCTGTATCATTTCACTCTAGCCAAACAACATGAAGTTCCATTACTCAATGCAGAAAATGACAAATTTGAGTTAAAATTCTTATATGTTGCATGACTGCTTATTAGGTCTTATTAGTTTAATGACTATGGGTTAAAAATGTGACTGTTTAACAAACACAGTATAAGGTGTTGTACTGTAGTGTACGCAAAGTGTTATAGTTTCCCAATTTGTGTTATAAAACAATGAAACAGAATTGCAGTTATAGTTGAAACAAACCACTCCAAACCAAACCAACCGGTTATAACATTGTGAACATATATAACACTTTTGTTACACTTTCCTTATTACTGTTCCTTTAACCGGCTTTCTTTATCGTAATATCTAGGTAATAATCCAGGTTCAAGTTGTGCCACAAACCAACAACTGTTCAACAGTAGTAATATGCCTTAACCTATAAGCTCCATAACTTGTAACTTTGGAAGCTCCAAAGCCTGTAACATAACTAAGATACTTTATGAAAGGTGCATCTTTTTTGTATTCAGAAACAAAAAGGAATTTATGCTGATGCTGAAAAAGAAGTCAGTATAAAGTCACTTTATCTTGGAAGCACTCTAGGCACTCTGGTTTGGCACATGTCAACACTACAAGTCTGAATTAATGATTTTCTTTCATGCTAACTTAACATTTAACATACGGAATTATAATTATTAAATGCAGGGTACTTTACAAACCCAAAAGCTTGTATATTTTTATTAGTTGTGCCTGTAGTTTCAACATGAACTTTCTTTGACTGCTAAGTTAAGTTAAAAAGTTTTATGCTCTTTTAAAACGTCTATAGAAAGTGTTTTCATCTAACAAACAGTTTACTGTAAATACAAATCAAATCGTGAACTATATAATTATAAATTCTTGTAAATAATGTATGTATACAAACTTGTTTGAAAATGTGTTGAGACTGCCGACTGAAGTTGTATTGTAAATTTTATTTGTTTAAAATCAAATATTATTATTATTATATAGAAATGGTTAATATACTGAATTAAATATGTCTTGTTCTACATGTTTATATTTATTGAATTATGCATTTCAAAACTACAATGATGTGCTGCATTATTTTTAATCAGGCAAAAACTACTATTAATACTGTATCTAAAACAAAAGTTCTTGCACGCATCATAGCCAATAGTCCAATACGGGGTACTGTTACAACAGCATTAGATGTTGTGGTAAGGTATTGCACGTTTAGGAGATGCAATGTGAAAAGGGCTTGCCACAAGTGAATGAGCAAATAAATTATGCAAATATGCTCGCATGCGCGCAGGACGTAAGCCTGCCAAGCAATACTGTAGTAAAAATGCAGTAAGTTTGTGGTTGTAGGTTTATGATCACAGAGTTAAATATGCTTAATCACAGAGCATGCTTGCCATGGGCCTTGTTAACAGTGGCATTTGATTCATAGGTTCTCGTCTATAATTATAATTATTGTGTTTACAGTTCGTTATTTTCGCGTTTATTTGGTTTTTTGGGCAGATAGTTGTACCAAGTCGAGACAAGTTGGCGCCTGTGTCACAGTAATAATAATGTTTAAATAAATAATAACTATAGTAAAATGTCGCAACAGCATGGCGCCGCATTTCCTTTTATTAGTGCCATCTGTTATGAGACATGGAAAAATGAATAAGGCCAGGTTAGTTAACTTTAGGTGATTGTTACAGCTTTTGAAGAGGAAATGCTTAAATGATCAGTTTCCCTCGAGCACAGAAAGCTTAATTATAACGCCTTGTCATACTGTATAAAGACAACTGCGTTTTGTTAACATTTTGATTACTATTCATAGCTTCTGAAAAAATTGTTTTACACCCAGGTCACCTGGTGGTTCAATGGCTGTTGAACTTTCTAGTAAAATTCACGCTTATAATTCATAATCGTATCCTATTTTATATACAATAAGTGATATCAGACTCACTGAACGAACAGTCTTTCTTCCGCCATCGTATCCGACATCGAACGACAGGGCCTGTAGATGTGCGGTTAACAATCAACGAACGCCAAAATTATGGAATTCAAATCAATTAGAGTCCCATTTTTAGTGTCATACTTAGTAAGCAACGAAGTCATAAACCTGGTTAGGTAATGGGTGGGTGACGTGCTAAAAATACTCCTCAGAGGATTGTTTTTGACAGTAAGCTACGTTCCAGTTCCGCCACAGCCATCTCTACATCCCATATGCAACACCCAACCTCATCCAACCAGCTTTACCCAACTGTATTTTATAAATGTCAGCGCCATACTAACGTAGTCTGTATGGTAGGTTCTAAGTAAAATTTATTGGTGTGGATTCGTTTATCAGTTTTAAAACTGTCTAATCTGAACCAACTAAACTATGTTAAAACTAACTAAAATTTCATAGACATTCAGAAGTCATGATGAATAATTGTGCTTTATTAGCGCCTGACAGATACCTACAGTGCCGACGCAACAGCAAATGAATCGATAACAATTATTATTTTATTAGCTCATAAACAAAACGGCACCGCTCCGCCCAGTAGCGTATATCTTCGTTGCTTTATGAGTGAAGAAAAATAATAAGTGGTGTCGTCAGACGGCTTGTGAACACTTGGTTTAATTATTTTACTACAAGGTAAGCCAGACGTGGCGTCAGGATTCGTACTATTCTGTTATAAAACTGCACGATAAAATTTATTTCCTCGTAAGAGACTGATGTGTCAAGCTATACTTGGTAATAGGTCGTATTCAAAGTGATATAGAACCTACCTGGCCATGGCAAGTCAGCTTTGGTATTCCAGAATTATAAAGAAAACGTTACAGCAGCTGAGTTGGAGTTTTTCATTTAACAACTAATAGCACAATTTTTGCTGATGTCTTTTGAAAATTGCCTAGAATGTTAAGTTAATTTGAAAGTAACAATTTTGTTACCAGTGACAAACTCTGCTTGAAGACTGTAAACTTGCAAGACAGAGATTATCGAGTGGAACATGCATTGTCGAGTTCAACACAGTCTCTTGTGATGAAGCTTCTCAATCAGTAATATGTATACATATGCAGTTAAAAGCAGCAGTTGCTGTTACTATACTTTTGAGAAGCAGCAAGAAACTAGCCGCAAGATAACATTTCTGTCGCCAGTAAAGAGATCAGCATAAGGACTAACTTGTAAGATTATCAACTTGAGAATTCAGATAATAAATTAAAGAGCTCCGTTTAAAGGCAGTGCTACATTTGCTTAAGTCTAAGCACATTATTATCCAGCATGTCTTATAAATTTGCGCACTGTATACTTCGTGTAATTGCGTGGGTCTGCACTTCTGAAGAGTGTTGTAGATCTCGCCTTACTCAAACTATGCCATGTAGATTTGGCAATATCTTCATCAGCCTACTGAAGTTGACTGACATTTTAGGTCTTGAGACTCTTGTTGAGCTGTGACTCTTTGAATTCGAAATTAACGTTTTTCACGTCCTGTCTAGATCTATCCCTGCGCCAAATTATAGCTTCACCTGTTTTGACTTTGTTGCGGACGAACAAGCAAACAGACACACGCACTGACGTGACTAATCGCCCTACCCACGAACCACTACTATATCCGTATGGGTACCATCAATTGTAATGTACAAGGCAATTATGAATAAAATTCTTGGATGCGCACAACTGAACTTAGGCAGTTTTACAACAATACTTTGCACAAGTACATAATGGCAGTAAACTTGTACATAATGTACAGCCATCAACATGACCGTTCAAAAATTAGCTGAACTACATATGCAGTACTATATCTCTATATTTTATAAAAAAACACAGTGCTACAGTCACAAAGAAATAGCACTAAACGGCAAAATAAAGATGGTCTGTTATAATAGTCTTAAATAGATTTATAGACACCATGGTAAAAATAATGTATAATGTTGCGACGTTCCTATTTTAATAGCTGCTGTCGAGTCGAGTATAACGTCCTGAAAGTTCAACAACAATAATTTATTTGATTCCTTAAAATGTCCCTTGGTGGCTTCCACTAAATTGTTAAACGAATTTGGGCAAAATTAGAGAAAAAGCTGTTGTCAGGTAAAACCGTCTTTCTTTGTTACATAGTTGCGTAGGCATTTACCGCATATCTTTTTCTTTTGTTGTTATTTTTCCCTTTTTCTTCAGCAAATCGTCAACAAGTTTTCAACAACTTCTCTGCTCGATTTAATTGAAAGTATACAAGAGGATGTTCGAAAATAAACTGCGTACTAACAAATGCTATAAGCACATAGTATTACACCATACAGAGTCCAATAAGTGGACATTTTATTGCTCAAATGTATATCAGCATGTTATTGCTGCTCTGTCCCTTTTGTAACAATAGTAGAAGCACGAAAGGAGGTGTTTGTGGATTACTGTGACAGAATGACCCACTGCACACGTAACTGTAATTGATTAATCAGCTGGACGTTCAAAGTCGCTTATGTATTAACAGTAGTTCTGTCACTTCTTCAGTGATTTTCCCGAGTTTTTGCAAACCAAGAACGACACGTACGTTTCAATTGCTGTTGCAAGACCGCAGCAAGCGTTATATCAGCGCCCTTATTATCAAATTATGCATATTCTAACGTAGGAAAACATAATGGCTGCGCCCCTAGCTATCCGTCTTGTACTTACTGATCTGGCAAATAAGCGATTCCTATTGTGTACAAATCATTATTTATATAACTAATGTATGTGTAATGACAGACTGTGAAACCGGTGATATGGGGGAGTGACTATGTCATCTAGTGGCGACAGTCAGACGTCGTGTCATGTTGGTATAATTACCTGTGAAATCACGATGCTTGAAAGCACCTGTTCATGGTTTTGGCTCCATACTGGCGACAATGTCTCACACTTCGTTGAAAAGAAATTTTTTAATGGTGGACTCAACTTGTCGTCGGTGGCACTGTTATCGTAGCCACCACTAGCTTTTGATTATTCGTTGTTTTTACAAAATAATGAAATGTAATCCTTGTCTCCTTCTTTACTCACACTTTCTCTCACTCCATTACAGTGGGCTGAGGTGCCAGGGGGGAACTGGTTGAAGAATTAATGGTCGAAAAAAATCTCAAATGAAAACAAAATGTCCGTCGTTCTTATAAAATTAAATGCAGTCTACGTCGTACAGGCCCCACTAGTACACTTTATGTATTAGGGAGGTTTAATTTTTAACTAGGTCTGTCGTTATTCTTTAACAATATAAATGATGGCGCAGCAAAGTTTTATTGCGGCCTTTACAAAAGTATCTTTCCACAGAGAAATAATTACATTTTATTAAAGTTATTATATATAAACTACAGTCACTGCGGTAATATGTGTGATCGATCAAGCACGCGACAGAGGCGCCAGAATTGCGTGTCCCTGCGACAACAGACTGTCACATTCTCGGTCGTTTAACTCTCTAAATTAAACTGAATTATTGGTCTAAAAAAGTGTAATCATGAAAAACCATTAGGCGTCCTTGTAGTGCCAAACAAGCACAAGTTTCTTTTATAGATCCTTTGTGTGACCAAGTGAGATTTTTGTAGCCACAAATGGCTCTTTGCTGGACAGATTCTGGTCTCGGCATCTTCAATTTTGATATTAGATAATGATGTAATAATAATTAGAATTATTAGTTAATAATAATGAATTGAACGTATGTTCAAAAGAAACACTCAAATGTTTCACTTTACTCCTATTAATTAAGCTTTGTAGATGAGGTAGGCTACATAATGACACAAATTCGTTTTCCAGAAATAGATTTAGATGTACTCTAAACTAAAGACTAGGCAAAAAGATAGAGAGAAGAGAGAGTGGGGGGAAGATAGAGAGGACGAGAGAGAGAGAGAGAGAGAGAGAGAGAGAGAGAGAGGGAGGGGGGAGACATGAAATTCTGTGAAATTCAATATTATATACAGTTCAAGTCCGACTTTTTCACGTTTTATTTCAGATAAATCTCGTTTTAAATATTAAATTTAACTGGCACCCTTGTAACATTGAAACTAAGTTTATAATTGATTGATATACGGTATATTGCACAATAACCCTGGCACCATGCTTCTTTTACCAAAAAGTTCTAATGGTGAACTGGAATGTGATAGAATTCTATGATGCAGTTTGCCATCGATTTTGTAACCAAATTCTGTAACGCCGTGACGTTTACGCTAACACACAACAATAATTATGACAAAAAATTTAAAAGTCACCCAAGAAGTTAATGATGCGCGAAATTTTGGTTTAACTAGCTATCACGCGCCGATTTTCTGGGTTGTTTCAGCTTTTTTAATTTTAGCTGATTTAGTAAGATCAGTCAAAAAGTTTAGGGCCCTTCTTTATTCCTCTGTGTAGGTAGTTAATATTAAATAAGTTTGATCTTATCTCATTATCATGTCTTTCGTCTTGTCTTGTCACTTTTGGCATAATTACCTTTCTACGTCGTTTAGATATTAATATAAATGTAGCGGGGCTCTCTTTCTCTATTTGCTTCTCTCTCCCACACCTTACCTTCTCAGTTAAAGTCTTTTAAACATTTTAGACAAAACTGCGCGATCCACGTGACCATAAGCGTAACTGAAATGGACCCAGTGAATGGAACGATGATTTTTTTTGCACAATCACTTCGCGAATATCGCACAATATCCAGATTAGATCTACACGTTAATCATAACCAAATTTATTGCGTTTATACGAAAAGTTCAATCTTACTAACAAACAAAATCCAGGAGAAAAAACACTAATTGCGCAAGGTGTGCTAATAAACGATAAACTCCAAGTCCAACTTTAAGTATTGTAAAGTTTCAAAAAAAATTCAAAAACTATTGAACAAAGATCACAACGCTTTGCAAGCATCCATTAATAATCTGCTCTAAATCGCAAGTCAAACGGCAACAAGCACTGGCGCCAGATAATGAGAACAAGCGTACTTTTTCTAGACTTTCTATTTATTGCCATTACCCTCAATTTAATATTATTGTGCTTAGCTATCCAAACGGCGCCAACGCCAACAAATTTTGAAGAGTCTAAAGGCTTTACAGGAAAGTTGAAACTGAAAATTAAGACCCCGGCATTGAAGTATGGATATATTTCCATATTAAAACACGACAAATCAATAGCAATCTTTATTTATTAATGCAGTAAGGGGTAAGTTTGTCGTAACCGAGCGCATAGATAAATTTTGGTACAATCGCTTATTACAAAAAATAGAAAATTAAATAATATAGCCAACAGTATAATCAGTATTGCAAAAATGTAAGCATAACTATCGTTTGGGTGAAAAATATTGATTGAAAGTCTTAAATAATTATAATTGACACTTTTCGTTTAATGTAAGCAATTGGTTGAAGGTTAAAAAATGCAAGTAGGTTGTTGAAGCTGTAGTAACCGAAGAAATTACATATACATATAAATTTGTAAACACACGCACACACTAGCAGAATTAATATAAGGTAATAGATATTGATGTACCAAAAGACATATCGTTTGTGTTGGTAATCTAAAAATCACCGATTAAGCCCATTAAACAATTAAAAAAGAGTAACCTCATATTCGACTCTGCTGCTAGTTTTTTTAACCTATGATACTTTGAACATACGTACGATTACGATATGGAACTATTTTTTACACTCCAGCGGGCTAAACGTGCAAACATTGGGCACGTTTTTAACCTGGTTATTGGTGTATTAGCATTTTCTTCCCTCGGTGCAATTATTGCCATATTTCTATTATTTTGGAGACAAATGCAGACGCTTTTGCGCAGCCGTTATAACCTAACGTATAGTTATTTGAAATCTTTGTCTTGATTCACGTTTTACTGTACAAAACCTAAGAAATCTGCGTTTGCCAAATAATTGATGCATTACTTTGTGCTTAGATTAATTCTGAAGTACGGCGCGACTTGTATGGGTATAGAAGAGCTTCGCTGACGATCCAAAGTCGGTGACATCTGAGATCACCGTCACGGAAAATACAGAGATCTTGAAATCTAGAGTCAAATAATTAAGAGTCTTTAATCTCGGGATTCATTTTAAATTCGGGATTTCGGAACGGGACGACCAAATTCAAAATTATATTCTGATATTGCAATCAAGATTATAGAATGCCTCAACTCAAAATAAAACTTATTCTTCTTTGTACTTGTACTGCGTGTATTGTATTGCAATTTAAGACTAACTGGTATGTGACCGTATGTCTAAATTCTAAAATCACTTAATATAGGCTTACTGGCAGTCGAATTTCCTTTTAGAGTTTTTTAAGACAGCATTTTACATCATTTTAGCTGCAAGCTTAAATAGATTGATCATGGCAAGTTCTTTACTCTCTTTGGTTCCTTGATCTATGAACTAGAGAACAGCAGTAGCAAAGTCAGGGCATGCGGCAGATAGAAATCATGTCGATAGGCGACAGCCTTATCTGTGGTAAACTCCGAGTCGATCTTTCCCACTTTTACGTCTGTTTAATCGCATTTCTATGATATATGTACACTGTTAGTCTTGGCGCCGTAAAGTGGGGCTGAAACCAAATAAGCAGGTATAAGATTATTTGTGTTTTCTCTTAAATAGTCCAAGATAGACCATTATTTGGGTGTAAAAAAATCTACTAGGGAAACAGACTTTTTCGCAAAAACGGAAATGTACACTAAATGCATTTATTTTTGACAGCTAGAAATTTGCAATTTAGAGCTCGCGCCTCACATCGAAGAAAAATGTTGTCAAAAACGGATTAAGTTAGAGGTAGACTTACTGTAGTGCAAGAATAAAAATACGCACTTGCACCTTTGCTTGCAATCGTTTATGCAGAAAATGAAAGCTGTCGGTTGATGAAAGAATCGATACATGCGCTCTTTATTTTTTTCTGTACAAAAAGATTATGACTTCTGTACACGAGTGGTAATATGTGTACTTGCTTCTGCACAGGAATGATAGCTTTTAAGCTTGCTTCTGCATGGGAATATAAAGCATTCAGGCGCTTCTACACAGAAATGGTAGCTTGCAGGCTTGTTTTTGGAAAGGAATAATTGCTTATAGGGTTGCTTTTGCACAGGAAGGAAGTTCGTGCACTTGCTACTTTCTTGGAAAGGAATGAAAACTTGCAGTTTTGCACAGAAATGGTGGCTTCTAGACAGGAATGGAAGTCTGCAGGCTTGTTTCTGAACTGAAAACGTAGTTTACAGGCTTGCTTCTGCACAGGAAATAGCGTGTAGGCTTGCTTCTTCCCAGGAATGGAACTTTGTAGGCTTCTTCTGCACAGGATTGGAAGCTCGTTGGATTGTTACTTTTGCAAACAAGTAAGCTTATAAACTTGCACCTGCAACAACACAGTAATGGAAAAAATGACAATGATAATAATTACTACTGCAACAGTAATGCCAGCAAACAAACAAGCAAACAAAAAAAACAGCAAAGAGACAAAGAACACAACTGCTGTTATTTACAATTCTCCAAGAATTTTATTTATACACCCGTTTTGTTCTGATTGTATTTTCAGTGCAAACCATGCTAATCATTATACTTTATCAATTTAAATTCATAAAAATATTATACCTACTAATTTACTGCACGGGTTGTTGTAGCATATGTAGGGACATAGGAAAACGGTTTTAAGACAGCATATTTTTTGCTATGTACTTGGCATAAGCCACGTGGGGTCCATGCAAATTTGCTATCTGAATAAAACAAAACTGCCAAATGATAAACAATCACCACATAAATCTGTTAGCAAAAAATAGTTGGATGAGAAAGCTACGTTTGCACAAACCAGACCATGCCAGTGATGCTGCCACCAGTCATTTAAAAAACCCAGACTTACAACTTAAAGATCTTTGTCTCATGTCTGGCACCCTAGCAGAGTAAAATGAGCAAGGATTTCCCAAGATGTGTTTACCTCCTACCCCTTTCAGCACATTTTAATCAGAACCTCCATTTGCAGGCATCAGAAATGTTTAGATGCTATCAGTAAACAAAGCTGCCAGAACTCTGCCTAAAGTGTCACTTTTTTCACTTCTTATGCAAACAAGAAATCAGACAAGTTTACGAATAACGATCAACGCAATTTTGTTTAATGTACAATCTATTATCATAAAATAACATGTTCAATAATATACAGTTATAATGTTACTCCTTAATGCAAGATGTCAAACATTTTAGAATTTATCAAAGTTATATTACTGTAGAAGTTATACACATTTTTTGCACAGTATTCTACAGAATAAGGGCTCTATGGTCAGGCAGGATTTCAAACACTGCAGATACTACTAGAAGTAACAACAGTTTCTATTGGTGTGATGCAAGTATGTATAAATTAGTTTCACATGTCTACTAACAAGCAAAAAACACTTCTATGGCTATGGAAATAATTATATAACACATGAATAAATAGATAATACTTTAAATTTACATAACCACTTAAGTAATAAGGTATTTGTCACTAATGATTAAAAGTTATAATCTCACAAACTGCAACTGCAATAGAAATGTGGTGCTAAAGTACTAAGTAATAAGTACTAAAAAGACAAAACAGTACTTAAAATAAAAATGAACAGTTTCTAATTTGCTGGTGATGGTATTTTATTCACCGTGTTCTCATAAATGGCACGAAAATCACATTTTTTACAATACGAGCAAATAAAGTAAAATAATCATCCACAACTTCATCACACATTTGTGAAATTTCATGAAAATATTAGAGATCTATATCAACACTGCACAGATGGCACCACCAGCCATAACATCTGTGACACTGCCACGATCATACAAATACTGGATTGCAATGAATTACCGAATAAACGAATTTGTGAAGAAATGAGCCTTATGAATGTATGATGAATTGTTTGTTATTCAAAATTGCTGTATTACGTTAAATACACTATACCTGTACAAAGGATATAATTTTGGGATTTTTTTGCTATTTGTATCCTCTTTTAGGGTACCGATGTTATTATGTTTGCAGGGTAAATAATTGCATGATATTGGCATTCCAGTAAAGTTCAGAAGATTGGTAGACGAGTGACCAAACATACGGGATGAAAAATTCCTCAGGCTGATCTTCTTCAACATATTTGAATTTCAATTCGGGAAATTTCTGAAAATGTAAAAGGAAAATGTGCATTGAATTGCAATGCAATCACAGACAAATCTAGCAGTTAAGAATTTGTTAGAAAACTTTTTACACAGATGAAAGTACTCATCTGAAAAGAACTACACTTTCTATTTATCCTAACAGTCTTAATTAGTGTTACACATACAAATACAGGAAAGTAATGAATTGCCGATTAAACAAATTTGTGAAGAAATGTAAATGTTCTCACACAGTATTCCTTTATGAACCCTATAATAGCACCATACATGTTTGACTGCCTGTTATTCAAAATTGTTACATTATGTAAGACTGTCACAACTACCATAATAAAACGCCATAAATGGTAAAATTTTTATTGTTTACAGAGATATGTACAAACTGAAGGTATGATCTCAGAGACACTGCTATGCTGATTATAATTAAATCACCTTTACTCAACTTTTCAATGAAGATGTTCAAGCCCAGTTGCCTGCCCATTTTTATAGACTACTTTTCGAAATCTACACAATTCTGTAACATGATTACAATGCGCCGCTAAAAGCCAAAAAACTTTTTAGCAGTAAACTGTGATAATTTTAATAGTGAAAGAACCTATGACAAAATAACCTCCTCATCACAAACATGATTTTTGATCACTGCATATCGTAGGTATGAGTCTGGCATTCACAAATGGCTACCTATTTGTCATGGGAGAGGCCTTTTTTGGGTTACCTATTTTGGGGGTACCCCCTAAAAGCCTAGCTCCCCAAACAAATGGGTAGTCATTTGTGGAATGCCACAATCACACCTACGATATACAGTGTTGAAAATCTCGTTCCTGATGAGGAGGTTATTTCATCGAGGGCTCCTGCACTATCACATTCGTAGTTTCCTGCAGTATCAGACCCACGTCAAATGCAATTTTAGTACATAGTAATATATAGTCATCAAGCCATCGAGCCTCAAGGTTTATTAAAGTTATGTTACAGTAGAAATTATATACATTCTTTTGCACAGTATCCTCCAGAGTTAGTTATCTTTAATTTTAGGCAACCATGCAATCATAAATTGACTATTTATTATATTGCAAAGATTTGTAAGACTTCACTATTCTCTCAGTTCTTTATAACAAGAAGTTATTAGCATATGAGTAGAATATCACACTAGTCATACTGTAAAAGTACCTTTAGTCGATCTCTTGGCCACTGCAGTGATGCCTGGCTAATTATTTCAAGAACTTGATCAGGAGAGATATGCTTATCTGTTTCGTCAAGCTTGCTTGAGAAATATGCCAAAATCTAGCAAAATAAAGTAAAAATATATAACGATGCTATAGTATGAGATATTCTGGTTCCATTATAAAATATGCTAAGATCTAATTGTACATCTGTTTTCATTGCCTACTGTACCACATTGGGAAGCAGGTTGGGATATGGCATGAAGGAATTGCACAGAAAATGCCTTTTTCTAAAAAAAAGTTTTAATGACAGACAATAGTTTATTACATTTTTGCACTAATCACTTTAAAGCATAATAAATTCAAGAATATTTAAAAATAATCCTCTATTTAAATCCATTCATGATGAAAATATACTAAGAGCTGCATTGGAATTCACACTAAGAATTTTCTAGACTGATGAAATGATCATTTATTTAATCTTAATTTCAATATTATTAGTTAACTTGAGCAAAGGGAAGGAAATGTGAAATGTGTTGAGGCCTGAATTTGAAACAGAGATCTTTGAAATGCTATGATAACTAGACCACACAGCAGCTTGGTAAAAACACGCTTAATTCGATTTAAGTAGCTTGTTAACCAATCCAAAGTTTTCAAGAGATAGCTTACGCTCGCTAGAGTAATTACTAACCAGATAGTTACTTATCATTAATTCAGTGGTATAGCATGTGGGACCATTGATAACTAGTTAATTATTGAAAATTGTTGGCTAATATATAAAACATTCACTGTTATGATTCACACAGAAATAAAGGAAACCCAATTAATGAAAAGCACTGCACAAGTTATTATTCAAATGGCTTTAAAAATTATATATACTTTTCTTGCATAATATTTTTATTGTAAACGAGTAAACTGTAAAAAACAGCATTAATGTTTACATGAAAAATAGAATTGTAGAAAAAAATTTCACTCATTTGATTCGTGAATAATGAATAAGTTAGCATTAAAATCACTCTAAGTAAAGAAATACACATACTGTGTCAATGTTTTGAATTATGTCCTGAAATGTTGGGTGGGCGGTGTATTGCAGGAACAGCTCCTTATTATATAAAAGTGCATATATTAGGTTAGGATTATGATGGAGACAGTGTGTTATGCAGGAATTTATAATTTCCAAAACCATTCGTATCACTTCTTCTAAAACAGCCAGGTCTTGCACCTGTAAAAAATATCAGTCTATTAGTACAAAGCACATAGCAGACATTTTTGCCTAAGCATCTTCAGGTCTCAGAAACAAATAAAGAAAGGCAATTATTACACATACGCGAGTGCAACGTCTTCAGTCGTTGTTCAAGATGCAAAAATGAAAGAAACAATGAGTGTTGATTATTGAAGGTAGGCTTTACAAAAAAGTAATTGTTTTACTAACTCACTTGTTCCGATGATTCTGATGAATCTTCTCTTTCTGGTGAATCTGATTCATGATCAGCTTGGTGCATCTTTTCCACCAGCTTAGTATGTCGTTTGGTAAGTATCTCAAAAATACCCACAATTCTCTGACTAACGTACGGATGGAGGTTGTAAAAATGTGCCGACATGTTTGCAAGTGCTGCCAAGCAATTTGTGTGTAAGTACCTATCCTAAGTATAAAATACAGGAGATACGTTGAAATGCTGGTTTACTCACATGGCATGTTTTTTCGGATGATTCACTCTGGCTGGGATTTTTATTCCAGAGCTACCTAGCCATAGCAGTTTACTAATTTATATCATTTTATATGGTTAAGTAACATAAGGGTCCAATAAAAAATACTGTTTATATTAATATTTTTATAGAATCTGTCACTGGTTGGGTATAAATTAAATTAGGGGAGCACGGAACCTAACTGAAACCGGTTTTCTAATACTTAGGTGTGATCGAACCGAAGCTTAACCGTGCTGCAGAGGCAAATTCTGAATAAAATATCAACTTGAATTATAATACCAGACCGAGTCGAATCAAATTTTTTAACGAAACTGAACCACATTTTCTTTGTAAGTCCAAATGAAAAGAATTATACCATTTACCATTTAAAGTTAGTAGGATTGGTAAACTGTGCAAAAGTAGTAAATCTGTATTTTTAATGTAGTAAATTTAAAAACAACCTTAATTCTTTCAAAACCCTGTTCAAATTATTTTGTACAGTCAGTAAAAACAGTATTTAAGGAAAACTGCGATAGTACGATTGTTCACTAGCTTGAGCTCTCGTTGATTTCATTGTATATAAGTGAATATAGCACCACCACGTTTTTGCACATCGACACGACTTTTGTACCGAAGGTGTATTGCATTCTTCGAGTTATCATACAGAAACAGAAAGCAAAATGTCAGCCGTGGTGCCATGTTCGCTGTTTACTAACAGCTTTTTTGGATAAATTTCTATAAGCATTATAGGAAAATATTTGGTATATTTAATATAATTTCACTAAATATGAAAATTATTGCAAAAGTAACTTCAGTATACCGAAAGTTCACCAACCGTTTAATGATTACAACCGAAGTTTACCAGATCAGGTTTTTATTCTGGTATTCAGGAAAAAAAATTCGGTGATGTGAACATTTGGTGCATTTCTAAATTAAATGTCCTATAAAATTGTACTAGGAAAACAAAACATGCTGCACTTGAACACTTACATTTAAAAAATTAAAATGAAAACATAAAGACTGAGGAATGAAAGTGGAAAATATTTATAAGAAACGAAGTACCTTCATCCGTGACATGTTAAATTGCACGGTTCGGATTAATATTAAAACTAACAGTCCTCCTAATGTTATGTCTGTGATGTGTCGTTCTGTGTACCATTCCACTTTATGTATAACCTGTCATAACACAAAAAGCATTTACGTAGGCTCCAGTTTACACTAATAGCAGCACAAAACCAAATGCTTCCAGTTAAAACCAAATTCATGAATGTTTCCAAATCAAGTAAATGTAAGAAAATGCAAAGTCAAGCTACGTAAAAAGACAAAAATTAAAATAATGGCAAACTTTTGATTTTGTTCATCTACTTGATGTTTCCATTGTCCTACACAGATCTTATCATGTCAAATAATGAAGATAAATGATTTAAAGAGACAGGTGATAATCACATAACGAATGGTCATAAATAAGCAAAATAATTTGTGACCACAAAATGCTATTTTTTGCATTTTATATGCTTTAGATGCTAACATGAAGTGCAAACATAGATCTCATACTACATTCACACTCCAAAATAACACAAATTTTACGTACCGTTTCGTGCACAGCTTTGTTAAAAAAGTCATCTTCACTAAGTATGAGCACAATTATTAAGGCCATGTAAATGTGATGAGAATTCTTTTCTTCACTATTGTACAGTAACTTCAACACTGGCAAAACCTGCAAGGAACAAACAATAGCTTCACAACAGTTATTATATAGTATTATTTGGTTGTTAAATTAAAAAGATATGGAGTTAGTGGCTTGCATTTTTGTTTCAAGTATTTCTTAGCACAGTAAAAAATCTTTTTATATTATTCACAGACAGTCTATGACAATTTAATGTAGTACACGGGATATAAATCTTCAAACTGAAACACTAAAATGTTACAAAAAGAGGAAATAGTCATGATTACGACATTCGTTTTGCTACCAGGATTTGTGACCACAAAGCCCAATTTGTGGAATCGTACAAAATGCCTTAAAATATTTATAAAAAAAACAGCAGCAAAGTTTACTCAAGCAACCTAATCTGTTAACCGAGACTAGTTAGTGGACACGCTTATTGAAATAACAACGAAGATAAACTAACCCTACATTGCAAAAAAATAAAATTTACTTGTATATTATATACACTGAGGTGGTTTACTAGGTCTATAGTTTAGATAACCAATCTAAATGTGAATTATGCAAAATAAAATGTATTATTGTACTTACAATAGCATCCAGATCAGTTCTTGACAGGATGTACGACTTAAATTGAGAATTTCTGTGCATTAGAAGATACAAAAGGAGTGTGTTCTGGTCATCTCGCATGACGGCACACATAACATTAAACAACTCCGAATAATGTAGCTTAAATGTGGCCACGGCTTCGACAGGAGAACTTGCTTCTGCTTTTTCTAAAAATAAAAACTTAGGAACTAATAAAATGGGCTGTTGTTTTATTTGTAACCAAAACAAACATAAAATAAACAACAAACAAATAAGTACAGATGATATACCCGTCGGTCCATTAACAAAAAAGATCCAGGAAAATGCATCGAAAAACAAACAAATTTGAGTATCATACCAGAACATCAAAACTGCGAAATACCTGCACATTTCAGGTTATGTGCTTCATCTTCGTAATGCAGAAAAGTCATGCTCTAATTAATTGTACGTAATTTTTCACGTAAACGCGATTAAGTATGTAACTTTACATACATAAGTATGTACATAAGTATACCAAACTTACTAAAGAATGTACGAAGCATTTTTGTGGTGAACTAAATAGCTGAGTGGTAATTATATGTGCTTGGGAACAGGGAAGATATGTCACAATATTAATTTCTCTCGTTGAAAGAAGATGCACAAACATCCAAATGTGACTAATACACCTCAGCTAGTTCAAAGCTCATGTTAAAGGACGATCTTTGGTAAGTTGCTAGATGTCAAATCACAACTGGGAATATTAGTGGAATTTGTGTTACAGCTAGAATAAGCTTGTAAAGCATTAAATGTGAGTAAAAAATAACATTACATAAAATAAATGCAAAATTATGATGCAAAATAATGGCTTAAAATGCTATGCCCACTAGAAGCCGGATGTGTAGCATCCAAGCTTTTAGACAAGAAAATTTCAAGCCTACTCAATGAGACGTACGGGGCATGACCAAAGCCTGGCTTGTTATCGAGGATGTCTTTCTAAAATGACCCACAGCTGGCAAACACATCTTCCCTATTTATTTATTTAATTTATATATTTAATATTTAAGGTTTACGAATGATACCCATGAGGGCTGAGTATCACTCACAAAAAAGCACAAGCACATATACACTAAGCTATGGACTCCAATACAGATATATGCAAATAAGCAACAAGTAAGTACCTTCCATATCTGTGAAGGAGAATAAGGCTTGCCTGTATGGATTGTGTATCGTTTTATCACTGGTACAATGGTTGACTAAAATCAGTAACAACAATAAGCTTTTATTGGCTAGAGGCGGAAGATGTGCAGTTTGATCAGAAGATGTCGCTGCTCGTCCATAGCCAAGGGTTAAAGCAGTCCACAACCCACCTAAAAAGCAGAAACATTTATGTTAATGACAAATATTACTTGAACAAATATATGTGAGCTCAAACAATAAGCACCAAAGTGTATGGAAAAATAATAGCCAGAAAAGTACATTAACGTTTTACATTAAAGTACATTATACATTAACGTACATTTAAGTACAAAAGAAAATTAATGTTTTGAAAAGCATGAGATATGCAAATCATTTTATGATTTGCACTATCAATGCAAAAAGCAACTTACTTGCTACGGCTTGCCCCATTCCGTATATCATGCTTCCTGCTCTTGAGCCACCACCATGTAGATGTAAATGAGGAGGTGGTTCTCGTTTGATGTAATTCTGCAGTAACGTTTTGACCAGTAAACAGGCATGAATAGAACTGAAATGTTTGACAAAATGAATTTGTAAATAAAATTATAAAAGACACATGGATTTTACAATATGTTCAAAAGGTATTTGGTAAACAAAAATGAAAACACTTTTTAAGAATAACTTTTCGGCAAAGTCTAATTTTGATGCTGATATATAGATTTAGGAAAAGTATATTATTTTACAAAAAAAAAGAAAACAAAAATACAATTCTGCAAAATAGTCACTTTCACAAACTTATTCATGTACAGAAAGTTTACAGTTGTTAAAAAAGAAAGAAAATTTGGTTAATTTACCTTTTTCCACACAAAAGGTATTTTAATATAACAGACTTTGCAGTAGGTCTAGCTTTGAAAATCTGCACACTCGTCAGTATAATAAGACAATTCATTGCTTCAAGTATAGCATCATAGGTAAAATTCCTAAACAAAATGTACATGTCTGTTATGTTTGAATTAGTCAATTGGTACACTAGGATCAGCTATGAGAGTTGCAAGCTTGTCTACAGGTAATTCGCTTGTGAGTATTTACCACAATTGAAAATGCATAAACAGTGATTTACAATAATTATAAGATCCATTGTTATAAATTTCATCTTGAAAATAGTTACAAAGAATAACAAGCAAAGGATAAATAAATTTTCAATAAAGATAAAAATATATTTACATCACCGGCAGATCCACAATTATTTCAACTAAAGTGTTTAATAGGCTGTCTAGAATAGACTCTTGTTTGTTAGCAGCCGTTTCATCTTGCCCTAAAAAAACAATAATTTGTCAACACTAAACAGTTATTAAATTATATGAAACTAAACTTGACAGGAAAAGAGAAAGAAAACACGAAAAAAGGAGGATTAAGCTTAAATTTGTAAGCCAGGTGGATTACAAGCCAATGCTATGACCGTTGGCCTGGATTAATTTCATGTAACGCTTACCTTTTTGCCTAGTTGTGCCATTTGCGGCAATTGTTAATATGAATACATGAGCATGGTAATTTTCACTTTCTCTGATCAAAACTATGATAACAATTTTAACTTCTTTTGTGCAATCATAAAAACCAGAACTTTGTGTTCAATTACTACACTATGAAATTCATAATGATCATGACAGGTTTAATTAATCTTAATAGCTCACAAATTAATCTTAATAATCCAATAGTTTCCCTAACTTCCTTCACATTTCCTTCCTTTCAGTCAAGTTTCCTTAAAAAATATGATTAACTGTGATTTTAATATAGACTATCATGAATAAATAATCCTATAATTAAAATGATCAATTTTAATTATAGTATTTTATTATTTATAAAACAAACACTAAAAATTTGCATTAAATGACTTGTTGTAACAATTTTTTCCAAACCTGGCACTTACAAAAAAGCAGCTGTGTGTGATATGTAGCAACTCCCTGAAAGCATTTACTCATCAACGCTTTAAACTACAAGGTTATTAATATTTTGGTTGAACTGTAACAAACACTTAAAACATTTACTAGTCTCTAAAAACCAGTGGTACTGAAACTGCAACAAATTCCTCATTAGTGAACTGAAAATAAACAGATGTGACACAAATTCAGCAAATTTTTATATTACTACACACCTGTGAGATTCTGAAAAGCATTAAATTGCTTCAGTACACTTTCTTCACTCATGTTTTCTATAAAGTATTTGCACAAACTACGAACGACAAACAACGCATTGTATGTCTGCCATACGAACAGCTCACTGCAAAGATGCAAAATAAAAACATTTCATGTTTCTACAAATAAACCTAACAATATCACATTTACAACTGAAACATTTCATTGACATTCTAGTATCAAAAATACATATTTTTGGGTGACAATTAATCACTATTAAAATATAAGATATTAAATAATAATTGGCTCAATTCCGTCTCAATAACCTCCCAGCCTCAATCAAGCCAAACGCAGCAAATGTAAATTCAATAAGTCATTCTACATTAAACATAACAAAGCAAAAAATATAAATGTATCCTTTTTAATATAGCATCCCTGAATAAGAAAGAAATAGTGCATCAATTTCAGATCAAATAATTTCCCAAAAGGTCCATATTAACAACTAGCTTTTTCAAAACATGCAGAACTGAATGAATTTTGAAAGCGCATGTAATGCTACTATGTCCTATTTTTGGTTGTTCTTTAGCACTGATACAAATGTCTGGTGCTGCTTGTATGTTATTAGACCTGACAGACCACTTGCACCATATTTTACTTAAATAATTATAAGCAACAGTAAACTTAAAAACCCTGTAAAGAAACTTACTTTTCACATTGAGCAGAGTTCCTGAGTTCTGTTGCACGCTTTAGAAACACGTGGCAAAGTGCACCAAAATTTCCAGAATTTATGTTGTTATGTGCCATTGCCTTGCAGATATTGTGAGTTGATTCCTCTAAAAGCCGATAGTCAGAACTAAAAAACGACAATGCACAGCATTTTTAGAAAAAATACACCAATGAACATTTTAAAAATGAGTTTTCCAAAATATGTTTTCCTTTAGGAGGAGCAATGTATTTCTACATTTTAAGCTTTTATTTTGAGATTCTTGAAACTCTTCTTCAGATATTAAAACCGCAGGAAGATTAATATCAAGTAATTTACAGTGCGATAATATCAAAATAATAATTTAAATTATCAGATGAAAAATTCAAAAATTCAAAGATATAACGATCTACTGGATTATTGACTACTGAGCACATCTTGCAAAAGTAACAAATATATATGAAATTCGACTATGCATGTTAATGTGATAGCGGGGGTGGGGGGTGGGGGGGGGGTTGGAGGATGAATAGCATAAACAACGAAAAACTGGTCTGCCAAAAGGATAATAATAAAGTGTTAACTGGTATTCGTAGTTAGACAAAGCCAGCTGGTTTTAATAATATACCCAAGTAAAGTAGTGATGCCATACAATGAGCTACATATAGTTTGTTTTGCACCTTTTAATCAACTAAGGACTAATCTTGAATAAACAAATGTTACAAATTTACAAAAGTACAAATTTGAAAGTTCATGTGCAACTATGTACCTGCTCTGTGGAGGAAGAAATGAAAATGAAAGAAGCTGATTCCAGAATGGATCATTTTCTGATACTGTATCAGGACCAGCTAGACGTCGCAGGTATTCATTTCCATTCAGCTCGCTTATACTGCTGCTGTTAGCACCCATTGCTTCTCAAGCTTCTGACAAGTTAAAAAACGTACCAAACAGAACTGAAAATCTATGACAAAAACCCAAAAGATGATACTGAAACAAATACTAATCTTTAAATACAAAATAATAATAAAACAAGTTTACTTAAAGACAATCACACATGACTGTTGCATTTATTTGCAGATTCTGCATCAATCGTTTTATCATTGCATTACATACACGAAGGTCATATCCCTATAAGCTGCACCCAGCACACAAATTGGTTAAGGGAAGATAGTCAGAACTGAAGTGTAGCAAAATAAGAAACTCAGCCTTTGAGTTTCCCAAAAAATTTGTTTTTGTGATGTTAATTTTTGCTAAAAATTTGCTTTAAAAGAAAGTGAAATGATATTACAAACGCAGTTTGCTCAAGTTTAGCAAATTTAAAGTTGATGCAATGTATCCTGCAAAAATAAATTCTTGAAATTTTCTGATAATAAATTTTATGGATGCTGTCCTGCAGTATTCTATCTTAAATACATGTCACATACTAAAACAAAGAGCAAGTTTAGATTATCGCCCAATCATTAATCATGTAGTCATTTGTTTTTTTCTAATTCTTTGTCAGACTATACAAATATTATCCACTGTGAAAAAACACAGTTTATTAAACTGTCATAAAAACTTAAAACAATTTGTATAAAGTACGCATAAATTATTTTACCAGATCCACTATGTACATTTTTGTAATAATGCAGTAAGTAGCACATCAGCAGCACTGGCATTATTGTTTAAATTGTATACTGACATGGAGAAAACTACACAATATCTTGTAGCCTTTAATAGGCAAATGCTTTAGATTTACATAAATTTTATTCGTTAAGGTGTGCATTTCCATTATTTAGATACAACGTACATAATCAGTTTAAATTGTTTTTCACATTATGCTTGTCCGACCACGGTATATAAAATTTATGAGTGAACTACACAACTAAAATAGAATTAACATAAATGATCACATGGTTGTACACTGCCCGAGCATATGGCATTGTTTCTTAGTTGTTGTATATTATATTATACAGGGCAATCCTATTCCCATGCATGCGAAATAAATTATTTAATCTTGATCCTAACGTGCTGCTGATGCATTACTCACTATTTTTAATATTATTGCTTAAATGATATCAATTTGGCGAACAAACAATACAACCTTTTTTGGCCATGTTGAAGCCTAAAGACCAACATGTAATAAAACTGTCGATATTTTAATGTTGGCATAATTATGGTAATTATTGTCGCTTCATTATTTGAACTTTTCTCACTCTGCAATTTCTTAACTTCAGTCCAACAATACGAGAAACAAACAGGCTGTCTTGGCAAATTTAAATCTTAGCAATACCATCGAATTCAAGTTAAGTCTGTAAGTTAAGGCTATAAAGTACTTGGGACTGCTTATTGATGACAATCTGTCCTGGTCTGCACAAGTCAAACACATCACTCACAAGATCAGTAAAATAAAAGGTATATTACCGAAAATACGTTATTATATAGATACATCCACTATGAAACTCATTTATTACACTATGGCTTATACTTACCTTTAATATTGCATACTCAGCTGGGGCTGTGCTCTAGCAAGTACTCTCAGACCTCTAACAATTCTTCAAAGTTCCATTGTAAAATTAATTACTTTTTCGAAAAAACGAGACAATGCCACACCTTCTTACATTATTCTAAGATTGTCAAAATTATCCAATATTTATAAATTAGAGTTAGTAAAATTTGCGTGTGAATTTAGAAATATGTTACCGAACCTTTTCTCTCGTTATTATACACCTGTATTCGAAAATTCGTAGCCATTTCACCAGGTCAGTCTCAAAAAATTTATTTTTTGTTGAAAGATTCAATACCACTAAAGGACAACAACAGTCATTAAAATATCAAGGTGCTAAAGTATTTAATTCATTACCAGTAAACATTACTAAGGGTTCTCTAATTAATATGGTATCTAAATACAGCTCAATTCTTATTGGTGCATATAGTCTTAGTTATGAATGCTATATAATGCACAATTACAATAATTTTTCATGTTTTTTCAGTCTTGTGCATAAACAGATAAAGAAATCACGTAGAAGAGAATGAACATGTACTCATACAAAAGGTATTCAACAAGACTTTTCAGATAGCCTAAAAATGGCTAATCACTTACAAAAGTTATTATTTATCTAGAGAAAAATCTACTCTAATGATAAAGGCTATCAGGAAAGTAATGTTGCTATGCCTGCATGCACAATTTTTGGTCAATAAATTATATTAGTAGCATGCTGTTCTTACTATCATGTTCTTATTTTTTTGCCGCCTTAACCGTTTATTTTTTGTTGTTTTTTTCTCCACAGCACAATTACTTAGGTTGCAGCTACTTTATGCTTAAACACAGCAGTTTATGCTTTTAATTTGCAAGTTATTGCTTTGTTTATGATTTCGTTTTCAACCAATCTGCTTATTTGTTTAAATTATAGTGCCTTTTTATAGTGTTATTTCAGTTTGATTTTCTCATTGCATGCTTATTTCGTCACTAGATATTCTTATTATACCTTTAATTAAAAGGGTGACTGATTTGCTAACCTCTACGTTTTTTTGCCACCCTTTCCCTAATACTAACAATTTGTTTTTGTTATGTAGTTGTTTTTTGCGTGTATTACAAGAGACAAATAAAAATTATCTATCTAAGAATAAAGTATACACTTTTTTAAATTTCTTTTTACATTATGACGTAGCAGACATAATTATTATTTAACGGACTTTCAATTCCTACCAGCAGTGCATAAAACACAAATAGTCTACAGCCAGCACATAGGTGCAATTTTCGGAAAACACAACACGACATCAGTAATGGCAGTACGACAAATCTTCAATATGAAAAACAGTGCAAAATCCGGCCGACGACGATGACTCGCTTTATCAGTCATCACCATTAGGTGTGAGCATTTTCTACCAGAAAGCGAATTCGAAACGAAACGATTCAGAATTGAGATTGAAAGATTTTCGAACCACCAGTAAAAAGCGGTCTTACAGGGATTATGCATACTATTCGATTTTGTTCTGCAGTAAATCACTAATAATTTATTTAAAAATTGTACACAGAAATCACAGCTAAATTGTGCTAATTGCATGAAGTTTCAAACGTTTTAATGATAAAGAATGTATGCGGCCAAAGTACTGAATTATTTGAATTTATAATTTTAGGTTCGAATCGAACCCGAACTAAAAAACCCGTTCGAATAAAATTCTATTCGAACGTTCGATGCTCACCCCTAATCATCATACTATCTTTATGGTCAGTAATCAGTAGGAGTGAGCATCGAACATTCGAATCGAATTAACTTCAAAGATTTTCGAATGACCAGTAAAAAGCAGTCTTAGTGTCTTACAAAGATCATGTATATTGCTGGATATTGTTCTGCAGTAAACCACTAATAATTTATTCAAAAATTGTGCACAGAAATTGCAGTTAAATTGCACTAATTGCATGGGTGTCTACCTTGAATTCTGTCACTTGACTAACTTTTAGCTATGAAGAATGTAAATTGACAAAGAATTTAAGAGACTGATTCAATAAACCATTGATGCACAAAATTGCAAGACGGTCATCACACATTTTTATATAAATTAATTATGATTTCAAAATTGTATAATAATTAATTAGTTAGCATGGCAATATAATAAAATGTAAATCTGGCATTGTGAAGGTGCGTGTATAGGAACAACAAAGTAACATGTGTAAAATTAACAACTTTTAAATAGTAAAATATACCACTAAATTATAAATACGGCATCACATATCGAAAATTTTAAAAATATACCAAAAATATAATTTGCAATACAAATGTCTAAACATTAAAAAGTGGCAACCGTAAATTAAAAATCAATAAACTATTAAGCTCCATAAAATCTAGAAAGAAAAGAATCCAACAATCAGAACTTCAAAAACAAACTTTTTTCCACCCTCTTTGGCACAAAACCAGCTATTTTCAATGACAGTATTGATATAATGAACTGCCTTAATCCGTGTACTTCTTGACAAGTCGAATTGGATTGAAGATAGCACGCAATCTTGCCCAGTAAGAAATTTTGGGCTGGGCTGCTGATGCAGCACGACTCGGTAACCTAGGCTAAAACAACATTTAAAAATTATTTCTATAAGTTGAACAAAAATAATACCCTATCTAAACTTATGTAAGATCAACCTCCAGATTTGCTAGCATGAACTATTTTGAGCGTCAAGCCCCCCTGGCAGCTATGTACTGTACATTAACCGGAGCATTTTTGATAATGTAATACACAACAAGCTTCTTCAGACAAACTATGAAAGTAGTATTAGCTTACTCTGGGTGATTTAAAAAAAATCTTAGTGGTCTTCAATAAATTGTACGTTTTTCTTTTTCTGCTGTCAGTGTTTTATCTACTATGAAGATAACAGAGGCAGTTGACTTTTAAATTTCCTATCAGCCAGGAATTGTGGTCCTTGATCCTTTACTTTACCTCCAAACACTATTTCTAAATTATGGTCCTAGACTAGAAAATTAAGTGAGTTACAGCATTTCCAATGCACTCATTTCAATATGAGATAATAATAGAGAAACAGTACAGAACAGAACAAATCTAAGGGACTTTTCAAAATTTTCAAAAATTTAAATCTCAAAATCGGCAAAAACTACTATAACACTATTAGGAATGAAGCATATGACAATATGGAGAATAAAAATCATAGTTTACAAAGTAATTGTTTATGAAATAATTAATAATGTACTCAATATTATTGCTTCAGAATATATACAAACCGTTGCTGATGGTAGTATGCAGTATTCCTCTGTTGTTTTAGTTTTTGTTATGCCTGCAATAATGATACACAATAAAGTACAAGATAGCAAAACATGACCCAGAACAAGTATAAGTTTGTAACTGTAAACTAATTGTAGGTTTATCCAACACATTAATCAACATAATCTACAAAGTTTCACGTGTCAGTCAGTCATAAGAAATTGCAGTGATGTCCAGCTACTAAAATATTTTAGGCAAATACGTAAGCCCTGTCTATAAAGTCCGGTAGGAATTTAAGACTGACAGACCAAACCTCTTGAACCCTTTAGAATAGTCACTTGAGGTAACTTGGGTAGACTTTCAACAAGTGAGGCGTGCTTCTGGCAAGAATTTTAAAAATGCCGCAAAATTATAGTTCAGCAGAATGGTGAAAAACTCACATGCTTTACTTTAGAAGCTTGAACTTTGTTCATTCTCTAATGTTCATAACATACAAAAAAAATCAGCAAGAATGTCTAAAGCATGAAGGGGGGGAGGGACAGTTGTCCTCACTGAGAATTCAGTTGACCTGTTTAGGTGGATGGTCTCTGGACCTCAAGTAAAATAAAAAAAGCAAAGGGCCTGACTTGTGTCACCATAAGCAAAACAAAGAGCACTCAGTCTAAATTTACAAAAGATGTGAAAGCACTAACTGAAGCTTTGGAGATAATGTGGAATCCATTCCTAGGAGAAACTAGTTACCTATTTTGACTTGACACCACAGATATTGCAGATAAGTAGTGGAAATAGGAGGAGGAGTATTCAGAGAGTTGTTCAAGAGTAGTACAAATCTTCTACAAATAAACCATGTTTCTGAGCTGTTGAAGACTGTTGGCTTCAATTTAATCAAATGAAACTACAGTATCAAAAAGGTTTTTGAAAGACATCTACGAGGCAAGGCAATCTGAAGATGACTGACTTATCTATGAACAAAATTTCTCTTTGGTATTTTGTTTAGGAACCAATTTCTACTGCTTAAGTGCCCATCAGTAAAAACTGCAAAAAAGGAGCAAATTGTATCACTTATCATCAATTAGCTGTACATTTTTTTTCACAGTTGTTAATATCTTGCTAGGAAGAGGCTATACCCTGCACACTGCTTCCTGCATGAGAGTGAATCACTTTTCCCTTCTGTCCCAACATGGCAAGCTTAGATGTGCTGCTAAATATCATCTTCTATCATGTGTAATGCAGCAACATAACAACTTATGTTGAGAGTCCAGATGCTGATGGTAAGCTAGTTGATGGAGCTGTAATTGTGAGTACTTTTCAAAAGTATTTCTCCAAAACAGAACACTAGACATCGTTTGATATAAAAACATCCCTGAGTGTGCTAAATGTGGAAAAGTGCTTCACTGTTTGTGACCCATAAAAAGACAGTTTGGTCCACATGGCAAATGTTTGAGTTTGAGGAAGTAAAGCTTTGTTGTAAATTTGCAAGACAAAGCCAGCACATGCACGACAGCTGGCAAAACAATAAAGAGTTGTTCCCAAGGAAAGGACAGGAAAGTCAATGGAAGTATGTCATCCAACACGTGTGGTAATGCTGAAGCACACTGGCAAATAAAAAAGTCAATCCCCTTGAAGATAGGCATTTTTTGTCATAAAAACAGCTCTAAAATTCAGAAACCACCATTCTATGATGTTTTTGAGTCTTTTATGAATGTCACAAATTATTACTGCTAGGTCAGACCCAAAATCCTATCGAGTCTACCCAGAGACTGGAATATGAATCAGATATTATTGACTTAGACCTTCTATTCATAACTCAACGCCCAGCTTAAAGCTACTGTACAGTTAGACAATGATCCACCAAAATTTTCGGTTCAGCAATCATCAGCACAAGGCTTCACATGTTTCACAAAGTGCACAAACAATTTAAATGTAAAAAAATTCATGTATAAGTAGTAAAAGAATGGCCTTGGTGAAATCGAAGAACATTTTGTAAAAATAACAAGCCCTGACAACCAACTGCACATTTGTAAGTGTAACGACGCAAGAATACCTTGAGATCAATTTTTTACATTTTCACAATTCTACTGTAACTCAAGCAGAAAAAGATTTCTGACATGTTAAAATTAATACACAAGTTTGCACACATTAAGAAAGATACCGTGCTTGCAACAATTAGCTTAGTGGCTACTTAATTGATGAATGAGGCACTGAAAAGTTGTGGACTCAACACGATTCAAACCCAGAGTCTACTCACAGTTCATACAAGAGCATGTTAATAGTAATTAGTGGTGTTAATGTTATTTGTAAAAAGCAATTGTTCATATGGTAACTGATTTTTAGGACCAGGACTTACAGTTACATCTGTGCTAGTTCAATTTCGGTATATAATTTATTCATGCTTCTTGCATTTGAAGATCAGTATTAAGTTTAGTTAGTAACAGTACCTGGAGCTTTCAACAGCAATTCTAAGAAGGCTGTGTCAGCTGGTGATTCAGTTTCTTCCTCTTCTTCTTCATAATGCACAGTCTGCAAAGTAAATGCAGCTTCACATTGTAAAAATTTTAAATGTTAACAGAGAGCTCTTGGAAAATAATTAGCTAGATATTAACTCGCTACATAATTTTTGTTTTATTATTGAAAATTACAAATAAAAAAATTTTGAGTTATGAAAAACTGTTTTAACTAAAGCCACGTGTAAAAACGTTTAAGGTGACATTTAAGTGTAAATGGCTGCAGAATTTATAGTTAACAATCTGTGTACCGGCTCAGCCTCAAAATCACGTTTGAACACTCGATCTTCCAACCACTTCAGCCTGGCATTTCTGCTGTCTAAACTAGCATATCTTTTCCGCAGCTTGTGGTACCTGTGACAATGAAAAAGCTAACTTTGCAGTTCGCAAGGATACTGTTTGAAAAATGTCATTTTTTATTTTCAGTTCAGCATTCTGTAAACTGATACTCAGCATTTAATGACAGGGCCTACTCATTGTATACTGTCGTAATGGCACCAGAATTTCTCATTATCAAAGATAATCCTTTGCAGAGGTGTCTCAACCATATTCAGATGTTCATGCCTCGTAATGATGTAAATGCCAACAGGCAATATTGGCAGATAAAACTACCTAGAATTGCCACTGCAGAAAAAGAAATTTGTTGCTAAGTTCTCGATTGTTAATTGTTGCTTTGCGTTGACGACTTTTCGATGTATAAAACACTTCTGAAAATGCTACACTTCAATATATGAAATGAAAAGAAATTATTAAGGCAATATATAATACTAACCCGGCCATGACAGTGTTTACAAACAATGCACTTGGCACAAACTGTTCAGGTGGATGAGGATTTTTGACATTGTCTGAAACAGCAAATACATTATTTAAGTTGAATATCTGGCTCCGCCTGAACATTACGACACACATTTCTCTCAATAGAGACATCACCAGTTATTAATATATACATATATATGCATTCTGAGAAGGAAATGCTGGCTGTTATGGAAAGAAATATTAGCAAAGAAAGAAAAATTGTATGTGCTGTATATAGTAGCGCTAATTTTTGTATAAAGCTATAACTTGTATTTTGTGTGTTTTACCTACTGCTTTTGTATTGATGAAATTTTGAAATAAAGGTTTAAATTCAAAAAAAAGTGGTGAGGCGAAAAAATTGTTTGCCAGAATTTCAATTTTGTGCCTCCTTGTTTAGTCCTGGCTGAATATTGATTTTCTAGTGTATTCTTTCCATGCTGACTATAGAGTAGAGTTATACTCCAAGTGCTAGCGCTGCACTACAGAAAAGCTTGGTTGAAGTCACAGATTTGGTTTTTCACGACTGCTCTTTGTTACATGCATGTTTTACCAGCCTCATAACAAGTGCCAGAATAAATTACAATGTGTACTGTTTACCTAGTCAGTTGAGAAAAATACAGGTTGTCATGTAACAGTAATGCAAAAATTTATTTTAAAATTACTTAAGGTGTTGAACAAGGAGAAACCTTTGCTTCCTGGAAAAAAGAGAATGAAAAGGGTGAGAAAGCGAAACGTGATAGTTTGTCTCAAAGGCAACTTGCAGTTAAGAATGAAAGGTAAGCTTACACAGGATGGGAGTTGTATATATGTGTGGCAACACGCTGAAGTGAACAACTTGCGGATGCTCCATCAGCTGACAAGTCATAACATCCCTTAAAATAAGAAAATATTAATAAAATACTAATTAATATAAATATATATAACATTGAAATTTTAGCAGCAAGGTCTTCTTTACATCATAAATAAACCGAGAGTCATTAATTCATTTAATCCTAGAAAATAAATTGTCTCAAAAAATTGCTATTTCAGCTTAATGATGTGCAAGCTCGTAATCCTCATTTGTTTATTGATGGGTATTTTTTCTGGAATGTTAACGTACACTTGTTTAATTTGATCTGTCTCTGTAAAAGAATATAAAAAAATTTTGGAAAGAAGTGTTAATTTATAATTTCCGACAAGAATTTCTTCACCATATCAAGAAAGTATAAAAAAGAGTACCGAATCTCAAACGAATACAGAAAATTTTTAGGCAATACTTTGTCTAAAAAATATAAGACACAGGTTTCCGTCATATATAAATGTGCTTCTAAAACTGCATATTCATTTTCATTTTAACATCATTTCATTTAATCTAATGCTTGGTAAAACATTAGTATATACAGTAAACTCCAAGTAACTCAAAATCACATAACACAAATTTTCGCCTAACTCAAAAAATTTCAACAGAACAGATAAACTCCTTCTTTTTCCCACAAAAACATCACTTAACTCAAAATATATAATTCAAAATTTTGCCTAAATCAAATAAAAAATTATGATTCATTTAATCAAAATAAATGTAATTTACTTCGCCTAATTCAAAAATGCAATTTATACTCTAGAAAAATAGTTTCGTACAGTACAAAAACAGTATCGTCTTCCGGGAAAATTCTGGCGACTTACAAGTTGTGCCCCGATTATTTTCTCCGGGATTGATCTTTCTGGGAAACCCCAGTCGGTGAACTGAAAACAGTCATTCTAACGTCATTGTCTGTTCGAATTCAACTGTCTTACACTTATTATTGTCTCGGGCTGAAACACAATAATGTCGAAAAGGAAACAAAGTGAACCAGTGTTTGCTCATGTGAAGATAAGTGGGTCAGTGTACATGCCGCAAAATGGATATGTGCCATTACCCACCCTTATGTCGATAAGGCACAAATCACTTGGTTTCGACAGAAAGTTCTTTGGTCCACAGGACTTGGTGTAAACGAAGACAACTGAATACTTGACGGACAGTGTGTAAATAAGTGAGTAGCGCACTAAGTGAACTACAGTACGTAAGACATTGGTCCCCACTGTCATATTGTTTAGCAGAGTTGTGTACGTGTCCTTTTGTAACATTAAAAAAACCGCGTTTCACTCTTTATATAAATTACTCTTTATGTAACTGTCATCAAATGTCGTTGTTTATGCATAGAAGGGTTGACTTTCTGCTTTCAAATTAGCTCGCCGTCTACAGGACTCTAAAGTTTCTAAGCTGGAAAATGGTCAACATCGCCTAACTTAAAGTTTTTTCGGTCCGGTTGGATTTGAGTTATGCGGAGTTTACTGTATTTAATTTATAAAATTTATTAGACCGAGGATCCTTTCAAGGCAACTGAAACAGCAAAACGGTTTATAGTGTGTGATTCACTATGAAAATCACAGTACTAAGACTGGCTAATAATTGGATGAATGGCAGATTGCCTCTGGAAGACTGCTTCTACTTCAATACTTCCTCAACTGCTTCTCACACAAAGGCAGGATGTATTAACGTCCAAACAAAGCCAAGATGCTGCAGTCAATTTTTATTATCTCATCTCAGAGGATTATGCTTGGCAGCAAGTTGGATTCCGATCCTGCTATAAGCATTCACTATTAGTAGTAAGCTTGCTGTTGCTGTTAGTGCTGGTTGCATTGACAGTATAAGAAAGAAAAGACGCCTGAAAATGGTTCATAGGCAAGAAAAGAGAGTACTTGGATATATGTTTAACTACTTATCTGCGGATTTCCTTCAGAAAAATAAGAAGCAGACAGCAGAATAATTGTTATAAATAACACACAAATACAGTAGGCGCCGCTTAACAGAGTCACTTTGGGACGAAGTGTTTTGACCCAATTAACCAACTGAACGTATTAACCAATAGGTGTTGTAATTACTGGTATAGTATGAGTCACCAGCTTACTGTTATAACCATAAATAAAAGAGTAAGTGATTGGAATTATGGCAATTCCAATTTAAAAAGCAGCACCATTCCAATTACAAGTTAATGTGCACTGCCTAAAAGAACGCCAAACCAAAGTGTTGTAACAGGCATAGATGTTAATTATTAACTCAACATTATAACATTCTTCCCTCCTAAGAATTTGGAAACATTTGATGGTACAATATCAATTATAAGTGTTATCAAATTGAACCAGACAAACAGTTCAAAGTTAACAGTATTAACTCGGAAACAAAACAAAATTTAGTACAGTTAGTTTAAGATACCTATATAAAAGGGACTTGACAAGCAGTATACTAATTCACTGAATATAATGTCGAATGCATATGAATTCTAAAATTAGCAAGAATTCAAGATAAAGTTACATCCAATTCAATTCACTACAATTAATCACAACAGCGTGCTGGCATCTTCCCTTTATTTGCTCTAGGAGACTTCCTAACAGAATCTACTTCTTCACTGTCATGTGCAATTTCTGTAATCTCTTCCTTCCCAATAGCGAGAACTCCATCCATCTTTGTATTAAGTGTATACATTTGAGACTGTTTCTGTGTCTACAATGTTATGGGAATTCACAGGTACCATGACCAGTTTTCTTTGAGGTACTTGATTCTTTTCATCTATCACTGCCCTGCCACTTTCATCAACCTTTGCACATGGTGCTAAGTCTTTAATAGATACAGTGCTTTCCCGGCCATCACGATATCGTATATGTGCATATTGGGGATTTGCTTCAATTAAATCTATCATATCCACTAGAGGATCAGACTTGCAGGTTCTAACAAATCGTCTTAACAGTACAGGTCCAGGAGAAGTGAGCCAGCTGGGCACCGAACCTCCACTAGCTGATCTGCGAGCAAAATTAAAAAACAATTCATGCGGAGTGGCATTAGTGGACGTACACAGGAATGACCGAATTGCATGTAATGCTTCTGGCAAAACAATCTCCCAAGCTTTGATGTCTAAATTCTTGGATACCAGTGCTAACTGTATTATTCCATATTATTCCATTGTATTTTTCACATTGCCCATTACCACGTGGATTATATGGAGTTGTGCGGCTAGTTGCAATTCCCCTGGAGTGCAGAAATTCTGAACTGTGAATTCTAGACACAGTTAGAAAATATTTGTTTGAGGTGCTACTGTGCAAAGGATCTTTAAAGCCAATGTTCAACCTTTCCATTGGCCGCACAGCTTTAATAAGAGTTGCTCGTGCAGGCTTCACGAATCTAGGTTTCAAATTACAATATGCTGGACACTGAAAAGTGATTTTACGAATTTCATCCAAAGTATATGGTAAATTTTTGGTTCTCACAAAATGGTACAGCCTAGTAGCTCCTGGGTGACATAAAGCCTCATGCTAAGTTTTTAAATAATTCAAATCTGAAAAGGTAGTTTCGCATCTGGGGTTTCATTATTTTTACCCGGTCTGTATCTAATATCATAGCTAAATCCTGTTAACTGTACCCGCCGCCATCTCTGAATTTTATCATTCTTTACTTTACTTTTCTGCTTTTGATCAAACATGAATGATACTAATCTTTGATCTGTCACTAAGGTGAAGTGTCGCCCCATTAGAAGATGTCGCCATCGCTCCAATGATTCTACTATAGCACAGGCTTCTTTCTGAATGATTTAGTGTCCTAGAATAAAAGGCCACTGGTCTTCCAGCTTGATTTAATGTAGCAGCAACTGCCATTTCAGATGCATCTGTTACCATCACAATATAACACTTACTATGCACTGCAAAGTTTTTTAATGAATTTTAGAAATGGAGTAATGGCTAAATTCCTTTGTGCAGTTAAAAATTAGAAAAAATATTTTAAAAAATTAATTTATATAAGTGAATTAGCAATAAATTAAGAAGTATACTTTTCTAAATCAGACAAGCCTGTTTATTTGCAAAAATTACAAAAATTTCTTCAAAGTCTGCTACTTCATTTTATTGCGAAGAAGTTGGCTCACAAAGTTCTCATAATGATAAAAACATTGAAAATCTGTTGTTGTATGATGCACAAATTCTCGTAAAATACGTAGTACTTGGCATGCTTAAACTGTTTGTGATGCCCGTGTTTCCCTGCAGCTTTGCCTGTAGTTTCGTCTAAGATCCCGTTTACTATCGTGACATACTGTACTGTACCTGTAGCTGTGTCCCCACCATAACAGCAACAACTAACTGATTAAACTTTCTGGCAAAGGCAGCCAGACCTTCAAATGCAAATGACTAAGCAAGTGATTAAATGTTTAGCTTCCAGGAATTTTCAATCAATTAAGCGATTGAGTCTATTAAGCAGGGCCCCCTGTACAACTATTTATTAAATTTATAACTGATTTAAAAATATCCAAAGTTTACAAGATAAAAAGTCTAATCCAGATGCAACTTCTTTAGCAGCAGTGGTTATTTTTTACATGCTTTTGCACCTGCGCATTTATTCATGCAACAATTTCTTATCTTCAATATTACCATTGGTCATATTGAAATTTTTTTATGTAACCCGAAACAAAAATTTCATGATTCATCAATAATATTAGTTAATGAGATTATTCTGGTATCATGAATTTTACCTGGAGAACTTATCGCCTAGAGTGCTGGTACGTCGAGGTGGCGGTTCAAATCGGGGAAACATCGAATGACTTATAGCATTCTGTGGTGTCCTTTGCTTATTTTCCAGCTGAAAAATGATAAGTTCAGTTTCATTTAAAACAGACATTTTAAAGAAGCATGTAACTTGCTTGGTTGCAGGCAACGAAACCATGAAATAACGATTACATAGAAAATAATTGCTCTGTTAGTATGTTATAAAGTCAGTGAAAGGATCTTAAGGTACATAAAAATCCTGTTGGAACTAGGTTTTAAGTAGCAGGCCTCATGGGGGTTGAGTTACTCTGCTATGAGTTCCCAGAGACTGATAACAGCTTTAAGGACTCATTTGATAAAAAATTCTATTATCCTAACATTTGTTATATGTCCTAAACATAATACGTAGACTTAACATTTTAATGCCTTCTTAGAAAAAACATCGTAAAATAAATTAAAGTTGCAATTAGTAGTAATCAAAATCAATTTTTGCTATTTGGTAAAGCCTAATTAAAAAAAGTTATTAATTATTGATGAATAATTATGCATCTACTACTTATGTACCTAAATAACATTCTTCTTGTGTGACGCAATGAATGTGTGACGCAATGAAAAGTCGTCACATCTGCATTTTTATTAGTTATCTTTGTACTCTATTGCATTGTTCCTTTTGTAGTCAAATGGTCGGAAAATATAAATACTACTAACAACAATTTGACTCCAAGCACATAAATAATTTACCTGATTTGAATAGCCATAGCCAAAACTGCCGTATGCAAAGCAAATTTCAATAGCCAGCTCTGCAACTACTTGAATTCTCTTTCTCAGTTGAATTTTTTCAACGATGAAAAGCTTCTGCAGAAAAAATGCTTAGCTAGTAAACTGCATGTCAACAAATATGAAGATTTAAAAGCATTAGGTAGTTAAGCCAAATCATCTATACATTATCTACAGTACAAACTTTTCTACCAAAAAAGAAACAGGTTGAACAAAGTACTGGCTGCTTTCACTGCTATGGTTATTAACTAGAAGCATCATTTAAGCATACCTTTATCACATCATACATTTTAATGATGGCTTCGCCGATGAGTTTGAATGATCCATAGGCTTTCTCGATGCCGAAAAGATCAACATAAATTTTCGACTCTGGCTCGTTTGTTGTAGTTGGAATCTGAAAGTTTTCGAATCACTTGTGATGAATGAAGACAGAAACTTCAATGAATGGACTACTTAAAATTTGCAGTAATAATGTTTGGTACTAAGAAAGTGTGGTACAACTAAACTTTGGTACTAAGGAAATATGATACGGGGAAAATATCTTACTAGCAAAGTTTTATACTGGAAAATTTGGCACTAAACAGCAAAGACAGCATTTCTATATCTCATTACACAAATGAACTAAAAACAAAAGAACAAATGAAACAATGACAACAGCAATATTGATGATGATGAAGACGACAAAACAGTGTGCATGAAACAAACAAACAAACAAACAACAGCAACAGTAATAGCATCAGCAACAATGATGACGACAACAATAACAATGACAACAATAGCAGCAGCAACAAAACAACAACAACAGTAACAGCAACTGCAACAACAGCAATAGAAATATAACAACAAATGTAACAATGACAACAGCAATGATGGTGATGAGGACAACAAATCATCAAGCAAAAAACAACCATACTGCGATGACTACGACGACGATTACATAGACAACAGCAAAAAAAAAAACAATAACAACAAATGGTAATGGTAATAGCAACAACAGGAACTAAATGACAAAAGTAACAAAGATAACAGCAAATGATGATAATAGCAAAGTACAAAGAGTGAGCAAGAAGCAAGAAATAGACAAACAACGACAAGAGTAGCAGAGTTCCTTGAGTGTAACTATGGTTTTACTAATGAGTGTAACTAATTTGTACTGACTTGTATGATAATGTGCCTCATACAGTCGATTAGAACTTGAGCATTGCCATTGGTCTTCACGATTCTAGTCAAGCGTGTTTTATTACCCACTTTTATTCTCAAATACACAGCAACATTACTAGGATGAGCAAACACTAGGTTTTTATCATAAGTTAAGTCAAATTAAATTTGTATCGAAATGTCTGTCAACTTGTATCGAAACACATGACCATAGATGGTTCTTTATCAGAAAAGCATGCTCCAACGAATTCTTCGAAAGATTTCAAAAACTGGACGCAAGTTTTAAAAGCGTGAGAGAAGGAACAATGTATATCGTCTTTACCCCATAGGGACAAAGTTATTTCTAAACTTGGAACAAAACAGTAAAAAAATTATAAACAACCCTGCAAAGCTTTATTTTATTTGCCGTCTCATATAAAATTAATGACACAAATACATTTTATGAGCCCAGAATAATATCATTTAACAATTTAACATATATAACTAGCAGCCAAGCAAATTCTCTGATGCTTTAATACTTGTTGACAAATGCCAAAATCATATATCAAATATGTAATTCAAATGTCATAGCACCAAAATAATTTTCAACCTTTTTTCTAAATGTACATTCCACCACTTCAATCTGACACATTGGACCATCTAAAACTGGGAAATTTACTAATTATAGTTGTACAGACTGGACGGAAATATCTTTGTTATTTGTGTTATCATTGTTTTCTTACTATAAAGTGTACAGCAATTGTGTTTATTCTCGACATTCAGAATTATCTGCATGTTAACACACACGCGCCCACACGCGCACGCACGCACGCACACACGCATGCACACACACACAGTTCATCAGGTAAATCAGGTGAAATTTAGCACCCAAGCTGATTTCATTAAAAAGGGGTGTTGTTTGCATTTCCAATTTTCTATCACTCAAGTAAATACAAAATAAGACATCAAACACTCTTTTGCAAGTTTCTTTTATCAGAAATACAGTCAAAATGTTGTTGCTGTTGTACCTTCCTTAAATCTTCTTAACAATTTTTTGACCTAGTTTTCAGTTATCTTTTTTGCTACCATAACTAGATAAAATGATAAAAAGATACAGTGATCATAGCTAAGATCCAGATGATTGAGATATTTGAAGTGGATGGCAATAACTCCTTTAGGCAATGTGAGCGTTTTCTCCGGCAACACTATTCCTTTATAATTCTCAGTGGAACTTTGAATTACGGCATGAAGATTGCTTGGATAGAAAGTTGTCCTACGCAATGCTGGATATTTAGTTTGGAGCTTAGCAAGCTCTTCTTGTGGAGGCTGCGCCATACCAATTTCTTCAAAAGAATAATAAAGAAAATTACTTTCATTACAGCAGCAATATTTCTGTACTAATTTCAAATGCAGCAACATTCATATGATGCAAAAGCCTAAAAAACACTTGAAGTAGCTAGCCTGAAGAACTTGGAATTCCAACATATATCATATAACATTTTGATGAAGAAAACAAGAAATGTGCACACAATTAATCCTGAAACGTTTGCTCCTCACATCACACTGAACCAGTTTAAGTATACTTTACTGTAAAACTGTCTCAAAAGCTTATAGCTTCTACTAGGTTGCATACATGCAGGCCTACTAAAAAACCATAGTTGTAAACCTATATTTCGACAGACAAAAAAAAACAAAAAAATACAAACTAAAATACATACATTCAAGTGCAGATTTAAAGCACATTAAAAATATTCAACTAAATAATTAAACTTTGAACTTTTGTAAGTGCTCACTTGCTCAGTAAATGAAGTTTTGCGATGTGTGTCTTCTCAATCAATCCATCCACCTGACCAGTTGCACCACAGCAAAAACAATGTCAACACTGTATTAAAATTTGTAACTTTCATGTTAAAATTACTAAAACTTTATCTTCATTATTACTCCAATAAGTCAGTATAACTGTATAACATAACTGAAATTTGACAAACCTAATTTCATTAATAAAGTATTATATAAACTGAATATAAAATGATCCAATTGAACATGATGAAAATAAACTTGAATATTATAATATTAAAGAGAATAATTAAAGACAAAGTTAAGAAGCGTAACAAGTTTTCAATGCACCCATCACACTCTTTCACAACAGGTTCAACTTATTCACGTTATATGTTTCTAGAGGTATAAAGAAATATGTAGAGGCAAGCCTATTGTCAATTCTAGGTATTGAACGTCTTTTACTTTTTTTTAGTTTCTGCACTACTTCATTAAATTTTTATACTGTATTACAGTAGTAATTTCTATACAGCTACAGTATACTATAAAGTATAAAATTCGAATAATGGCAACAAGTACAGGACTTAATTGTCGAATGTTGCCCTCGCATTTAGCATCCTTCTGTTGTATCTTGATGTGATGCTAATACTGTCCATGTGTGAGAAATAAAATGATTCTTATTCTTTCTGAAATTTGGAATTTTGTGATTCTGTGGTTGAATAACAATTATTAATACTTAGTATAATACTAGTAATGCTAATAATAATGCTATATTGTAAGGTGTGTTGTACAGTTATGTTATTTCTGATCATCGAGCTATCTCCCGAATTCTGATAATCATACTTTATTTATTTCCAGTAATTACTAGCTGTTGGCTTGAGGTGAACAGAAAACTTCTTATCTGCTATAATATGAGCAAAAACTTTTATAAACACAGTAGATTATTTATGTAACATGCAATGCAGACCACCGTGAAAGTACATTATCATAGATGCATTTAGACCACGCGCAGTACGCCAATGCGCCAGGGCGTGGTGCGAAGAAGAAACCTTTTCCCTATACATTCGTGTTCTAGATTTCGGAATTTTTTCCAGCTATGTTCACTTCTTTATATTATGGGGTTTGGGGTAATCTAATCAGTAGCTGACCACCAAAATACGCCGTGTAACTTGTAAGGCTGTATTAAACTTCTGCAATCTTCTTTACAATGCCATCAAGATCTAGAGTTCAACTCGTGCACTGTTGCTTCTCATAATTATTCATTTTAAATTTATCGATAAATAGTACATTTACAGAATCAGCTGAGAATGAGTTCCATAGATGGGGCACTGTTGTGTTTTGTTTCTCTCGGAAGGCTCGTAGAGAAAACCAGAAAACATGTCGTCAAATTAAATTAGTTTATTAAACGAGAATTCCACAACACAAAAGTATGAAGGAATGCAAAATGTTTACAGTAAATGTGAAAATGTTTGTGTATCTGAAAATACAAGTATACAAGAGAATGTGTAAGTATACGTCCATGCGAAATCTGTGTGTGTCTCTCAGCGGCCTGCTTCGCCTTATATAGTGTGCCCGAGGAGCTTCTAGAAGTTTTTTGCCAGAACATTCTACACGGTAAGACGATTATTCTACAATGTTCTATTTAATTCTAATAGATGCCAGTGATCTCCACAACAACTCCCCACTGAAATTGATGCTGTCCCCAAAGCATCAGCAACAAAGTCTCTCTCTCCCGGCTTGGGTGTCCTCTTGGATTGTCTGGGGTTGTCCGGTCTATACTCTGGCACATGCGGCTTGGTCTCGGACATGGCCTCCAGTCTGCTTCAGGGTTTCGGGCAGTTCTTCCTGGATCTCCATTGGATGATCAGGTGGAAACTCAGAAGTAAAGTCCGTCTCATCACCAGGTTCGTAGTTCTCTGCAGAAGCGTAACACGGACGTAGCTGTTCCCAGTGTCGTCTCCACACTGGACCACGAGGAAAGACCGTAACGTTGAAGCAGCAAGTACCCAAAGCTTTCTTGACGACTGCTGGTACCCATCGGGGATGTCCGTCTCGACGAGGTACAGTGCATAGACATGCTCTCCAGCCTTGCACTGCTTTGTGACCTTGGCAATACCTCCCGAGTCTGGAGTCGAGCGAGATGATTCATTGGATTGCTTGCCCTGAGCGGTGTGCTGGCAAGGGTAACAAGGAGTCGATCCTTGTCCGTATCTGCCTAGACATCATGCGTTTGCTCGGAGAGAATCCACAGGATGTCGGTGCTCTCCGGTACTGCATCAGAAACTCTTGAAGGGCTCGCTTCGGGGGCAGAGAAGACTTTCTGAGTGCTTGCTTAAATGTCTGCACCAATCGCTCTGTTGCTCGGTAGCTGGATGGTATGGTGCTCCTGTGAGATGTGTGATCCCACGTTCTCTGCACCAGCTCTGGAACTCATCAGGCATGAAGGTTGTTGGATTGTCTGTCATAAGCGTGTGAGGTAATCTGAAGTGAGCAAAGTCCTCTTCCAGCAAATCTAGAGTGGCTCTAGTGGACGTGGAAGACGTAGGGTGAATGCATGGATACTTTGAGTAAGCATCGTAAGAATTCGAACTCTCGAATTCGATTCGAACGAGATTTTTCAGTTCGAACTCGATTCAAATCCAAAACTATAGATTCGAATAATTCAGCAACACGATCACATATGTTCTTTATCACTAAAACGATTGAAACATCGTGCAATTAACATAATTTAGCTACGATTTCTGTGCACAATTTTAAAGAAATTACTAGTCGTTTGATTGCAGAACAAAATCAAGTGATATGCACGATCTTTGTAAGACAAATTTTTACTGGTGGTTCGAAAACTTGTTCGAAAATCTTTCAATCTCAATTCGAATTCGGTTCGAATTCGAAACACTGAAGTTCAGTGCGATTCGAATTCGAAAGTCATAAATTCGGTTCGATTCTAATTCGCTTTCTGGTAGAGAATGCTCACCCCTACTAATAAGTAATAATTAATTAAATAACGACTTGAAGCTTAAACTGTAATAAAAAATAAATAATGGTTGAAGTATATACATTTATAATATAATTATTATAATTATTTTTTGCAAAACTGTTTTCACACTTTTCTTCATGTAGTAGTTTGGTTTCCTTTTAATCCTGGCGATTGATGACATATACAGATATGGGAAGAATTACCCTTTTCACTTGTCTGCTATCATTACATCTGTATTATATATATTTTTTCATAAAATCAATTGTACAAATTCAATGAGTTATGTCTTTTTCGTCTAGTCACTTTTCTCTTTTCACCGTGCTAGTCGCAAGTTGTAAAGAAAATTAACAAAATTGAACATTAACGAATATTGTTCAATGATTTTGCGTTCCGAAGACTCTCTGAAGAAAGTTAAATGGCGCTTCTCTCTGTAAGTTGATTTTGTGATAAATGTTCTTTGGTCTTAGTTTAATCGTATTTTTATCTGTAATGCGTTTAAAATTAGGCTTAAATATCTTTTTATCTGTAACACTTAATCAGGCACATACAGGCTACTATTTATGCGAACGTGTGTAACCGATTAAAGCTTTTCTGATAAGGAGTGTGGGCATAGTATTAGAATCCAGGTCTTGTTAAATTTTCGCCGAGCGCTCGCCTATTTCGATATGGTTGCTTGGTGCATTGTGACGGACAGCGCTGCACCAATGACACGATGGTTGATCAGCCCCGGAATTTCACTTATGGCGGAATAAGTTAATGAAATAATACGTACTAGTATTAGAATATAACCTAGTAAAAACTGCCAAGATTCAAATTTGAAAAATAGGTAGCTAACTACCTTGGAAAAGACAGCATTTATTAATTTTATTAATTATTATATTAATTTTATTATTATTTTTATTAATTTTTATATGGTTCAGTTTTTCGTGAGGTCTTCCACATGTTTGATTAATCGGCAACGTTTGTTTGTCCTTTTTGTCTAAATGAAAAATAATCTAATCATGCACACAATTACTATACATACATATTTTCGCAATATGTTTGGTATGTTTAAGTATATTCTGTACGTGCGTTTACCGTGGTGTTTGTGAGTAAAGTTATGACACTGCAAAGCAGCTAGTCAGTTAAAGTACATGATTGGCCATTGTGAGGTGGACTCCTGTTGGTATATTGACGTTTTGTGATCCCTGTATTGACTGATAAGCCTCAAGCTTGACTGATTTGAAAATTGCCTCAATGAGTGTGTTGTTGATGATCCTTGAAGAACAAGTGAGACTAACATATCAAAAACACAAACAAATTGGAAGCTGGCCTAAATGAAGAGTACAATCAACCTAAGTGCACTGCAGTACTGCCCTCTTCTATCTGCAACTTCAGGTGGAGTAGACTAAAGATATACTATAGTGTTGCCTTCGCTTTCACTCGCAACAAAATTGGCTGCTGGCTGCATCCAGACAAAAGGAAAACTTTGAGGGTTATCAATTTTGTTTTCTTAAATTTAAAATTCTAAGCAAGTACTTACGAAAACTCCAGCATCAGTTTGGATTTGAAAGCTGTGCGTAATTGAGATCTGACAATTTGATTGATATCCTGTTTTAATGCTGCTGATTCATTCTTAAGCACTAACCCTATAAGCAGTAAATAATATATGTTTCTGCAATATGTTTAAATAGTTAGTCCTTTTTTAAACTGATTATTAAATACTAGATTGCGAGTGTATAGCATAATTATTTAATACCCCTCAATTTGTATTTTTATTAGAATTGTGTTTTTGCTCTTATAAATCACATATCAAGTAATTCATTTGCCTACCAATACAAAACAATCAAAAATGTAAAGTCAGTTATATAGCTCTGATCACATGTATAACCAATTATCCTATTAAAATGCTATACTTAAAAACTGCATGAAAGGGAAAGGAAGAAAAGAGAACACATTGTCTTTATATGTTTCAACCTCCCACACACAATTAACTATACTAAAAGTGTAGACTAGACCTATAAATTTATGTAAAAAATAATACCGGGCCGGAATTTCGACACACAAATTCTCGCGAAAACGTCATTACCACGAATCTAACCCTGCCGATCTGTTAGTTTCGCACAGGTTTTACCTGAATTTTAAAAGATAAAAAATACTGGCACAATCAGTACGCTGCCATGTTGTGTTTGCGGGCTTACTTATTTACTTCACAAGTGTCTTTGGTGCACTGCGCTTTTCATTCACATTTCCATGTAAAAACTGTAGGCATGTACACTCGTTGCAAAGCCAAAAGGAATGCAAAGTCCAGGTAGACGGTGTAAAGTTTGGAAACGGCCGATTTGTCAAGTTATCAGTAAAATTTTACGTGTTTCGCATAAATTTAAAGCAACTGTTGTTTCAAATGTTTGTTATACACTTCTTGATAAAGGAAATGATGATTGTGGTTCACTATCAAAGAGAAGAATCAACAAAATCTAAATGGCTTGGAGACTAAATCAGGAAATGTTAGGCCTCAGTCTGAAAAAAAGATGTCAATACTGATAGTGATTAATTTTTATAATAAATCACTTTATTTGAAATTCAATAATTATAGCTCATCATACCTGAACTATATAATTTAGACCTTGATTCTGTGTGTGGATTCTCGTAAAAAGTCATGGCGAGAATCTGCTTAGGTTGTGGCAAAACATAACGAAATTCTACATTAGCAAGAGTAGTTAATATTTAAATGGCAACTTACACTAGGCTGTATATAAACCAAATGTTGATATAACATAATGGTATTATGGATATATACTTAAAGGTGGTAACTGAGAGATGTTAGCTTAAGACTGCAACCAATTTCTTCCATCACAAGCAAAGTTGTGGAGTCGAAATTTTAAGAACTCCAGAAGTTGGAATCGATTATGGTTTTATTTATTTAATAAAGTAATTAGTCTACTTTACTTTATATTTTAGTTATTGTGAAGTGATGAAATTTTATGATTATGGTAACGAAGGACCTATTTGCACAGGGATTCTAACTGGACGAAGCTGTTATTGGCAGCTTTGATGTCATTTTTGGTAAGTGTTAAATATTTTATCCGGTATTCTTAATTCTTTGAATGAGATATTTTGCTTCAAACTAAGTTTTCAGATGACGTTTGTATGTATGGAGTGTCTACCCAGTCTCTTACAGCTCTTGTGTTACCTCTCACATGTAGACAGCTGTCACAATGAAAATTTTGACACTATTTACTTATTAAATGTGCAGTGTAAAAAAAGATTTTGTAATATTAGATGTCTATTACAGAGCTTATACTTAGCCATTATAATTGTTTTATGAAAATTTCTCCAGGGGTTTGTGGAGGTTATTTATTGTGAATAAAACTTACTTTCATCTAAAATTGGTAATTGTCGATGCATTATTAATTTGCGAATTTTTTTGTTTCATTAAATTTATTATTTTTTAATGAAGCAATATCAGGTAAAGTGAAATTTTATTATGGTTCAAATGATGTCATGGACACTGGTTAAGTGGCTTAATAACTGAATAGTGGCCAGCATGTTAGACGTTGTTTGCAAGTTGCAGAGCTGTAAATTAATAATTGTAAAAAAATTGTAATGTATTTCAGAGTTTTGGATGCCTTCCGTGTTCCAAGGCTAGAGTTCAAGCAAACGACTCGCAGTGCGAAAACGAAGCTAGTCCACCTGCCAAGCAATCTTATGAAAAGCTGGTAAACCTTTGAAGGTGTTTTTAGGTTTACTAATCAAATATTTCTTAAAACAGCCCTAAACCTGTTAAAATTCTCTTCGTCTTTATAGGTAGTATCGACATGAAAACTGACAAAAAGTTATTATTGATAATTCTTTTGGTCTATAACATAACGTTAACATTAAAGGAAAGAGCAAGTCACTCAGAGTGTTAGGTTTGTTTTACTGTTGTCACTTAAACTTAGAAAAATATGAGAAAAATCTGTCTATAAAGCATAAATTTAAAGTATACTGCCTCTCCTCTGAGTAGAAATTTTAAGCTGCGGTGGTTGCCGCCATTCACTTGGAAATATGACACAACTGGGTGACTTTTAAACTAATTCAAATTTCTACATCTTACCTACGGTGAACGTAAAAGTATTACAAAATTAGCTATCTAATTTTTTTGTAAAAACTTTTGAGGATGATTGACGGTACGCTACTTTTCTTCAGGACGAATGACGTCTTTGGAAGAAGAATGGATGTTCCAAATGGGGCATCCCAGCATGAAATGATCGGGACTTTAAAGTGATTTTACTAATTACACGAGGCGCTTATTGCAGTTTTATTACTAAATCCTTTTAACATTTTTCGCAAACATTCAAATAAGCTTATTTCCCAGAAGACTTGGCCTTTCCCTTGTATACAAAATTGTATATATATATATATATATGTGTGTGTATGTATATATGTGTGTGTTTGTGTGTGCGTGCGTGCGTGCGTACGTGCGTGCGTGCGTGCTCGTGTGTGTATGTATATATAATATTTATGTAATTCGTGCCGTAATTGAGGATTTATTTTTGTTAGCTATAGTATACTTGTTGGTGAGTAGCATACTGACAACATGTTCCATTTTTATGGCATTTTGATTAGACAGTTGCTTAAAAGTGCTTTAATACATGGTTAGCTTTTGCTATAGCACATGTTATAAATACAGTTATGTAAATTTTATTTTGATGTTTATGTCTACTTGGATTCATCAATTGTATAGTACCCTATTCGCAAGAAACAGGCTGGTACAATTGAGCTGTTGAATAGAGTGAATTGTAATGGAATATTACTGATTACATTTTGGCCAGTGCAACAATTAAGTGGTGGTCATTCTGTATTGAGTGACCTAAGCTACACAATACCTGGCCTTGTGGGACAGCTCCCTGCTATTTTCTTAGTTAAAGTAGGATGTTTACTGCCTACTCTGTTTCAGTGTCTTTTCTTAAGAGATTTTTTTTGAAAGTAGAATTGTTCTCCCTCCGTAATTGAAAAAGGCCTCGTAATAAGGTTCTGAATTTCAACTTGCAAGTCACCAAGCTATATTAATTAAAATGCTTAATTTTAAATTTAAAATAAGAATAGAAGTAGTGATGAATACCCTTGCAGAAAATATTACCACTTTTTCACTCTGCATAAGTTTCAGACATCGAGTTGTGGTTCTTGTTAATGTAGATTTTGCAAAGTTAATTGTTTTGCTTTATTGTCTGTCTGTTTTACCAAGTAGAATTATTGTAGATTATGGTGTGTCTCCCTTGTACTTGATCAATAGCTTGTTCTATAAATCTCAGAGTGAGAACTTTTTCTTTTCAAATTGACTATGTGTAGACTGGAGAATGTGAGGGACGTAACGAAAGTACGCTTACAGAAGAACAACCATTACTAATGAGGACCGATTCGACCATGGTGGAGTATAAGCCTAATTATGGGGACTATGATACGAAAGCCGTCATTGGTAGGTAACTAGTAATGACACATCCTTCAAAGAATCATTAGTTTTACTTACAATTAGGGATGGCGTAGTGGTAGCTAGAATTTTTAAAAAGGGTTAAAGCTTTGCAAATCGATTAAGTTGTAAGATTAGTGAATTTTGTATGAAGTTGGAAATTAGTATTTAGTATTTAAATTATATCAGCTAGAATTCACTTTTGATTATGACAAAACATTTTGAATGTTATGTACCCAAAGTTCTTGGTTGGAACTTTCATGCCGAGATTGTAAGACACTTGCCTGTATTTGGTTCTAGGTAAAGGATATGATGATGCAACAACAGTGTATCTAGCTAAGCACCTACCAACTGGCAGCTTGATCACAGTGAGAAAAACCAACTTGGATGCATGCGAGGATATTTCACTGGTTCAGGTGGGCTCACATTCACTTCTGTAGGATACTAGACAACTGGTTTTTCGATCTAATAAAATCTTGTATAACCTTTGAACTGTTACTGCATGTTTCATGATTAAAATTTGTTGCAGAGCAGCTAGTAAAACCAGCGAACCTTTTAGTTTTTCCTCTGTAAATAACTGAATGTCATTTTGTGGAACTAATCTATCAGAGTATATGTGCTATGGATCTGTAATATATATAGTGTTTTCAACTGAATCTTAAAAATCTGTTTACAGTGTGTATAGTCAAATGTTAAAACATTTAAGTTTTGTATTATTGACTTTTGAGAAATTTAGAATTTTTGCAGCATTTTAAAATTACACACTGAAAATAGGTTATCTGGACCACAGAAATGGTAATGGCAGAAGTCACTATATGAATCATGGTACTACAGTATAATAGAATTCTTGCTTTATAATATAAATTATTATTAAGTCAAGTCACACTGAACGTAATTAATGAAATAAATGCTGAATGTAACATTTTAATTAATTTTTGGCAACAAGTCATTTGATGATTTTTTTGTTCTTGATACATTATGGTGCAATAAAGTTAATTTATTTTATGTCATGTCCGCATCATAGAGATGAATATGTTTTGCAGAATGAGATTGCAGTGTGCAGATTGTTAAAACATAACAATTTGCTACCATACTACTGCTCTGCTGTGGATAAGAATTATATTTGGGCCGTGGCTCCAGTTATGTCGTATGGTATGTATAAATGCAATTTGTGTGCCTTTAGTCAGTTGGCTTCTCGTTTCTCATTAATTCAGGACATTCTTCCTACCTTTGGCTTCATTTAATTAACATGAGTGTATACCGGTAGGGAAACATCACTTTATTTTTGATATCAGAGAATGTAATAATTGCTACGCTTAAATGAGAAGGGACAGTAAGCACGAAAACATGTCCCATGCTACACGTCGCGCCATGCGGCAGCCACATATATAGCATGGTGAGTGTATGCTAGAGTGTATGACGATTTAAAAATCGTTACTTTTAGCCATTCAACCTCCAATAAAAATTATCACAAATATTTTTTCTTGTATGCACATGAGCTCTAATAAATATTGGTGAAGCAATTGTAAGGGAAAGATTGTCAAACTATTTGCTGACATTCACATCTAAGAGTACCATTCTTTAGGACTAGTAGACCAAATCACTTGCACCTAATCTAAGCGTGTTGAGCTTAAATTTCGTGCTAAGATCCCAATAAAAAATTTTCCTAGAAAATATATGACAAAAAAGAATTTGAACAGTAAGTGCCTATGTGATTCACACTGGCATTTCATGTCTGACAGCTTAGCTATAAGGCCTATATTTATGTACGCATAATAAAATGTTGGTTCGCATAATAGAAATATTATCATTTATGTTTATTTGAAATTGTACTGTGTGTATAAACTGTGATAAGTAAGTATATATGCACTGGCTATGGCCAAACAATTACTCATTCAATTATTTATCCATCCTATCATGTTTATAAACATTTACAGTTTAATAAAATGTACACACTAGAACATCATTAAAATATATTTGTGTTTTGTTTATTTAAATTTGCACTTTGTACTGTAATATATACAGCAATTCTGACCAAACAGTTATCAGAGATGTTGGGTCCATAGGCTTATTTTTAATTGTATTATTTTTTTCATCCCACTAGATTTACAAATATTTACAAAAATGAAAATGTAAATATTAGCAACTGGTCATGAAATGCTTATAAAATGAAGAGACCACCTACGCATATGAGTACTTGCAATTATTCTAAATAAAATTATTTGCACTCATTCAGGCTGGAACGTAGGGGGAGCAGGTCAGCCACTTAGTACGGGCCTAAATTGGGGGGGGGGTATCCTATCCCAGATAGAGGCAGAAAATGACCTTATGAAGTGCTAAAAATATTGATAATGTAAATAGTGTAAAGGCTATCTCTTAGCAGATTCAGAAAACATTAATACAGATAAACATGGTAAATAAATGCAGCTTACCTTTTATGGGGTAACTGACGCGACTTATGTTTTCACGAAGTTTAGAATCACATTCTACAGTAGGTGTGAAAATGTGCTTACTAGGTATAAAATTGCTGCATAGTAAAAACTAGATATAAATTTTTAATTAATGTTCTGAATGAAATATTCAAATTAAAAATACAATTCATTTCACTTATTTTGTCACTTGCATATAAGGAAGATACAAGTCGATGTGACATAGGCCGATCTCAGTTTATTTGCTATATTTTATTTTAATAAATCAAAATTTCGAACTTGTCTTCAGCCAATACATAAGGCAGAACTGATTATGTCTAGTTAGCTTATAATGGGCAAGAATAACATATAAACATTAGCCCGATGGGTTAAAATAAAAAATAAATTTTAATTTACGTGCTTAATGAAATGTTGAAATTAAAAAGTACAATAAATTTGATATATACATTTGGCTCTTTACATATAAGTAATATATCAGTTTACGTAATGCAGACAAAAAATTTGACTTGGTTCGCTACATTTTAATAAAACAAAATTCCAACTTGTCTTTAGCCAGTAAATTAAAATGCTTATACCTATTATTAACGCCTAAATATAGCCAAAAATAATTTACAAACATTTACCAGTTGGATCTATGCTAATTTATTAATGGGTGTGCACTATTTATAAAATACATTAATATTGGAAATTATTTTACTTAGTAAATAATTTATATTTGACAGTTTGCTATGCATTGGTGTTTACTATTCATTCATCGTAAAAATAAATGGAACAGGTAAGAGTAAATAAGAAATGGATAGACCATTATAAACTTAGTTTTAAGGTAAAGAAATACCACATTAAACTTGTAAATTATGTAAATTTTTCTTTTGTTAACAGAGTTGTTTAATTATGTAAATTCTGCTTGAAGTACAAATTTTTCACCATTTTTTTGCTTGCAAAGTAAGTCATAGTATATATGAAATTTGTGAAGCCGCAAAGTTTCACACACCATAGAAAAAAAATCATAAAGTATTAACAAAAAAGAAACTTCTTGTTAATGTTATGCAATTTTATTGATTATACTTTAGCTGTTTTAGGTCTCACTTCACTTAATTGCAAGTCAGTCAAAGTCAACACATTTCATATAATGGCAAAAACATAAACAAGGTTCTTACTGACTACAGAGTATAAAACTTAAAATTTTTACGTGAAGTAACTGCAGCCTACGATACTTTGACTCGAGTTACTTGTTGACACTATCATTTTGGTATTTGCTACGTATCTGGTCATTTATATATATTATATTTATATATACCCAGGATGCTCTTTGTGTGTATTGTACCGTCTCGTTCCGCATATTACGTTCTCTGATGACATTGACAGGATGGTAGATGTGTAATCAATCATTAAAGGTGTTGGAACCGAAGTTTTTCTGAATCTCATTGGCTTATTTCACTAGCCATTTTTGATCATTTGTTTAAATGTTTTGATCATGTGAAAAAAACAGGAAACGTTTGGGACTGATAAATAATTGACTTCTTTTATGCAAACTATTAATTATTTTGATATAAATAAATAGTTAAAATGCAACTAATGATAATTTCTGAAACAATTTTTGGATATGATAACCATTATGCTTTCGATAAGTAAGGGTTTTTTGTTGTTTAAATTGCTAAGTGGTACAATATTAATAAGAAAAGGTAATTTGACTTTGCTGTGGAGGTTTTTTGTAACATTAGCCATGTTCTGCAAAACAACATGTTTCTCATAATAAGACACATTTTTTAAATTTAGTTAATGTAAATCTACACAAGTATAATGCATTTTAAATTTCAATAACGAATTGCCTATTCCCCTATCTGGCTATGCTTTTTTAAAAACGTTTTGTTAGGTTAGGTTGGGTTTTAATTGCAGTTATTTTCAGAACAATAACAAATCTAAAAGATGAAAATTAAGATTTTATGTCTTATTTTTTCCACAATGATCCTTGAATTATTGAAATGCAAGCAATAACAAGTTCAGAAGTAGATTGTCCAAATAGGGTTCAGGATTTAAAGATATTCATGGTGATTGGTTATGGATTGGTCTACAGATGTATCTAGATATGAGTATGTCAGGGCTGCTCATCTAATTGTTGTACATGTAATGTTTTCCATTGGTGTAATTGGATTAATTACAATTACAATTAGTTACAATTATAGGCAAAAATATAGTCAAAGGGATGCAGAACATTTATTTAGATTCAGTGCATTTATTTAAGATACAGACTTATGTCATTAGCATATATATAAGTTGTTTAAAACAACTTCGCTTAGCATTATTTTCTGACCGCAAATCTCACTTTTTAACTCTTTTAACAAATTTTAATTTAAATCTGCTTTTTCACTATTTTACTTGATTTTTTTACAATTAATATTGTTTGTAACATGATCTGCTTCTATGGTTTTCATATAACACATTATATGCGTTTTATGCCTTTCTTTTCCTGTACGAGATGCGGTAAACTTTATTTAAGGCTTTCCTACATACCATGTCTTGAACATTTACTTGCATTATTTCATTGTATTGTCTTTATTTTATTCAACTAAAGAATGTATAATCAGTAATTTTGATGAAGTGTGCAACTGTGCATAAAGTCAGACAAAATAAAGTTCTAGGCTTCATATTTAACACAGTTACATTATAGTTGTGGTGATAGTTGCATTATGCAGGAGCATTTTTGATGCTAGTGCAGTACTGCCTTTTCAGTAAGTAAATGTAATTCATTTGTATGTTACGTAATAGATACAGATTTAGATTTTACTAGTTGGCAATATTGTATGGCATTTCATTACACTAGATAATTTGATTGTGATCTTGATCTCTTGTTTTTTTCATCTATTGTATCATTTCTGAAAAACGTGTACTTATGCACACAATGTTCTAGGTTCTGCACGGGACTTATTGCATGCTCACTTCACTGAAGGCTTAAATGAGATGGCTATTGCATTTATACTTCGAGATGTTCTTTGTGCTCTTGAATATATACATTCATTAGGATATGTTCATAGGTAAGTTTTGTTTAACACTTCTTTATGGCTGTTTAAATTAGATCTGATCAGATTAGATGAGATTAGTTTAGTTGTCTGTTGTGAGTGTATTGCACTATGAGGATCACAAAGATGACTGCAGTTAGTTTATTGCACTTCTCACTTGTTAAGTGTTTATAGTGAGCTTAGTGTTTACATGAGTATAATGCAATCATTATACCAAGCATTATGCTCATGATTTTTCTGGTAGATTTTGTAATTTCCAGAACAATTGTCACAGCTTCCAAGTCAGAGGCAAGTATACAACTACAGTGTATATAAAACCATTTCTCGCATTTATTTTCCATGTTTGTCATTGCAAAAGCTGCTGGGGCATGTATTTAGCTGTGTATGTTGTCACTCACTATTAAGGCTTCATCTTAATCAAGTTAGAAATACCAAGTGTACATTTTGTGGTTTGAAAATGTCTGTAGTTTTTCCTTTAGCAATAGCTTAGTATTTGTGACTTTACTATTTGCTAACAAGAATGTAATTGATAAATGTATCTACCAATATAAGACAGTATAAAAAATAAGATTAGTTAAAGTACTTTAGGTTTCCAAAGTGCATAAATACTTTTTGTGAAACAGCAGAAAAATTACAGACCAGGCTGCAGATGTAGAGTTGTTTTTCCATTGTTTTACTGTACTCCAGTTTCGAGACCTGTAAGTGATAACTGGTTATGCATTAATTCCATTGTCTTAACAAAAAAAAAACATTTTGTTACTTTGCTGTAACCACAGTTTCATTTTTTACTGCAGGAGTTTAAAAGCTAGTCATATATTAGTGTCGCAGTCAGGACGAGCTTGTCTTTCCGGGTTGCGCACATCTTGCAGCATGATACGACATGGAGTGCGCTTAAAGAAAATCCACGATTTTCCTAGATCTCAGATAGAAACGAATATGTACTGGTTAGCTCCAGAAATTCTCGGTCAGGTAATTGTACAATAATTTTTGTTTAAATTCATTTTGTTACTTGTAATGAATCAATGGGGGTTTTGGGGGTTTTGAATGAGGTAAAAACTAAAAAGATCAAGAGAAAGTGAGAACTACTGTTGTGGATGAAATTTTAAATATAGTGTGCATGTGCATTGCATACACGCTCGCACAATTGGACATGAACACATGCTTTTGTTTCATCTATGCACAGTATTGTTTTATGTTGCAGTGTGTTTTTTGTAAATTATTTCCAAAATACATATGTGTACCACTGTGCATTTGCATCTCGAGAAATTCTTAAATTCTCATACTAGATGCAAGAGAAAAAAGAGGTCCAGGATGTTTAAGCTGCAAGTCAGTAGTTACAGTTATATGTTTTCTATTTCTTTGTCAGCAAACCTTTAGATGCTATTTCTTTTGATGTGTGAATGTAAGCTTATTTCATGGTTGGATTGTAGAGCATTGTACTTATGCGTTGATGACGTGTGTTACAGAGTTTAGAGGGCTACGGTGTTAAGTCAGACGTCTACAGCCTTGGGATCACTGCATGTGAATTAGCGAACGGATGCGTGCCATTTCAGGACATGATCCCTTCCTTGGTATGGATAACTGTACACTAATTAAATAAAATTAAACTAGACATATGAAACTTTTCATTTTTATAATAATAATGTGGGTATTTCAGATATCGGCAGTATATTTTTGAATAAGCACTAAAGAAATAAATAATAACAGCCATAAATGATTAATGTGCAACTACTTGTCTGTAAAGTAAAAATGTCAAATTTTTATTCACCTTATATATTATTCATGTGCTAAGTTATGCATGTAAAGGTTTTTGTTAAAAATTTGAAGAAGCTGACATGTTATTTTTAATTAATGCTTATTTAAAAATGCATTATCCATATCTGAAAACACATTTGTAAAAACAAATCCTTTATATACAACAAATGTACGACTGTTTATTGTAGTTACTGCACTTGTTTTTAGATGGCAGCAAGTTCTGATGCTGGTAACATGTAGCTTACATGCTGCCATAGCTTATGATACACTTACCTGTAGAGGTAAGCACCGAACATTCGAGATCGAAAGAGTGTTTCTAGTTCGAATTTGATTCGAGCCTCAAAATTATAGATTCATATAATTCAGCACTTCAACTATATATGTTCTTTATAATTAAAACGTTTGAAACATCATGCAATCTGCACAATTTATCTGCAATTTCTGTTCACAATTTCTAAACGAATTATTAGTGTTTTTACTGCAGAGCAAAATCAAGTAATGTGCATGATCTATGTGAAACCGCTTTTTATTAGCGATTCAAAAATTTATTGGATAATCTTTAAACCTGGATGCAAATTCAATTCGGATTTGAAGTCTTGAAATTCGGTTTGATTCGTATTAGCAAGTTTGAGTCGATTTCCCAGCGCAGAGAATTCCCAGCCCTACTTGCAAGGTTATGATTGCATCTTTCGCAAACACAAGTTCCAAAGAAAAAACAGATTCACATTTAATTTTTAGAATAATTTCTTTGTAAACAAAAATGCATTATCGTGCCAAATTATTGTAATGTTACTGCTTATCGGTTTCGAAATGCTTTCATTGTGAATAAAGAAAATTAAAACTCCATATGAGTTTATTTTTTGACAAATTTAAGCCTTGAAAGTATAAAAAGAAATGTGATTGTGTGAGATTTTTCAGATAGTTTGAGTCTGACCTTGAATAGCTTTTTACTGATGTGTTTATTGTTTAACGTTAACATGCTTGTGTAACATGAACATTCATTTGTATAGATGTTGTTAGAAAAGCTGAATGGAACAATGCCAAGATTACTAGATTCAACAACTGTAGACATTACATCATATCAACTTAATGAGGATGGCGATGTGAAAGGTGTACAAGATGGTTCTCTGCCTAGTAATGTAGGTTAGTGTCATGCGACAGTGCTTGTAGCAATATTCAGTGTATGCCTTAATCGAGCCTCTGTAGATTACAAAAATTGTTGCTGCTGCTGCTGGTGGTGGTGGTGGTGTTGCTGCTAGTGAGATCTCTTGAAGTTTGTTAATGAAGGAAATTGTGGCCCAGCAGGAATATCTAGCAAATGTGTTAGCTGTTGTGGGTGTACAAGAAGCAGGTGGCGAGAGAGAGAGCGAGAGAGAGAGAGAGAGAGAGAGAGAGAGAGAGAGAGACATACACAAATGGGAAATTAAATTCTTGCAATGATAACCAGTAATAACTGCTTAAATATACAACCAGTAGGAGTTGGGCAGACACTTACTTAACGTTCTTTGTCATCAGCACTTAAGCCCGGTTGGTAGGTCTTGTTTTCACATCAATAACATAAGAATAAGTCTGTCACACACTGTCTGTGAATCAGAAGTCGTTTTGAAGTAGGCTGTAAACACAATTTTAAAAAGCTTTTTCTACAAAGTCATCTTTTTGATGGAATTCAAACTTCTATTAATTTTGAATATTGGGTTATGCTTGATGATCATCCATCTGTAATTTGTGTTTATGCTGTAGATGAAGCTTTCATATTTTGCTTTGCAGGCCAGGACACAGAGATGGAAACCCTGCGACTTCCGTATCATAGAACCTTCTCTCATTCATTTCATCAATTTGTTGAAGCTTGTCTTCACCGAAATCCTTCACTTAGGTAATTAGTGACTTCTTCACTTAATTATCATTTCTTGAAGTTACTGTAACCGTTAGGCTTTCTTTACTTTATTCCATATGTACCACTGTTCACAACCTATAGGCATAGCAATGTTTAGTATTTTTTGAGAGTATTATTGTGTGTGCATTAGTAATCCATAAGTGACTTAACTACTTTATGATTAGGAATATTTCAGTGGTTGTCATCCTCGAATAAAACTGCCCATAACAACATAACTGCATGAGATACTAGCGCAAACCTGTAGATGTATTTTCTGAAAGAGAATTAAATTTTCTTTCTACCACTAAATTTAATGTTTACATTGTTTTACTCAATGGAGTAATTAAGAGAACGATTAAAAAATTTCCAAAGTCTTCATTGAGTAGAGTTTTCATTTCAAAGTTTTCTAGCTTCTAAGTGATAGCTTGTATCTAAAATTGTTTGTAAAAACTGCAGAGCATTCATTTCAGTATAAAACTTTGCATGGGTTTTCAAGTCAATCTAAGATTGCACATTTGACTGCTGTTCAAAGGCACAAAGATTTGTACAAGAATGCAATGCTTGCTGCATGTGAGTCCACATTATCCTGGCTATTGATTTGACAGCTAGGACTCCCAGCACAATCAGTAGCTATGTAGTAAGGCTACATAGTACTATAGTATATAGTTGTTTCCATCAATATATTGTTTTATAATTTCATTTTCTTGTAATAAATCTTGCACAGGCTGAAAGTTTTGCAGTGTACATAGTATTATTAACAAGTAGAATGTGCAGAAAATACTGTTAGTTTCTATACATAGGTGCAACTGAATGTTGTTCATGTAATAAATCCAGATGTGAAATTGTTCCAATTTCAAAAATCACTAAAATACTGTTAACATTTTTTTCACTTTTCTTAACATACTTTTAAAAGCACGATAATATTCAAGTGTATCCACAGTACTGCTCACTGCCAGCATTCACTGTTGTTACATTTTATGAATACACATTACCATGACAACAAAGATTACCTTGGTGTACTAATAACAGCCTGTGCTAATGAGCACAGAGCAAATCAATGTTCACTGCTATGCTGAGATGCTATATAAGCACAAAGCAGCATTTTGTTTGTTTTGTCCAAAAAAGGTCCAAAGTCCAGAGTTCAAAAAACTTCTGTAAGGACTGAAAACAAAGAATATAATAGAATTTTTTGTTCCTATATAATTTTGTTGTATGCTAGCTGTTTCCTTTCCAAATTATGTGAAGAGTGGAAACTTTAATTGATAAGGCATTGTTTTTACCTGTCACAGATGACGAGTAAATGTATGTACCTGTCGGGAAGGAGTTTAAGGGCAACAGATAAATGGATAAGCATTTGTCACGTGTTTTTTATTAGTAATGTTGCAATGTTTTATATTTGTTTGCTGAGACACAGAATGACACAATTTTATCAATATTGTTTTCAAAAACATTAAGTAAACTTAAAAGTATTTCAAATGCCAAAATATTCTGCATTGAATAAATTGTTTAGTGGTGTAAGATCAATGAAACTCTGTTTTGATTGCAAAATATTCATAATATTTTTCAATTTATTACAGTTTATGTCATCACATGTGAGAAGGTAGTATAAGCAACAGTGGAATTTTTTGGAATTTGGCAGAAGCTTGCTAAAAATAAACATTGCCCCGAAAGACTGAAAATTAAAATAATTGAACTAACTAGTAATTAGAAAAGTTCTTTTTCTTAATGGAGATTTTCTTCATTTATAAGGTTCTCATTGCCCTAGTGCCTTCTTTTTGAAACTGTTTCACAAATTTGAATGCCTCCACTTAGACAAGTGCAGATCCAATGAACAGGGAATTAAGATCTGATGTTGTTTGAACCAAGACCATAATCACTCATATTTATGTCTTTATAGCATTGTATTAATTTATCAATGTTAATCATGTCAATGTTTCTTACACATGTGAAAATAGAACAGTTTGTTTACATGTCCACTGTCTACTTTCAGGCCTACAGCAGTGCAATTATTGAACCACCCATTCATTCGTCAAATCAAGAAGTTATCCATTGATGTGCCATCTTTATTAGCTCCGGTGAAACCTATGAATGATATTAGTGTCCTGCCAAAAGGTATGAGAGATTGCTAAGAAGTCATTGCTTTATTCTTCTTGTGGCTCCTCAACAAACCTCTTGTTTGATTCAAGTTGTAGGATAAGTTTTGCTAAAAATAGTTGAATACCTTTTGCGTCACAAAGTTTTACCATAGGGGTTGTAACTTTTACTGAGACAATCATGACTTATTGAGACTACTTGATTCAGTCAGGTAGGACAAGAACTCGTAATTGAAGCAGTAATGGTTTAGTAATTATGCTGATTGTTCTAAGTTGGTGCCTTTTTAAACAAGATGGTTTGCTTATTGGTGTTGTTGCCACCATAACATTAAAGTGTTTAAGGGAAATGGTACCGGAGATGGGCAGTGAACGATTTTTATTGCAAATCTTAGATGTAGTAAAAAACTATTTAATAGACTGGATTTTACATTTTTTCTTTTCTGTTTCAGAAGATCCAACTAATTCAGCTGAATTAGAAAATGCAGTTGCTAATTTATCTCTGCACGATTGTGTAAACTGGGTCTTCGATTAGGAATTTGGAATTTGGTGCTGATTATTTGAGTGTATTCTGTCTCGCGCATTCGGTTTAATAAGCAACAGCTCCTTTGCGCTGAAGGTTGTTGTCTATAATCTCATTTCCAGGTGTGAGTAAAACATACACACATCTGATTAGTAACTATTGAGATGTCAACGCACAGTAATATAGTTTCCCTGAGGTTTATTAATGTTATACTGATGTGCTTAGTAATTAATTGTATGTAGTAACATTAACTTTGTACGTTCAAACTGAGGAAATGAACTGAGCTGAGTTGATAAAATGTTGGTAGAGTTAATATTCATTAATTCTGTTTATACATACAAGAATGTCAGGAAGTTGCTTTTTGACTGCATTGACTGTTAAACTGCAGGTAAAATGGACCCACATTTTTTTGCACACGTTGTCTTATGCAAGTTCGTACTGTTTCTTGTAAACTAGTTTCAGTTTATGGCTTGATACATTTTGCAGGAATGGGCTCCACTGGTGTGTATCAAAATTGGGTGCACAGACATGCAGTTTTTAATTGCACAACTAGTACTATGCATCGGGTAAAATTATTAACAGTAATTTTAATGAAGGCATGTAAAAATTGAACATCTGTTTTTTGCTGCTTCAGTCAGTTGGAAGACTCATATCATATAGTCAGAAATAAAATTTATAACAGATCTTAAGTATTGGGCTAATCAAATAACTAACCAGCAGTCGAAGAAAGGACAACTTCATTTGCTATATGCCAACTTACAGATTTCTCAGAGTGTATAAATTCTTCAATTAATATCGCACGAGTTCAAGAAATTTTTATTGGGCTGTACATTACCTTTGTCAACATTAAAAGGAGAAATTTAAACAAAGAGAAACGACTCTTTATGTCTGGCTTTCTGTTCTGTGCATGTTCACCCGAAATGGTTAAGTTATTTAGTTTTACTAGTTCATATGAAAAGGCTGAATTATTTAGTCGTAAGTTATTTAGTAGTTAGTTATTTAGTCGTGTATTTAATTGATGAGGGTATGAACAATTTTTTTCTGAGGCTGTTGTGATTGGCAAACTGGTAACCGGAGTATGGAAATCTGGAGAATAATTGTAAGCGGTGTTTTTCATTGTGAAAGTTCAGAGTAGTAAGAAAAGAAATCAGCAGTGGGGGAATATGAATGTGTTAATTTTAGTGTGTTTGGCAATGGGTTGTTCATTTTCAAAACTTCATAGGTTTTGGTGTCCGATTTCTAAGTATCACTGAATTTCTTGAAAATGGTAGCAAAGAATAGTAGGAATGAAGAATGAATGAATTAATTATCTTCATTAATTTGGTCTTCTTTTATCTTTTTTATGTGTTTAATAGTGCCTTTTCGTATAACACTGCCTTCTTACGTATAACTACTGTGTTTTGATTGAAAATTGCATGTCTGTGTGCTGTCACAGACTTTAGTTGTTTACAGATTTTGCGACTTTCAATTGTGCAACTGAAAATTGCATGTCTGTATGCAGCCTTATTGAACACTGTGAATCCAAGAATTAAATAATTGTTAACTGACCTACTGTGGCCAATTATAGTGCAAATTCACAAATTAAACAATGTTACTGCTCACTGAGTGTTTGTTCAAATCAACTAACTGGTTTGTTGCATAAAATTGCTTGTTATATTATTATTGACTTATTATTCTTTTCTCACTTGACCTTTTTCCTGGCATTAATCATTTGTATAAAGCAGCCCTGACTAGCAGAGTAGTTCAGCATAAATACGGGTCATTATGCTGCTATGAAATTATAAAGCCCGCCGTTTGACAGTCTCTTTGGGATGCAAATTTCTTCGGTTTGTGTTTGTAGCACATGTGTAAGGCAGTAAGGTGATCGATACCAATCGTGAGATTGCTGGTTGGTGCTGTGGGACATACAGGGACCAATCATCTTGGTTTGATTATTAAGGAGAGTTTTAATCGTCTCCTTAATCTTCTTCCATGAGGCTGTGTCATTTTGAATAAAAGTTTCTTACTTTAATTAAATGAATTTGTCCAAATGATGGTTTTCCATAAATATTTTATGCGTGCTTTTTTGGTAACACCAAGTAACAGTTTACCATTGATTGCATGTAAATGGATTTTGCTCTTGTATTTAAAATACTATAACTAGAGAAAGCAGTAGCTTTTGTTATAAGAACAACTGCTTGACATTTAAATGCTTTGTTGAATTAAATCAGACGTGCTAGCACTTGATCAGTTACCGCTTGATTTTTCCAAGTTGTGTCAAAAGTTAACTTAATTCCGTGTGATTATAATATATAGGACAGTATATATTTGATAGCTGTGTTCATGTTATCCTGTAATGTAGCAAGAAATTAAAAATAATTGAAATTATTATGAAACAATGAGCTGTTGTGTCTTCGTTTGTTGTGCATTAGAAAGAGATTTGTAGAGGTGAAATTTGCGATTAGCTGCACGACTCATTCAGTCCCTTTATAAAGTTAAATTTTTGTTGCGGTCGTGTGTTGGGGAAATTTATTACATATGGTTCTTGATGTCGTCTGTACTAAGTCCGGTTCTAAGCATATTTATTACAATGCATGTTATGTATCACAGTAAGAAGTATTGCATTTGATGGGAAGCGAATTTTTTATTCAGGCGGAACAGTAACTACACTACAAAATGCACTTAAAAAACACGACCTCCAGTTTTATTTGCAGCAACCGTATGTTAAGTACGCCTGTAGTAACCAACAGGCTGATCAGTATAATCCAGGGTGGTTATAGTTTTGCATAGATCAATGCACTTCTAAGGGGTAACTAAGACGTGCATAATCGGGAACTCCAGTATCTGTTTTAGCTCGTTAGGTGTAAAGTTGACACTTCAATGTTTGTTATAAATACCTCTCTCTAATGCTCGTAACTCTAGTTTCTAGGTTGATGACGTCCAGGCCTGGGGCCCTGTGATAATTACTACATGTGCTTCTATGTATGCACGCAAGGTTTTGACAAACAACTGAATTGAGTAGAAGTAGCAATGTAATAAAAACGACGGGTAGAATGGAGGCAATTAAGATTTGAATACATGTACAATACAATGCAGAACCCGATACCAACAGCTGTGGAGAAATGGTGAGATGGCGTCGCTGTAGGTGGTAGGGCCGGTTTATTATCTGCATACGCTGGCCTAGAGGCCCCGCAGGGTTTGCTTCCAGGAATAAGAAAGTTATCTGTTAAAAAGATCCTTATTGCAGGGAGCAAATTACCTCTTATAATAAAACAATCATTCATAAACTATATTATCTTAATAAAGCAATAAAAGTTTTATTGATTTCAGAGTATTACAGTACTTTGATAAGTAGCTTTAACTTATCCTGGGCATTCCGGGATGTAGAACAGCTTCTTATAAATCCAGTTTTTCTCTGACCTAGGTGTGGAATTCTCTAGGAAACGTCAAGCTGGCTCAAGCCAAAAAACATATCATTAGCAAATTAGTTATATGAATTCTTTTTTCATTCTGGATATGCCTTCGTATCGTTACCTTTTTACTGTAAAACCTTTTATTTTTAGTGACCATTGGCCTTGTTTATGGCGATCTGTAAAGAAAATCAACAGAAGAGTTAATAATTATTTAGTAAGTTAGTTGCTCTTAAAAAGTGCTTCCTGAAAAATTTTATGCAATAGACATATTAAGAATGACGTGATTTAGTATTAGTAAATAAGATTTATTAAATACTCCTCTTGGCATATAAACAACATAGATACTTGGCATGTGACAACTGATCGGGAAAACGGCATCAAAATGATGAATGGTGTTATGTCGCATAACGGAAGCGCCTAAGACGATGATGACGTAGAATTCTTCAGAAGGCTCATAAAATAGTTATAGGGCTATGCACGTGGCATATAGTACCTTCCCTACATGGTCCGGCTTTCAACTGCACATGCATATTGTGATAACTTACATGTGCTTATCTAACTTAATTATTATAAATTTAGCTTGAATTATTCAACTTTCTGAGAAAAAAGACAGGACTAAACTTATAGATTCAAGCAGGAACGCTTTAAATTTCTCATATACGAAATTTAAAAACGTTCGATCACAAATATAGTTTTTAGAACTGCAATTGGACAGAAAGTTGAAAACTGTTGATGTACAGGCCCTGATGGATTCTGAATGATATAAAGCCACTGTTCGCGTGGTGTGTTTCCACCGAGGCCTTGGCTATTCATTTCGTAACATTTCATTTCACAGTACTGATAAGCATTAATCCGTGTAGTCAATTATTACTATTATTTTTATATTTTTCGGCGATGATTTGATTTTGTGGTGTAACTGAAACCCGGTTCATTATCAAGGGCAAGCGTCTAAGATGAACAGCTGAATCGGCAGAAGTATCTCAGCCACGTTGGAGCATACATGCATCTCTCTGTACAGTCAGGATGACTTTGACGAACGACGCCCTCCATATCAAGCACGGAAAATACAGGCGATTACGAGCTATTCACGCAAAGATGTACGCATATCCACTTGGTCATGAACTAACCACATTTAATGAAAAGCGATAACTCTAACAGTAATCGCCTACTAAATTATTACCTTTTATTAAAATAAGTTTATGTGTTAACATTGTCGCAACCAATTACATTAAGCATCTCTAATTCCTTTTCCTACATTCTCACGTTTTACTCGAAACAAACAATTGATTATAAGCAGTTTTTCCTTCGGACTTCTTTGCTATATTCAGCCCTTTAGCAGAAATTTCGTCTGTTGATTCCTGTTTTAAGAAAAACGTTAACAGGTATCTTCTCTGTCCAGTGAATTAGTTATAATAAAAATTTTATTCTTTCACGGAGGAAACTATCGTCTTCTGGGCGTTTTTGTGTAACTGAAGATTTTCGATAATATTATAATTATTTAACGCTTAAAGTCAAACTCAGTAGAACAGGGCGTCTGGACTTTTGATGTCTATATCTGTACAGTTTAACTGCGAATATATTTTAAAACAAGCGAATACTAATTATAGTTAGCACAGATACTAGACGCTAATTTACAAAACAAAAACCCGACAGCTATAGACCTGAGAGTTTAATAAACGCTCAAGAATGAGAAATCGAGTAACAAAAACTTCTTGTTAGACAACGTCATTAGACCAAGCAGCCGACAGTTGTCTCTTTGGAAATTGATCACCAAAGATGATATTACTAAGGCAGGTGTACTAGCAAATGACTATTGAACAAAAACAGCGTCAAGTTCGTTTTAACAAAGCGCCCCAATTTCTGTTTCAACTCTAATTTAGTTGACAACTGGGTTACAGACGCTAATTAGTTTTTTGCGAGAATGCAGGTATATAAGAGGGTGTAAGCGAGACAAGCGGTATCACACTTGCAGCAGCACTCTTCTCTGCTACACGGGAATCTCCAGAATCCAGGTAAGAATTTCATTTTCTTTTCGTTTAATGACTTATAAATTAATAATTGTTTGTGAAACGTTACAAACACTTTTGACCAGCGTTTCAATCTGCGACATGATATTTTGCGTGTTTTATCCTCCTGCTTTACGCATCCTAGTTGACTTTTCGTTTGACGCACGACGCGCGTTGAAACACCAGCGCAGGCAATAAGCACTGAAAACTCGAACTAATGCAAGGTTTGAAAAACAAGAACATGGCTTATATATATTCACCAACATAGAATTTTAATCATTCATATGAATGCTTCTATTTTGTTAGTTTTGTTAGTATAAAGTGTCGTACTGCTTTTACATATTTTACAAGATAATACTTCATTATTGAACTACTAAAGCAAAATACGTAAAGTTGCGAAAAACATTACATAGGGCTACTTATGTTGAAATCATAAGGCTAGTCCCGTACGTTTATTTAGTTCGACTAAAAATATTGCGTACTTAAAAATACTATATTGGTTTTTGAAGGGGCAAAAACATTCTAGATAAGTTTTCTATGATAGTGGCCGTAGACAAAGTAGATGAGTTGAAAAATTATTTCTCTTGTGAGGCGCAAATTTCCTAAATTACTTCTCAAAATTGAGCAATCAATTTTATTTTTATTTGCTGAATTTTATTTTTCCAGTAATTTACAAATTATTTATTTTGCCAATAACAATAAATGCAATTACACCAATCCCCTTTGCTCTTTACTTTCAGGGCCGACCATGAAAATTCTCATCTTGCTAGCCTGCGTAAGTATTTTCTCAAATTAATTAATGATTTTTAGCTCCGTGAATTAGACGAAATCATTAGTTATTCTTAAATGATAAAATCATCAAGTTATTAACTTGACGAACTTAATATAAAGTCAATTTGACTGCCTCCAATCATATATACGTTTGTAATCAATTAATGGATATTGTCTTTACAAAAATATAAAAATTTTAGGGTTTCTATTCGCAAAGGAGGAGATATTCTTACGTATATAGGGAAATTGTAATAAGTTTGTTTCTTCTATCAGACTAAGCACAGAACGTTTAGAGAAGGCTCTTTATCATGGAAGATTAGAATTGGAGCTATTTTCAATGACTCCTCAGTGGCTCAATTTGCCAGTAGGAGGCCTCAGTTTCAATAACTGATAACACTGATAATCCACTTAAATTAATAAAGTATGACAGGTTGCTATTTTTCATCTTATTTAGCTGTTTCTAATTTCCAGGTTGTAGGCACTTTTGCTGGATTCCTGCGAGGATATGGAGGAGCAGGATACAGAGGTGGCTACGGAGCAGGATATGGATATGGAGGTGGTTATGGAGGAATTGGTTTAGGTTATGGTGGATATGGACGAGGGTATGGTGGATATGGGCGAGGGTATGGTGGATACGGTCTTGGCTATGGACGAGGGTATGGTGGTTACGGTCTTGGATATGGAAGAGGCTATGCTGGTCTTGGATATGGAAGAGGCTCTGGTGGTTATGGAGCTGGCTATGGCGGTTACGGAGCTGGCTATGGGTTTGGTGGCTTCGGCGGTGGTCTATTGGGAGGTGGTCTGGGCAGAGGTAGTCTTGGAGGTGGTCTGGGCAGAGGTAGTCTTGGAGGTGGTCTGGGCAGAGGTAGTCTTGGAGCTGGCAGAGTTGCTGTTGGGGGCCGCTACACCGCTCTAGGTGGTGCCAGGATTGGGCTTGGTAATGCTGTCAGGTTCGAGGGTGCTGATGAATTCGTTGGAGTTGGTCCATTCAACTTTGAAGGTCCCAAGGCAAGAGCTGCATCTCATGTCCCTGCAGGCTCTGCACCAGCCACCGAAGAAGCTATCATTGGACGCCGTTATGGTGCCGGATACGCTACCCAGTGGAATGCTGCCTCAGCTGATCGTGCTGCAGCTGGCCATGGTGTTGCTGCATCTGCTCGCCAAGCTGCTCGTGATGCTAGCCAAGAAGCCCAAGCCAGTTTCACCCAAGCTGCCACGAGTGCTGGCGCTGGAGCCGCAGGCGCCTCATATGGTCTTGCCCGGAATCTGCCATACAGTGGCATCCAATCTGTCCAAATTGCAGCACCAGCTGTCCGTTTTGGTGCTGTCAGAGCCGTTGGTGCTGGTGATGGTGCAGCTGCTGGTGGTGCCGCAGTCGATGGTGGTGCAGCTGGAGTTGGTTTAGTCAGAGTTGGCGGAATAGCTGGTGGAGATGCTGCTTTGAATGCCCGTGGGGCAGGAATAATCCGAGGCGGATATGGTGCTGGCTATGGCGGCTATGGTTTGGGAGGTTATGGCGCTGGATATGGCAGTGGTTATGGCGCTGGATATGGCAGTGGTTATGGTTTGGGAGGATATGGCAGCGGTTATGGTCGAGGATATGGTGGATTGGGTGGATATGGTCTTGGAGCTGGCTATGGTAACCGACTATATTACCTCAGAGCAGGTGCAGGTGAAGACGAAGCCGAAGAGGAGCAAGAGGTAGAAGAGGAAGATGGCGATGATGATTCCCAGAATGGTTATGGAATCAACCTCGGATCCTATTACAACCTTTTTGGTAGAGCTGATGATGGTGATGATGATAACAACGGCTATTAGAATTAAATACCACATAACACGCCTTGCTGTACATATTACAAAGGTTAATTTTCCACTCATGCAAGCATGTTATCAAACTTGCTTCTGTTTGCTGCTAATTAGGGAATAATGTGCGAAAAGACAAAAAATAGCGCCAACCATAACATTATTTACGTAATTTATAAATTAACTGAAGTTTAGTAATAAAATTTTCAACTCCTATCAGAGGAAGTACTACTGCAAGTGTGACATTTATAGGCTTTGAGCTAACTGTACTAACATTTTGTGCTAATAAATTTTGTTGTGACTGCATTTAAATTGTTCTCTGTGTGTTGTTTTACGGATGCAGCATACAAATTAAGCAAAAAAAAACACGTTATTAGTGTGTGACGAAACTGTTGCACGTTAATATTACAGGGAAAGTAAAATAAAATATAGTTCACTTTCAGTCAGTTAATACACAACATCTATGTCTACTGTAAGCTTGTTTAGATTACTGACACCTTTAGTTCATATGAATCAAATTAAATTGAAAATTAAGCTAGAAAATAAGTTGATGGCTTGTTTTCTGTTATTCCTAGAATAGAAGAAAGCTAGGAAAATTTGTCCATGATTCCATTCAAGACTTTACTAACCAGACGTTTCACTGTATAAAATAATTATTATTTCTGACTTGACAAGTATATGGTTGCATTAGTGAAATCACAATAAAACCAAACTCTGTAAAGCAAATTACAAGAAGCTTTGTATACATTAGAAAAAAAGAGCTACTTTTAAATCAGCATTCTCATGTTAAACCGTGTGTTAGTTGTCAGTATTTGTCATTGAGACATCGACGAATGTCATAGAGAAGCTATAAATAAAATGGTATTAATACAAGGAGTTTTATGTGCACTAGTAACAAACATGTGTACTTTTTGTAAATTGACTTTAGTATAAAGCACTCAAGTTAAAAACACAATCTTATGTCAAACTGTATTATATGTCAAAATTCGGCTCAAAAAATTATCTAACAAATGTTTTTCAGATTAACAATGTCTTCTCAGAGAAGAAAATCAATACTCCAGGGATTATTCCTGAATTTTCTGTCATGGATGTAACAATTGTATGTTGCTCAATCTAATAAGTAAAACAGCAAAAGAATCAAAAAGCAAATTCCTCTAATTTACGCAATGTGATTTTCGATTCACACATTGCGGAATCTTATTTTGCAATTTTTGATAAAGCCAATAATCAAATTTGGCTTCCTTATTAAATAGTCATTTCTAAACACAAACATAAAACCTTTATCAATGCAACAACTAAAGAAGGTTTTGTATGGCTAAACATTTATTCTATTCAATCAATAACATCTATATAGCAAAGTGTCTAAGAAAGCAGCAAGAAACTGACAACTCACACCAAATATGGCAACTGCCTATTTGTATAGCTTTTCAAAAGCAACCGCATTTTAAATTGAAAAGCCAATAATTTTCATACTTAGACACTAGAACAAACATGAATTTATACAACATAATTGTGAACAGTTTTGCCAAAATTAATACAACCTAATACAGAAATGACAAACAACGCACGCTATACGCAGTTGATGTTATAGTCTTTGCCCGTTAGGCGTACTTCATGCATTGAATGTCAAAACTGGATTAATATAGGAATCATATTTACTGATAATCTCAACAAGCAAATATTTCTACATAATTTAACACAATTTAACCATTTGGCATAAACATGCGACTTGATACAGCAACTTCATCATAAAATGGCCCTAAGAAAAAATATATAGCAAAATTTTTGGCAATTCAAATTTAGCACACCACCAGCCTAACTATTGGTATGATTAACAAAATTACTCTCGATGATATGCACATGATCAGTACTAAGCTCGAAGTCAGATTCAATATTCGGGACGTGAATTAACCTCCTTTGCGTAGTCACGAGTAGCGTAAAACTGAAAAAGGTTTGTTCAATTTTAAAATACAAAAAAAAACACAAATGTTTAAAAATTATAATCATAACACAATAGTAAAGCAGTAAGTTTCTCTAAAATAAGTCCTTTTTGACAACTTTTGAAAGCCAACTTCAAACGTCCAAATAACTTGAAGATTATTTTCACATAAAAGTACTGCAAATTTAATCTTTTCACCACCAAGTTAAATTTACCTTGTTTACATGTAACGTCACAACAAAAATGGATTTGTTTTTTGAAAAAAAGCGGTGAAATGAAATTCATCAGGAATCTTTTTTTTTGTCATCCAAATATTCTTATGGTTAATTATCAGGAAAAGTTAAGAAAGCCGAGAAGCTTCAGACCTCTGATTCACTAGCCATAAAAGTTGGAAATGCAGTTGTGCCAATCTCAATTAAATAAAAACATTGCCGCACTTATCACATTGCAACGTGAACAGGCTACCATACCAAAAATCATAAGTGTGCATTTTTTTCTTGTTAGCAGCATAATTATGTAAACTTGGAAACTATATATAGATCTACGCTTACCTTGTATTGATGTGTTGCTGGCAGCCTTTCCCATGGATAAGGTTTCTTCCTATCCCAACTGAAAAACATTTAAACAATACTGACAAAATTCATGGCATATTACTCTGTATATCAGCAGTTCATAAACAAAGCTATAATTTACACATGGGAACTACTGATCCACCCTGATACTGTCAGGAATATTCAAAGTAAATACATTAAACATTTTACAATATAATTTAGTTTTACTGCGACATTCATTGGAATTAAACTTTCATCATCATTCAAAGTTGCAACCAAAAGCAAATAAAACAGGAAATTTAAATGATTTTACATTCATGAATAAAAACAACAACAAAATCATTAGACAGAAATCAACAAGGTTGTGATGCAAATAATGGGAGATGAAAAACAGATAACATGCAAAAAAAGAAAAATGAGACAGAAGTGAAGCCAGAAATTGAAGAAAAAATACTGCGTTAAATTAACTAGGTCTTGTACCGCAATAACTAGTGTGAAGAAGCATCATGACGTTCCACAAGTAATATTAAAAATGAAATTGACTTCATTCCACTTTATAAATTTGCACAAAGTTGATGTTATCTGTCGAGTATTGCTTGGATCACAAGATTTCTAATTAAAGTTAACTAAACTTAATTCCAGATTCTCTATTCTTTAAGACATTGTGAAGAACCCTTAGAAATTCAGGTGAAATTAGCTAAATGGTAGATCAATCAATAATTTTATATTTAAACCGTCATCTTTCCAATTTTTCAGTGCACCCCAGAATCACTTCAGGAATGAAATTCTGTCCCCCCGAGAAATACTTGGCGAATCTAAAAATTTGTATTAGGCAGGTATTAGTACAGACTACAGATATAGACTTTGCACTTTAGTTTTATTAATATTTTTCAACAAATACTAATGTCAAAACGTCAAAACTACAGAAATAGCTCTATATATAACAAAAGACTTTTATCACACAAAAGATTGCTAGTAGGTTCCAAATCCACTAATCTAGTAAGTACTGTTAAATAAATTATAAGCATCAGTGATCTATGCCCAGCCTAATAAGATTTCAGGTGCAAAATTCTGAAAAGATAATTCATAATCAATGAGCAATTTTGTTCTTTTTTTAATGATGTGTTATTACTGGCCTACAATTTTTTTTACAAAAAGCAGTCTTTTTCAAAAACGACTGAACACTGTTGCTTATAAGCAAATCTAATTAAGAAAGTCTATTATCTACCAAAGTCTAGAGGGATAAAAGCCCAAATTCTATTATAACATGCTCTCTAGGAAACACACCAGCTCATAACATACTACCTACCAAACCTCAGGTGACTTAGTTGCAAGCCGGATCAGATATCCTCCGGCTAAAAGAACACCCAGGCCAAAGAAGCCATGTAGTGCAACAAGCTGTAAATTAAATTCTGCTTAATAGCCACACGATGTTAAGTTAATAAATTTGCATGGAAATATACTGTCATAAAAATGCAAATGGACATTAACTTTGAACATAAGCCCACAACAAATTATTAAAGCAAAGTGCAAACATGTAAATCGTTAAGGATTTTTTGGCTTCGACAATTGAGTCATGGTATTCAAATTACATGAAACTGTTTTCAGTATTCCCAAAGCACTTTCCACTTTTTGTTATTTTCCATTGTTACCTGTATCTGACTGAGGGTAGTACTAGCAGTTTCTAAAGCATTAAAGGTAAAATAGTGGGACACCACTAAAAATAAAATGCAACACACAAATTTATATGCTGGTCCTCCGAGGAAAATGGGATTGAATACGTCAGCGTGTGCACTACTAAATCAGAGCACGCGAAGTCAACTGTTTTGGCAAGACAAACCTATATTTCTAAGTGGCTATAAAGCCTATCTAAATTCTGCAAAGCTTGAAATTCGAAAAGTCTAAAGCAAGAGTCTTGCATGTACTCACCGAGGGATGACCTCGCAAATATTTTAACGTCAGCCCTTGCATTACTATTATCAATGAAGTAAAGTTTTATAAGAAAGTGCCAGGACAACTCTACTAGTCATTCAATAAACGGCTACTAACTAAATTGACCAAAACAGAGGTCAGATAACTGTCAGCTGGTTTGCAACAACGCGGATGATGATGGTAAACTTGACAAACCGGTCTCACGATACCGCATATTACAGATGCAGTGTTTGAAATGATATACGCCACATTAGTTCTAGTGGGAGCCCCGGAGTTAATCCTTTGTGTCGAGACTCTGGGCTAGCCTGGAATAAAATCTGGTCCATTGAAATTACAAAACAAGTCTTTCTATCTTGTAAATATTGTAATGTAATTAGTCTGAACGCTAGTTTGCACTGAGTCAGTTTGGAGTTGGCACTGCGTCATACTGCCTGTTCACAGGAAGTTGATCACTTAGCTGGTTACTAGAAGAATGCTAATTAAAATTCAGAACATTTCATATTTCTATTTTTAGCAAAATGAAAATTATTGCAAGACTTAATTTTGAATTCATTTTTAAAATTGTTTGCAGTATATAATAATAATAAAATTAACAACACAATTAAATTTCAATAAATTAACACAAATAACTCTAGATTTACAGCTTATTTATAGATTAGTTTTCATAAATGTTTATGCTTATGCTAATTAATATTGTTTGTTCGTTGCCATGTTGTTAATGTTATTTGTATATGTAAATATTGTAATATATGTAAAATACAGCATATATGTTAGCATTGCAGTTAACTGTTTCTTTTTTTTATAGCAATTTAAAACACAAGTAAGTATGGTGTTCTGTATATAAATATGTTTCTCCTTTTTACTCCCGCTTTTCAGGTTTCGTTACAAAAGAAAGGGCAACTTAGGAACCTCGGACCTTCAGCGCTTCTCCTCTTTAAAGTATCAAATTACCCTCAAAATTCCTCCCTTTCTTTACACAACGCATGCGACTGATTGAACTTTGGCTTCAGCGTCATCTACAACTAATATTACGAAAAGAATAAACTTAAATAAATACAAAATTACTGGAAATTAACAGCTCATTTACAAAACTTACATATTCATAGATAATTAAGTGGATACTAAAATGGCGAAGACAAAATGACATTGCTGTGTATGTAAACAAAATTATGTACATCTGTATAATAATCAGTAATATTATACATCACTTAATAGCATAATTAAGTTCATTGTCACTAAAATCAGGGTTGTGGAAAAATATAAGCATCAACAGGCCTAATAAGATAAAGTCTAGTTAGTGCATTATGGTGGATATTACAAAATGATGACATTTCTGTATTGACGAAATTGATATAATACAGTAGTACATGTGTATAACAATCAATAATAGTCTACATTATAATTATTATCCATTAAATTTAGTGTCGCGGAAAAATATAGGAAATCATTGTCAGCAGACGTATCGAAATTATGCATATTTTGGGGTATTATCTACATAAGTTATCATTAATTTCTATTTTAGTCTTTTCTTACAAATTTTTTAATGTTGATTCTCGTTTTTCACTGGATAATTAAGTATTTCAAAGGTTGTCTTAACTTTGCTATTATTTTTCTAACTGTTTTACAGCGAACAATTAATCCTTGGGCCAGAGCAGATATCGGAAATATCTGTAAATTTTTCAGCAGTAGAAGAATTAGTAGAAGAAAGAAATCGGTAGTACCAGTACCGGATTAAGGGGAGGGGGGGCAAGGGGCCCGGGCCTTAGGCCGCCCACCAAGAGGGAGTTTCCCGCCAATATAGGCTGTGATGATATGTATATACTGTATATTGCCATTTTAAAGAAAGGACTCATACAAAATTTATGAAACCTCGGGGACACTGCATAGGCAATAAATTTTAGTAGAAGACTAGCGTGAGTATTTTAAAAAATTTTATTGAAATAATTTGGGGAATATAATTTGAATTTTTGACATAAAAAAGTAAAAATGCTTCATATTATTAGGATATTGTCGTATTGTGAGATAGCTCTACCGATATGCCTTATTTTGATTGTATCAGACTGCAGTGGCGAGCGCTGCTTCTCAAAACTCAAATTAACTGAGAACCGATTACGGGCATCCACGAAGCAGAAACGACTTGTAAATCTGGTTATCATGAGCATCGAGTCAGATATACTGCATGAATTGGACTTCAGTGACATCATCAGTGACTTTGCCGCACGAAAATCGAGAAAAGTGTCTGGACTGTAATGGTTATAACTCCATCCATTTTCTGATTTGAACTATATTTACTTGTTAGTTATATTATACTTTTTCATGAAGCATTAAATAATTTAAACTGAATTACTCTGTGTAAAAATTCGGTAAGAACAAATTGTGTTCATTTCATTTCGTATTCATGCATTACATATTATACAATTGGAAGAATAGTCTTCGGTCAGTATTTCCTAACTAAAAGTGTCCTATTTATATATTTGGATTTAGGTTACTAGTCTGTGGTGTATGCAGTAGGGGGAGTTGGAAAGAGGGTCTCCCTTCCAAGCGGGCCCCAGGCCTCCCACATGCTTAATCCAGCCCTGGGTAGTACACAGTAAAGTTTGTTTTTTACAAGAACGACACACCTGCATGACGTTTTGATTGCAATGATGCAGCTGCAATGATTGTATTATTTGCAATGAACCTGTCACTAATAGACATTAATTGAGATCAGACGAGAGTAACACGTTTCATACTTTCCTTGCAATGATCAGCAAACATTTCCAACGTACGACAAATATTACTTAAGATTGCCCTGTTTTCTGAATTCTGAAACGCGCTCAGCAGCATGTTAATTATGTAATTATTCCCATATTGTGGTAAGTTTGAATAAATATCGAACCTACGAAAAGCCAGTGACGACCATTAGGCGAACACCATCTGTTACAAAACGATACTTTCATATTAAAAACTTTCCTAAAAACTAATTCCTCAAGCATACTTAATAAAAACGATTTTTCGATAGTGCTTTTAAAGCATCTAATTCATTTTTTATTTGTTAGTCTTGTGTACAGCTGAGTGTTTTAAGTTTCCTAACATAGCTATCAACTTTTTTAATGTGCGATATAAATTACTAACAAAAATAAATTACAAAATTGTGAAGCATTTGTCAATCATTATTATTATTATCAGCAAAAATTATCAGTCATAATTTATTAAATAAAATATTAACGGTAAGTAAAAGTTGCCATTTTACTCAAGTTGCTGCTCCATTTTGCACATCCACTGGTGGTCTTTTGATCAGTGGTCATCAATTCATCCTCCTGACAGGTGGACTTTAACCACTTTTAAAGTGTTGAAAGTGGTTATTTAATTGGTGGTCATTTGCCTGTGGTGGTCCTTTGACTGACCTACACTCACTATACCTAGTGATGAAAATGATGTATACCCTGACAACATTAGCTGACAGCCATTCGTCATTAAATAAAAATATTTAATTAAGCGTTTTACAAAATTTGCATTATATAATTGGCTGCACTTGATCCAAGCCCGAAGGATATTGATATATGACTGACTCGGTCCATTAATTTCTTACTGGCTGACATAAGTGTTTGGACAATGTCCAACTAGATTATGTCTAACTAGCACAATTTCAAAAATAACTACAGCCGGTAAAGCTAGATACAACCTACGGGATCCGGGATATCATTGAAGTTGTGCATTTATTATTAGCAATGATTGCATTATTTGCAACGACTGATAACTATTATTTTAAAAGTTAATAGTATGCCGGGGTTGTTTTAAATAGAATTCTTCTGCCTTATTGACTTTATATAAACATCGTGCAGTAATAATTAAACTAATATATAAATATCAACCCGTTTCAACAAAAAATTCTTCCCTGTCATTATGCTTGATAATACACCTCAATGTTTATTATCTTTACATATAAAAAACGAATATTCATTAATATAGTATATATTAAAATATTAATTGATGATTATATTTGTTTTGTATAATAATGGTCACAATTAAATTTTGAGCAAAATGGTTCATTGTTCATGATGGGAAATCAAAGTATATGGAAAGTAGACAAAAGTGGCTCAGATAAAAATGACACAGGAAAAATGGCACGAATGGAAACAGTAGGGTCTAACGTATACATTAACTTTTAGATTACCTCTGCACTGAATCTTGCCACAACACCGGCCCGGTGTGACGTACGAAAGCTTATGCTCCTCCTCATCCCGAGGTTGGTTTGCACTAACCCTTCGTCAACGTATTATTGTTATTGCTGTTATGATGATATTGATGATGATGATGATGATGATGATGATGATGGTAATGATGAACTCATATTCGTAGATTTTGCACATCACTGTAGTATTGAATTACTTGCAAGGGGCGGAGGTGGGAGAGCGCTCGAGTTCATTTATTGGATTGAAAAATGAATTGTAAAGAAATCGCTGCTGTTCCGTGCTTCAAAAGAACAGATTTAGATGACCCGAGTTCACCGTCAGTAGTGACGCGTTCATATTTTCAGCATCCATTTATGCACATCTATCCAAACATTTTAGTTGAACGATTGCGGTAAACGCCCGCCCGATCTCTCATTGATATTGCTATTGGAGACGCTCACCGCCGTGGATCGAAACTCGTCCAACATCTTTGAAATTCGGATACGTTAAACGTCCATTATGAGGCAAAACACCGCAACTTGTTTATTTAGAAGTTGTCCACTGGTTTCGGTGCCCGTGTGCAAACAGTGAAAATGTTTGTTTTTGCGACGGTTTTGTCTAAAGGTTTACTTTTCACTAAATAATACGGTTATGTTCACTAAATGGTCATGCCTAAGATACCTGTAGTTCATTTTCACAGAGATGGTAGTGAGGTAGTGTTGGTTAGTGTGCTTTCTCAATTTGGTTTTACCACATACGTTTAGCTTAATAATTATCGTTTTCGTGTGATCATTTTTACTTTTTTGCTATTGCTAATTGGTTTCGTTTAGTCTTAATATAGTCTTACTCAGCTGCTGTTTTAATAAACTTCTGTTAAAAGTGGCAATAGCGCACTAGTGTTAGGACCAAACATTGGATTAGTATGAACCAATTAAATGAGTATTATTGGATTAAATCCAAACAAAATTATAGTTTCAGAATGTCGTGACAATTTAAGCAAATGTTATAATGCTAGGAATTTCTGGTGCCTCCTTTTTCTTTTATTCTGAGTGATCGACTTCGTCATAACTTTTCGTTCTTCACCACCGATGTAAGTTTTTTAGTCATTGATACTACTTAGTATATAATATTTTAGTCTATATGTAATGCATTGTTATTAACTTTGCTTTAACGGTGACACATAACATCAGAGTCTACTAAATATAAATAGTTGCGCTGGGACCGAGAGTTATGCCCACTAAAATCTTCTAAAATGAGATTTAATGGTGTCTCAATTACATTCGAGTGTGTATAAAGCCCTCGACGAGAGAAATACCACGAACAGATGAAACTGTGGTTATAACTGAACACGGAGGTCATCCATTCATTAACCGATCAAGCTCCATGTTTTAATTTCACTGCTACGCACACATTGAAACTAGTCAGCTACTCAGCACATCCCAAAACGTCTTAATTAAGACAACGAATTTTAATTCTTTTCTACTACAAGTTGTTATGAAATTTAAACGCATGCCGGGTTTATGCTCTGTGCTTAGGCTTCCCGTTCATTTGAGAGACGCTAACATTTTCATTTTTTAACAGCGTGCGCAGTAAAATATTGTCAGAAAGCTTCATAAAGTAAATTTGAAAATTCTAGGCAATTGCACAATTTTTGTCCGTAAACGCATAAACGACCGAACGCGATCGTTCGTAATAATTAAGACTATCTATCTATTCAATCTTATCTGTCTATCTATTCTATTCAATCTATTTAGTGTCAACATGTCCGTTTAATTTCGTCCTTAAAATAGTACATATATTTACATTGTGCGTTGTTTAATATCTCAATGGTTGAAAAATCACGTGGGCAAGAAAAGAAAACGGATGAACTATAACTAACTAACCTGTTAATCTAGGAATTTAAGCCATGGTTTTCATCAATTTGTTTTTCTGTGAAATTTTATGTATTACTATACCTAGTTACACCACAAGCTGAACGCGACATCTTTTTCAACATAAACCTAAATTTATGAGCATCCATTCGTAGTTTTAATTATAAAAGAGAGACTTGCCAAAAATTTAAAATTTGTGTTAACTAGGCTTGTTTTAAACAATATTTTAGCGCACGCCCTGTTGGAATTCAATTACATATCTAAAATGGACGAAATGTAAACATGTACTTACAATGATAATATAACGCTCCGCAATTTTTGTTCGTTAAAGTTATTTTCTTGGCACGCAGAGTCTGGTTTATAATGAGGTAATCGTTTATAAAGTGTAACTCTATAAACGTAATCTACGATTGTTTGCTTCCTTTTTTACACAACAAGAGGTATAACATGGTATTTTTCCGTTTTTATATAGGATATGAATTATTTGGACGGTATTCCTGATCTGTTCTTTTCTGGGATCGCCTCCATTGACAGCTTGTGGTATTGTTGTTGTCATGGAGTTGCTCTCTGAAGAGCACAATCTGAGTCAGCTGAAGAGATAAAAAATGAAGATGGAGACAAATAACAAATAAGGCAAACGCCCATGCGCTCGGTTTGGATGGGCAACCTCATACAGCGACTGTATCTGTTGGTGCCTTCTTGTCGGCCTATTTGTAGGTATTTCACGTTTTAAACTGAATATGAAGTAATTTTAAACATATCGATGACTATAATTATACTGTTCTACATAACCGTAAAACAGGTTTCAGTATTAAATAAAATAGAAAACGATTTTTGTAAAAACCTTATTTTAACAAAGGCATAGCAGATCTACCGCCTAACTTCATATTTTGTGTGGTTAGTATAGTTTCTGCTGTGTTTTTTGGGCAGTTATGGCATCATGTGACAACGTGAAAGCTTCAAATGAATTTGGTTGTTTTCACAGTTCACAGCGAATTTTGTTATTACTGTGTGCATAAATGATTGCCGTTTCCTTACAGAGTAATAGTTTTTCTTTTGTGCAAATGATCAAAAGTATTCCTCATATTAATTCTACTTTTGAACTTAACAGAAGCACTGTTATCAAACAAGCGAATGGATGACTTAACAATAATATTAAAAATACCTTCTTACTAAGATAGAAATTATTTTTTTCATTAGTTAAGAATACAGTAATTATAAAATCTAACTTTACACAGACATGCTTTATTTTTATCTTTTTTAATACGGCATTAATACGTACTTAACGTGAATGTACGATACCTCACAAGTTGAAAACAATGTTTGGAAGAAACAGATATACGCTAGCAAATTGATCAATGGTTAAATCATTAGATTACTGACTTGCAATAAGCGCTGGTGGAGTGTAATTAAGCAGCATCAAATTCTTTCAGGTTTTGAATTTTCAGGATTTTTAAATTTTTCGAAAAATTTTCTTCGCATAATGAACTACATTTGCCCAAATTGTTTTTCTCACTGACGCGATATTTCTACCTCGCACATCAGCCAGTGTAATGGTTCACATTTAATGTTCAGCTGCATTTGATGCATAGAATCATCTTCGAACAGGTAAGCGAGAGCTCTTGCCCGTCTCTCGGCTTGTTCGGATAATTCCGGAATTGCTTTGAAGTAGTTCCGAAGGGTTTTCACCGCATTGGTTGTCTTCATAGAAGTCATCAGCATGTCAGGCTTTGGGTAGGATCTGCCAACAACATTTAAAATATCAATAATTTACAGATACTGGAAAGTATTTGTTTTATGATAATACAGGCAGAAAAACAAAGTCTTCACACATTTTAAAGTACAGCGTAAAGTGAGATTTGTATACCATAAATAGGTTTATACGTTTGTCCTTGTCAACAAAATTATTTTATAAAGTAGCTAAAATTAGGTCTACTAAACAAAATAACGGACAGATGAGTCCATGAGTCTAACAAACGATCAAATAAAAAACCGGAATATCGACTGAGAGCAAATGAACAACAACAGCAACAGCCACAACAACGACAACAACAGCAGCAGCAGCAACAACAACAACAACAACAACGACGACGACAACAACAACAACAACAACTACAACAACAACAACAGCAGCAGCAGCAGCAGCAGCAACAACAACAACAATAACAACAACAACAGCAACAGCAACAACAACAACAAAAATAGCAACAGTAACAGCCACAACAGTATGCATCGATGACAATAATAACGACAAAAGTAGGAAAATGTATGAACAAAATTAATAACACAGATTTTTTTGCTTTTGTTGTCCTATGATTATTTATGTAAATATACATTCATCGTGTAACAAAAGTCTAACGTATAATTCATCCGTATATTGAACCATAATATTATAATAAAGTATAATACACACGTAATATTATTATGCAATAATATACGAATTTAAAGATAAAAGTTATGGGCGCTTCACTCCAGAGATGGCACATTTATTTTGTAATCCTGCTCAGTCACCTTAATCGGACTATAGGACGAGATTTTGTTCGGAAAGTTCTAATTTTATCTAGAAAGTAGTGGCACATCTCGTTAAGGAACTGGTAATCGTTAATATACGATTCAAGATAAAAATCAATTTATTAAAATCTAGGTCCTCTGTAGTCAAGAACCAGCTTGCTTGTACAATTGGCAGCTGGTAATAAAGTTTGCCACACTGAAATTATAGTATATGTAACGCGTTTCTCTATTTAGAGCCACTATTTATTTATTTATACAGAAAAAGTGGAAAAATACATTAATTGAGCTACTGCTTTGAAATGACCACAATATTAATTTGGTGTATCTTTGGGCAGCGTAACACAATGGCACTAGTATATTATATTATGTCTCCCACACACAGTTTAGTGGCCATCCAACCATCTGGCTAATAAATAGCATTGATTTGTTTTGCTTTATTTTTGCCAGAACCTACCTGATGCGAATTCCCTCGAGTGAGTTAATGTCGTATTCTTTTGCTATGGCAGTAAAACTTCTCGTCAGTTTACCATGTTTAGTGTCAGCTGAAGCTTCTTTGTAATTTTGCCTGATCTGAAACTCGACTGGGTAGTGGTCGCTGACGTCATAGGCCTGCAATGTGCCAACTGACGAGTGATCATAAATTTGCTTCATTGGTTTTATAACATGTACAATATATTCTTGCACAATATGCTTGTATATCCCAGCTGTCACTAAACGACATTCATTATCCGACTGAAACACAAAATGTGCCAAAGTGACATAATTATACTTATGTGACATAAATGCGATATTTTTACCTGTTCTGAAGTAAGACCGTATTCATTGTCATAGTAAAAAACTTTTCCTGTTCCAAGTACCTGTGATGACTGCAGCAAAGAGCCGGCTAATACGATTCTGCAAATCACGCAAATTAGTAAAATTGAGAAATTCGTAAAGCATGACTTAAATAGCGAACACGAACTTAGTCGCAGAGCTATACTACACAGGACCAACTAAAAGATACGGAACCAAACTGCTGAAGGTCGACTAGAACGTACAGGACCAAACTGCTGAGGGATGACTAGAAGCTGCAGAGCCATACTACTGAGGGTCGACTAGAAGCTGCAGAGCCATACTACTGAGGGGGGGGACTATAAGTTATACTGCCATACGAATAAAACCTACCTAAAACTACCGCCTATTGTGGCCAGCAAGACTCTGAAGTAAGATTTTAGAAAAAAAGGCAAATCGCGTCCTCTTAATCCTATATCCCTGATACAAGTTACAAAAACCTGATTAGATTACCTATCGTAGGGACAGTTCGTTCTAACCATAGTTTTCGCATCATGGTCAATTAGCCACTCAAATTCCGGATAGGTCCATAGTCGTATATGCGGCCAGTCTCCTTCTCTGATGTAATTGCAACCAGCGTTGAAATCACCAGCAATAATGGCATTCTAAGAAAATAATGACTTTTCATAATCAGTATAATCAGTATTAGTTGAAGGGGTAATGTTTACAATTCCCCACACACAAGAAATTAGTTCGTGAAGCGGGTTCAGGTTAGGGTTTGGATTAGGGTTAGGATTAGGTTTAGAGTTAGGGTATTCAAATTGTGTGGGGAATTGTAAACTCCCTCCATTGAGAGTTATTTTGAAGTGTCGATTTTGCTCGACATTTGACAGTTTTTTCGCTCTTTGCGAATTACAGTCCGCGCTTTAAGCCAGGCTGGAGGTTTTCGTAAAACTAACAACATAGAGAAAAGACTACAGTTATTTAAAAAAATAACTCACAACATTCCCAGTTTGAGACACAATGTCATAATACACGTCAGTGAGTTTGTCCACTTCACTAACAGCATCGTCCGGTTTTGCATGGATAACAGCAAAAACAAATCTAGTGATTGCTGAAAAAAACAGTAACAGAAAATAATTATTTTCATATAATCAAATTACTAAAAGGCAAAGGCCAATCATTGTTCGGAACATTTCAACAAGTACGCCTGAATTCGACAGTTGGACTTCAAAGTCGACTTTTAATCGCTATAATCATAAGCAAGCAAGTTAAAAAGTGAGTCAGCGAGTTAGTAAGCAACTAAGTAAGTAAATAAGTAAGTGAGTGAGTGAGTGAGTGAGTGAGTGAGTGAGTGAGTGAGTAAGAAAGTAAGTAACACGAGCAAGTAACGTAACAATAGTAATCATTACTATATTTACGAACCAAGGAAAAGCTACATCTGAACATACGAACATAAGCGCATACTTGAAAAAAATATGTATACCTGTCTTAGGACTGTTAAAGGTTACAATATACGGAGGTCTTTCGAAATCGTCGTCTTTGTCAGCGTAATGGTAATCGTCGCTCACAGATACTTCACTTGTCCTGAAAAATTTATTAAAAATCAACAACAACAACAACAACAACAACGGCAATAGCAAAGACAGTGATAACAACGGCACGAGATGAAGTTAACTCACAATGTTTTCGTAATACTACAGCAGAACACAAATAATATTTCAGCCTAATCTTTTATTTCTGTCGTTAATACAACTGAAGCTTTCCAACTGGTTATCAAATGATATAATTTAATGTGCAACATACTTATATAGGAATCCATATTGTTCTTTGGAACTGGTCCTTCCTACACGGTCACTAAGTGCCAAGGCGTAAGGTACAGAAGAAACCCTGGAAATAGAAGATTTTCCAAATCAAATCCATACCAGAGGCGATGACGACGACGATAGCAACGATGATGGCAATGATTGTTATATGATGTGGTCGTGAGAACGACCTCATGTAATATTCTTGGTGCGCGTTGTGCACTAATCAAACAGAAGATTACGACTACTACGATGATGATAATGACAATGATAAGTTTAGCTTAATAGCTTATCTCTGTTATCAAAACTGCAGCAGTAATTAGTTAGGGTATTCTGCGCGTAGTCTGTCAATTGTTCTTAAAAACATCATTGACAAAAAAGATGTAATAATTTGTTAGAAAATAAATGCGCGACAGCGTAATACGCAATAATAAATCAAATTACGATACAATAAACTAAGTTTTTATTTGCTCACAAAATGAAACTAACTCATTGACTTCGTCTAGCAGCTCGTAAATGGCAACTTCATCAATGTCTCTGATCTCTTGAATTACGATAATGTCGTACTCCAGGACGACCTGAAATTAGCAATAATTATAGTCCAAAAAGTGAAAACAATTCTGTCTATGAGTGTTGAGGAAGAAAGTAGAAAATGGGACAGTGGGTCGACGGGTTAATAGACAAAAAGTTGTGGGTTAAAAGTTGAAACAGAACCAAATTGACCAAACTAAAACTCATTTCAATTTCTCTTCCATCTGTCTTGCGTTTCACATTTTATGGAAGTTTTTAAAGTCAAATCTTTAAAGCAATTTGTTAGCTCTGTTAAAGTCATTGCAGTGTCACTAAATGGGTCACTCGCATAAATTGTGAGTCACGTTGCAGGTCACATGACTGGTGGGTTACATTATGTTTATAAAGTCATTACCATTAAGACCACCCAAATGAAAAATTCAAACTATAATAAATCAACCTCGACATTGAATGCTAATAAAATAAAGACAATTTTTCGTTTGATACGAATTACAGTCATGACACACGGACAATTCTAGTTAAGCAATTACTGTGCTCGTTAGTCAATATGATGGCAATAACGTGATAAGGCGATAGTTATCTATATATACCTCAACCTAAACTTCAAGAACATTATTAAGGTGTTGTTCTCATCATTTTAATAAACGTATGTGAGATAGACTGCAATGAATGATCTGCAGCCATAGTGTCACATCTGGGCTGGTGCCTCAGCTTCTCACATGACAGATTGCAAAATCGTATTGTCGATCTGGTTGCGTCTGATTTGGGGTCACACTGCAGTTCATTGCTTATCTTTTATTGGTGCTCCAATGGAAGTTGCTGTCTAGACCTCTCCTTATTGGTACTACTCGCATGTCTGCCGCTTCTTATATTCTTACTCTGGACATTCCTAGACGTGGAACAGCTGCTTGTAGATCCAGTTTTTTTGTTCGGGCTTTTTAGTTGTGGAAATCTCTAACGGAAAATTGTTAACGGTTTGAATCACTGTTAGTTTATTAAGTTTGGCACAGCAGTGAGAATTGTGATTTAGGGTTTGCCTGTGTCCATGTGTAGGATAGCTTCCTGTAACGACATAAGGGTTTTCTCGGCTTCGTTCGTTTTTTCCGTGTATTTTTTCTTTCACTTTTAAATCACAAACAGAGCAACGCTATCAAGGTAAACAGATGTGAGGTGAAAGGTTCGTACAGTATCTGTATTGACTATTAAAAAACACTTGTGTTGCGATGGGGGGGGGCACTGGATGTTATGGAGTGTGTTGGTTGCTAACATTTTCAGACAGTGCTGTAGTGTAAACGTTGCTTTATATGCTTTCATACAGTGCTCTTTGAATGTTGCCTTGCACGCACTCACACAGAGTGCTGTAATATGAACAGGCAATTCTATTGCATCATATTACTTCACATGAACAATATTACTTCACGTGCAGGAAGTGATTTTCGCAGGCGAAAAAGATGTCCACTGTCCTCGCCCGCAAGTGGGTTTGGTATGCAAATTTCAATAGCAGCTAGGCGACAGCATGCGTAACTGTTGCGAAAGCATTTAGCTTCGGAATACTTCTCTTTTCAGACTGATACTTGTAACATACTCTAAAAATTCCATTTCAGACTTTGGCTTTATACTAGGTCCCGGTGCTCTTACGCATCAGCATGAAATAGTCAATAGAAGTTGTTTGCAAAATATTTGAATCAACGATATTGCATAGCACATGCTGAAATTTATTAATTAACCTCTTACCACGAGCTACGTTAAACGTTTGAATTATACCTGGATTCACGCTGTCAACGTTCAGATTTGCAAATGAAACCAGGAAGAATCTAATAATACTTCTGCACAAAGAACAATATCAAATTATTAAGCTAAATGAATAGGTGGCAAGGCAAAGTGCTACTTTGCGTTATACGCTTCGGCAAATTGCAAGCCGGTATGAGTATTAATGACATGGCTTAATTATCGTAGATGTTGTAGCGAGACCGGAGACTGGATTAGATTAGATAATTTTATTTTCACAACAGTCACTTGCGTATTATAAATTGACGTTCAATAAAAAAAAGCAATGAATGTTTGGGGGGAGAAGGGGGATCATAACTTTTGAGCCCACACCCATAAGTGCAGTCTACAACATACTAATGCTGATAAATGAATAAATAAATGATGATAGATAAATAAATTAAAACGATTCTTGATCTTCAACACAAAATTGTGAAAATGAATTGTACAAGATTACGTTGTAAAACTCATATAATTACCATTTTTTATGAATCAACTGTAGGAAATAAATAAAATAGCAATTTAAAGACCACATTAAAACTACTTAATTTAGATTACTTCAAGTGAGCTGACTAAACTTTAAGCAAGTATTTGAAATTCTATGAAACTCTCATGGTAACAGATCAGTATTTTGCAGGATGTTTCTCACAATTACTCTGCTAATTTTACTACTGCCACGCCCACCATAAGTTGGTTCAATTAAAATAAGCCATGTGTTACAGATAATATTCCTTTATTTCATGCATTATGCACACAAAATATTTGCCTTAGTTTTCACAAAGAAAACTGTCATAGTTTTTTCAATGTTGACTTACTCTAACAAGCGTTTCCACTTTAAACGGATGCGTCATAAATGTTTTACCAAAAACCCGCACATTGAAAGCGCACAGTTTCAGATTTGCCTGCCCAAAGGTTGCGAGAAACCCAATGGTTAACAAAAAACCACAAAAAAGTTTAATACCCATAATAAACTTTACAGAATTCACTGATTTGAAGCAAATAACATCAGAGGCCTATATTGCATTAAAGCACAGAAACGTTACTGAAATTAGGTTTAGTTACAGAGCAAAAAACACACAGATAATAACATAATGATAAAAATGTGTATAAATACAGCTGGCACATTACCCACATTTTATCATAGAAAAAGAAGTTACTTAGTGGTACATTTTGGGTATAGTGCCACATAGAGTATTGAATAATAGATGTACATGATCTATTAGTAACTGGTTTAACAAGAGATGTTTTATTTTCTTAGCTTTTTTTAATAGTCACATTGTCTCAGTTGATTGTAATTAAATTTTTAAATGGTGAGCTTTACAAGTATTCAGACTAGTTAGCCCTAAATGATAGAAGTGATGCTGGTAGCCCGATCACAGATTTTTCCAAGCACAAATAATTCTGTAAAAAATATTAAATACACTAGAAATAATTAATGAGACTTTTGCATAAGGGGCACTTATAAATCACTTATAATCACTTAGCACCTGGCTTAAGATTGTTAAGTATCTTAGTGCCACGCAAACTGGTGGCCATCTCCATGACAAAATTGCAAACGTAGGAGTCCTTTTCTGAACGTTTACAGTCAAAAATCACCACGAGGGTCATATTACGTTCTACAATCATCATGAAGTATGTATTTTGCACATGCCTGTCATAGAAACACACAACTTTGTCCATGCTATTCAGTTCGCTAAGTTTGTGATCGGTCAGTATTCGTACAACACTAGCCCAGTGTGATGTGGGTTTTTCTGTTGGAGGATAGTAAAATATAGGTGGATAGCTGTCCAGACCCATTGGCTGTTCTGTAACTTTGTTGGGATGATGGTAACCATGCCCTTTATAAACATCTGGCAAGCCATGAATGTCAAATACAATTGAAATACTATAGGCGTCAGTCTTGCGTTGAAATGACACGATTTTCTGGTAGTAATCGAAAGATGTTTTAGCAGTTAGGATTTTCATTTCCGACGGTACAGTCTGCTTGCTCAAAATTTCATAAAAATATAAAGTAAACTTGGACACAAGAGCAGCTTCATAGTTTGACAACCAATCATACAGAAAAGCATTTGCAGTATGTCTCGATGACATGCCAAGAAAGCTAAATGAGGACGTTTCTTTATGTTGCAACATTGCACCCCATGATGTCAGCTTAAGGTGAGCATTATGCAAACACAATAACGATGGCAAAAACTTCCAATAGGCCATATCAATCTGTGCTTGTAGTAAAAGTCTAACTGTCTCCCATTCCAAAGTATAATTGTTTTTTAACGAGCTTAAAATTGGATGATGAAAGTTGTTTTGATGTACATCAATCAAGTCCTTGGCTTGCATGAGCAGCCCGTTGTAATTGACTTCTTTCTGCACAGATGCATTATGCAACCTCTCGTAAAAATCCATAGCATCAATCCTAGCATTGACAAAATGGATCAGTTGTCCGGACAGGTGTGACAGTAACTTTTCCAGGGAAAGGGCTGTGCCCCCACCTGCAAGTTGCTTACCAGAATCTTCAATCTTTTTTAACTCAGTGCGCAAGGCTTCATATGAGGACTTTATTCCGCTGTCGCGTGAACTGAGAAAGCCTCGTTTTACAAGGAACGACAGAGAAGCATACGATTTTTCCGTCTGCGTAAAAGGTGCTAGACAACAGAGAAACTGAAACCAAGTAGAGCCTATAAATGTCTTGTAAGCCTCTTTTTCCTTGTCAGCCATGTCTTTTGCTTTATCGAAAGCAAATTGACTAATGGACAGAAAAAATTTCTCTAGAAAAGTCTGTTCTTTGGACACAGGAGCACTTGCCATTGTCAAATTCCAAAAAAAATCAATGACCGTGTGTGAAATTTATGGCTTCTTTGTTTTCTCTTTAACAATTCTGCACGCAGTTAAGCATTCTTTAGCAGATGTGAGTGCAGGATCGATTTGGAGAGCAAGCTCTTGGTCTGCAATGGCTTCATCAAAAAAATTTAATCGGTACCTTACAAGGCCACGATTATACCAGGCACAAGCTAGGGTTTTATTATGTTGAACCGCAGCAGTATAATCATCTATGGCTTCATAGAAATCCACAAACAAGTAGTGAATGAATCCACGATTATTATAAGAAAGAGCCAGCAGAGATTCAACGTTTTTCTCATTTTCGCAGTCACTGATTTGTTTATTCAGAAAATCTTCACAGCATCCAATGACCTCAGAATATCGCATTAGAGAATCTTGCAATAGATTTTTCTTGTAAAGTGCTTCGGCTTCATGGAATAATTTTGTTGCATGCACAACTGGGTCCATGGAGTGAGGCCGCACAGGCCACATTAACTTATACAGCTAATAAACTTTACTACAGACCTAAAAATAAAAACGTCCAAAATGAGAGTTAAGTGACAAAAATCAAAATTTATTGTGTAATTATATTTCCATACATAGTTTTTGCATAATATAAAAAATAACCAACATTTTTTACAAAATAAAGTGTGGTAACCGTTGAAGTAAAGAAATATAACTGTGATATTTTAAACATTTCTGAGAAAGCATCGCAAAGAACACGTTCTCAAATCTTTATTATGTTGCTGAAGCACTACGACCAGTAAAGATGCATTTATACTAACTGTGCTTAGCGGGGGTTGAAATACTTAATTATTTCTGTAGAACACTAAATGCTTCAATAAAATAAAAATGAGGAACAATGATCTGTTTTTTCCTCCTTACATAGCTTTTTGCGCTAAAAACTATCACTGGAATCATATAAGATGTGTACATTGTAAACGCCTCTCGTATTACAACTATGCTTTAAATTTTTAACAGTCATTATAGAAACTAATTACAATCACGTCTTTATGCCGCCCGCTTTGCGAATGTAACAAAGTCGGCGTACAGCAAGGCTGATGTTGTACTATTTCGACTAAAGTTTTCAAGCAGACTGTCTACACCTCATTTTGCCACAAACCAGCGGTAAAGCACAAAACTCACGTATGAGCCAAAAACAAAATAAATAAAAATACCTGCTGGTTACCATACTTTATTGCTGTACTTTCGCCATCTAGTGGCGAAGAAAAATAATAAACGTTTTTGCACCTACAAAAGGGTGACGGGAATGATGAATTTTACTTTTGTAATAATTTAATGTATCCTTCAGGTGCACGTTTTATAATTATTGTGGATTTTGTAGGCTATTGATTTTAACAATTAGCATATCCACGAACAAGAAATAACCATCAGCAACTGTTTTGCTATGTGCAAGACTTTGACATACAATTTTGCTGTGTGCATATTACTTATTAACTAACATTCAAGAAAATTGTATTAATTAATGATAGAAATAACTATTAGGGCCTCAGCCAACAGGTGGCTCGCTAAACTTGTGCGTGCCAACTAATTAAATTAGCCCATTCCCAAAGCCAACATTTTCACAGCATGCCGACACAAATGTGCTCTATAGAATTGCTTATTATATATTCATCCTCCAATGTATTATTCTGCACTTCCTGGTCTAATATTTTTAGCTGTATAAATAATAGCTATGTTAGCTGCTTCACACCACTTAATAAATCTCACTCTGATAAAGAGGTATACAAATCTCCAAATACAGACCAAGTTGCCGGGACCAGCACAATTATTGTTTATATTGTTATAAGATTATATACAAGTGTCCTCAAATTAGCCTAGCCTCATGGAAAAACTGTTATATTCTTCATAAGATTCAAGGCAACACGAATTGGGAAAACTTCTTTTAGTTTCTATCCATTTTTCAACACCTAGCTGAATTCGTACCAAAATGTTTCAAAAATTACAAAATGGAAAAATAGCAATCAAAGCAATATTCTCACTTCTTAAATTCTGATGCACTAGACAAGTTTTTTTGCTCAACATAACAGCCAGTCTAACTTCTGCTCTATGAATGAATGCCTTTCAATCTGATGGAAACTTAGACACTATTTACCAATAATAAAAATCTAGTGGCATTTTGGCATCATGGTAGTAATCAAACTCAGTTAGACCCATTAATCCAAAGATCAGCCGTCAACGTTGGTATGGTAAGTGAAATGTCGGCAACGTGTTTAATTAAAGGTACACTAGTTTATGTTGGCTCAGTAAAACTTTTTACGGATGGCAACACCGGTGGTGTAAGCAGTGATGGTGGTGTAACCAACTTTAAAGTAGCAATGACAAAAATCAAGGAAAAAACAGTATATTTTCTAAGGGCAGAATATTTATTTTACACTCAAATCTCCAGTACAATTCTTCACAATAAAAATTAAGCAATACTACTAGCATTGGATGCAATCCTTGGCCATAGGTCTGCACATTCCTTCGCCACAGGACCAGTAATAGCAGAGCCTGCAATCATATAAAAACAAACTGATTATTTATTGCGTCATCTGAATTCTTCAAAACTATCACAAATATACATAAAAAGGACAGCCCATGTTAACATACTACTGCATTAGCAGACTGTCTGCATCACTAGAATTTCTATATGCAAGAATTTATTCATAAAAACGACCAAGCACAAAAGGTTTCTTCCAAACTGGGTATTTTGGTAAGGGGAAATTTATGTGCAGAGCAATGTGTGTAATTTGAAAAAAAATTGTTCAACACCCATTAAATATTAGGCTTCTTCTTTAACATTTCGTCTTAATGAAGTTTGCCATCTGAACCATATTTCTAAATCTTGCAAAAGTGCGTGTGAATTCAACACACCACTACCCAACCGGAGAATATGTTTTTCTTAAAAATCAGTAAATATATTGCTGGTAGAGTTTTAAAACTCAATCTCATTGGCGCTTAGTTTCAAATGACAGGCCCCAACTTTAATACTTATCAAGACTTCTCGAACTGATATGGATAAAATGGCAACACTTTGTTAACACACCTTGACATTCAACCAAAGAGAAATCGGGTCAATTTCCGAATCAGCCAAAAACGTGAAAATAGGCAGGAAGATATACATAACAACTATTAAAATATTTATACTACCAACCGGGGGTGGTTAAGTGATGACTTTATGTGTGTGCAAATTAAGAACCATTACCTTTCATTTCTCCTTTATTATTTACTATGACACCTGCATTATCTTCAAAGTAAATAAATACACCGTCTTTTCTTCGATAAGGTTTCCGTTGTCGAATGATAACAGCTGGCATAACTAAGCAAAAAAAGTGTGCATAAACTGTCAAAGAATTTTGCTTTGCTAAAGAAAAGGGAAGATCACATTTAATTAAACTACACAGTCTAACTAGTGTTAAAATTTTTTTGCTAAACCGATTATTATTTGTTAATAAATAAATGATCGGCATGATCAGCATACAAAAAGAAGCCACATTTTACCTATTTTGCCTTTACACTTCACCCAATGTTATTTACAATGCCTTATTCACACATTACTCTCTTACTCAGCTCCAATATTTCTAGATTTAACTTTTCTGGTGCTAATGGGGTGTATATATTCAAACAATACAGTAAAAAGATGGTTTTTGGCTTCATTTGCAAGTTAGACTTTTAAAATGATTCTTTTAAAATGATCTGTGTATCGCTTCTTCATTACCCAAAACTTAGTGTTTAAAAGTTTGAAGCCTTTATTTGAAGTTTGGATCCACATATGAAGCCGTTACAATTAAGGTTAATGTACTCAGGGCTGAATTAATACCTAGTAAAACTACATGACATGGGAATTCAGTACACAGCGAGGTACTACAACTATGTACTTAAGACTACTAAAGATTGTACTTGTGCAATGACATGAAACACAAAGCATCATTAGTGACCTGAAGCCGTAACTATGCCTTGTTTTAACTGATCATCACATTTTCTATAGCACATTTCCGACACCCAGCGAAAGGTAAAAGCGAACGCTAGGTTCTAATATGTGCAAGGCTATAAGGTGCACTAATTAATCTATTAACTGGTCACAGAAAGGATCGCACATTAAAAACACATTAGCTTCTGGACCAAAATAGAATCTTTTTAACTTTTTATGAAGTAAAAGCAAGCCCACTGTGGGCGCATGCAAAATTGAATGGCCAGTCAAACTTAGGCTTAACTTAGATTTGTAAGGGCTATTGTGTGTTATGAAATGTTTGTATATGCATTACTCTACACAAAGATATAAATGTATCATCTTTGAGCAGGAGATTTATAGCTACTATTATTGACAAAATTAATGAAAATTAACACAAGTTTAATAGACCTAGTAGAGTAAATGTCAGATAAAACTTCAACTCTCCAGAAAAGGAAAAAAATAATATTTTCAGTTAAGTGCAAAATTTGGTAGGCATGTAATACAATTTAAATAACAAAATAACATGCTGTACTCTAAAATTCGAATGTAGTATCATGCAAATCTCCCAAGATCAACCACAAAAAGGAAACTTGCTCAAGCAACTGTAAACATTGCGAAAGCAAAAGTATGAGGAATATATGAGCGCCTAGCTGGCATTTATGACAAATGATAATTTCTAATCGTGTATATTAATAAACACCTGGCATGGTTAATTGTAGCTGAAGCGAATCTGCGGTGACAGTTTATGAACGGCCAGCCATCCTTAATAAGCACACTGACCTTTTTTTCTCAATTCCGGTTTTCCTTTTTTCACAGTGGCCACTATCATATCTCCTACAGCCGCAGCGGGCAGTCGATTCAATCGACCTTTGATGCCATGAACAGCAATCACAAACAGATTTTTTCCACCTGTAACGCAAACAGCATGAAATAATGCCTGACATTAGTAACTAGCCTAACTAAACTCATAACTTTAAGCATTTCAAATTGAGTGATACCTTAATTGGCAAGGATTTACGTTAATCAAACAAACAAAAAATACTAGTGATGATTACAAATTTAACTTCATACTGAAAATAGACTTGTTAAATTCACAACACGAGGTACAGTGTTTGAAACTAATATTATCCCCAGTACATCGTTATTACAGTTTATTACATAGTTGATCACTAGTGGTCGGTGAACAAGGTTGTCATTAATGCCACATTTTTTATGCCTTTGCAGTTATCGAACAAAAACAAATAAATAAGCTTACTTCATAATGGCGATATTTTTTTGAATCAGAGAAAATACATGAAATTATAATTTTTCAAGTTTCTTGTTTGTTTATTTATTACTAGTTTCTGGAGAAGAATACTGTGTTCTGCTTCACTGAAAAATACATGAAATTAGAATTTTTAAAGTTTCTTGTTTGTTTATTTATTACTATTTTTCTCTGCGCATCAAGAGAAGCTATGTTTATCAACAGTAAATCAAATCATAAAGAAGTTACGAGGAATAGCATTTGTGTTAAGCACAGTGATGCCATAATATATTGTATAACAGACAAATTTAAACGTTGTTGATATATGACACAGTGAAATTTGCAACATGGGTCTGACACTTTCAAAATACATATATTAAATAACAAAAAATTGTCAGTGACTTTGAGATCTGTGTGTGCCATCAATGCTGCAAATAATATACAATTTTCACATATTCACTGTAAAAAACTGTGCCTTAACTGCATCATGACATCTACTATTTATTTCAGTTTTTCAGATAGCTGTCATTTTGTATTTAGTAAGCTAATTTCATAAGCTTGCCTCATATGATACTAATTCCTGAATAGCCTTGCAGAAGGTCTTGGCGATGAATAAATTATTGTAACTATAAATTTAATTGCAATTTACAATGCCATCAATAGATTTCTTTCCTTGTAACACAGACACACAGGCATTTGTTGCAGATGTTACTATCAAACCCCACTCATAAGATGAGCAAAGCACACCTTCGTGGTGTTAGCGAAATCTCTGCAGTTGTTATTGCACAATTTCTACGCCTAGTGAATGGGTATTATAACAAACACTAGGCTCTAGCAAATTTGTGCTTAGTTACTATCAAGAGTTTCTGTCGAAAACAATTTTTAGGAGAAAAAAGTCTAGTCTAGTCCAATGTTTAAGGTTGTCATGTCAAGTTCAGGTAAATAGATGTTCCATACTAGTTTAGTTACCATTAGACTATTACATAGATACCCTTATGAATATAGACCAATTATGCAGTTCTAATCTGATAAGTAATAATGGACCATCTTGAAAGTGCACATATCATAAAAATTCAATGACATTATAGGCTAACAGTAAGAGTTCGTGTTCGTATGCCCAATACTAGTCTAGAACACATAAAAAGTCACGCACGAGTCAACACCCACCTATAAATTTTTCATTGCTTGATGAACTTGGTAAAATCATTGTTCTCTATAAATTTTTACCTGTATTATCAGCACAATTCACTACAGCACCCACTGGCAAACCCAGTGACACCCGGAATTTAGCTCCCGCAGTTCCACCACGTCCTGCAAAAATAGAATTTACCGGTTATTAAAGACAAAATTCACAGTACACGTATAGGACTCACTGCACTAATTCATTCTTAAACAAAAACGAAATTATTTTAGAAAAATTGCGGGTGCTTATGCACAGAGATAGATTTGAAGCACCGGCCAATATTTTGCACTGCGTGTATAAACACAGTACTTAATGCACCGAACTACTCTAATAAATAAGGGCGTTATTATTTGCCGTAGCCATACGTGTAATATTATTATCGTGGTAAAAGATATGAATGTGAGAAAGAATGGATTCTAAAACTCGCAAAATTAAAAACACAACCTCTCTTCGACATTTTATTTCATAAAGGAAGCGTTTGGTGGCGTAAAACTAGAAGGTGCGAAGCGACACCTAGTAAGCATAAATGTAACGATTTAAGGTAATCCCGTTGGATAATCGACCACAATAAGGGTATTTTTTCCAAACACGGATTTTGAGACTTGGGACTACAGTAGCCCACAAAAAACAAGGAGACTTGGCTAATTTCACCGTCTCACGGATGTGGCATGTGCGATAACTTAGGTTGAGGCTTGACCCAAATCGCTGCTCATCTCGATGTTATTCTTGTTGTTGTTGGTAGGACGATCCGTTATTTTAAATTTAAAGTGGCAGCGATAACATCATTTTAGGAAAAAACTTAGCACTAAACTTAGGAAAAAGATTAAAAAAATTTGCCCTCGCAATGCAAATTTGCAATGGATCGTCATGAAACTTTATACGAATACACTAGAATGAATTCAGTATTGTTTGGCGGAGTCAGATTTTCGATGTCATTTTGAATTTAAGATTGTGGCGATAACATTATTTTCAATACCAATTTCGAATCGATCATCGTAAAGCTTTACGAAAATATACTAGAACAAATTCCACATGAAATAATAGAGTCATATTTTCGGTCCGCCATTTTGCTTTCAAGATGGCGTAGAAAACCATTTTCGAAAAAGACTAAGGCGGCGCTGTAATTGATCTAATCAAGTTTTATAGAAATATACTAGAACAAATTCTGCATCAGTCGACACGGATTTAGATTTTTGATCTGCTAAATTAAAAATTAATTGTGCTGTGAGTAAAGAAAAACTACTATGAAGAACATGTATGCTGTCACTTGCTTAACATTATACTCTATAATAATAATAATAATAATAATAATAATAATAATAATAATAATAATAATAATAATAATAATAATAATAATAATAATAATAATAATAATAATAATAACAATAATAATAATAATAATAATAATAATAATAATAATCTTTTTATTTATCTTGTAACACACGCACAGTTATAATACAATTAATTTGGAAACAAAAATGTGAAGAAAGGGCAGCGAAAGACCAATTGTTCATCTAGTCAGCTGCCCTTTGGTTAGTGATGAACATTTTTATAGGCGCTATGCTACAGTGTATTAGTGTTAGTACTGCTTATAATAAAAATTTAATTGTTACGAATGACATTAAATTGATATGCTTATAACGTGTTAGTACAATTCATACACAGTAATAATAAGTGCATAATAAAAAAAAACTGAAAATAACTGAAATAAAACTGAACTGAAATAAGAACTGGAACAAGAACTGAAATAAAAATCTGACAACAGAAACATAATAACAATGACAACTGAAATATACTTTATAACACAAACATAATTCTTAGACATAGGCAAGCGAATGTATAATGGAGTCATAATATATCATAATAATGTAAAAAATTACAGAGTGATTTTTGATGATCTGAGGTAAAATAAATAGGCAGATAGTTAAAGCACAAAAAATTACCTGTATGACTGCATGAGGAGATTGACAATTGGAGTCCAGACTTTGAAAATGATCTACAGAAGTTAGACAATAAACAACTAACTATTGAAGTTAATTGTCTAACTTCTGTAGATGTTATACTAGTTGTTGATTTTAATTTCAGTTCAATTTTTTATTAATTTTGACATTTATTTTTTCAATTTGCGAACTGAAGTAAACTTTTCTTAAGATCTTTCTTAAACTTGGAGTTAATTCCATGTTAAAATGTAGGCCTATTCCCGATTCTTACAGTGGTGCACACTGGGAAGGCGAATCAGCGGCGCTTTACCTCTTGGCGCGAACTTTTTAAATTATAATGCATTTTTTCCAGTTATGTAAGTCTTTCGTAAGCATGATTCTAAATAACATAACATTTGTATGGAAAGTTTTTTGGGACATGCCATTTCTTACCCTTTAAGGAACAGCAGTAGGTTTCAGTTTTCTTTTCTTTTCGAATCTCACTTTAAGTCATAGTACACCTGGTCCGCTCGGGCCCCATTGTGAGTAAAGTGTAGGGAACAGACTCTGTCATGCTGCCTCGGTGTTCAGTTCTTTTCTTGTCAACCACACCTAAGAATCGACTGTAATTTTATTCTTTGTGAAGATGATCACTCTTTGTCAGAGCATTATAATATTTTAGGGCAAAAGGCAACCTAACAGTGAAACCTGTAAAAGTAGGAATGGTCAGAAAACGAAAAACAACTAAGGCTGCAGTAATGAAGCAAAGCAGCACGAGTTACTAGTGACGTCACGCTGTTCCTTGTTATACTAATTTTTTTTCATCTATCGCATGATATGCTGCATTGCAGTAGGTGTGGTCAATGGTATGATTTGAGCTCAACATTAAAATGTCTTTAGTGCTGCTTGAAAACTCTCACTGATATTAAAAATGAATGACTATGTTTGTTATAGTAGGAAAATTATGGTTTATCATTATGACTAACTGAAAGGTTTTGATATGCGATTCAAATGTATATAACTACACATAACCCTAGAACGAATTAGCTAATAGATGGCGCCACAATATTAACTTAAACCGCAAGGACAACACTCGATTTATTTTACGGTTTCAGTGCACTGAGGCAATGACACATCATTCCAGATTTACAATAAAACTTAAGGTTGGTCCATCACATCTTAAGCTTTAAGACGAAGCAAAGCTGATAGGATAAATTTAATATTAATCTTTATTTAAAGTTGGTATGTGTGTACAAATAAAAAGCACAAACACATAAGAAATTTTATATAAACTGAAAAAACGGCGGTTAAGAACAGAGATGGAACTAAAAGACGCACACACGCATCTATAAATATATATGCATATAAAAATGCAAGATAAAAACAGCAATGTTAGCTAATTCCTTGAAATTTCTGGCCTTCTTCACACTGCTGGGCAGCTCATACCTTATATATGCACCGTAATATACATAATTACATTTATAACGCATAAAATTAAAATCAGGCTTTTGAACTTTCATCATATTGTGCACCTTCTTAAGAGAAACAAAAAAAAATCATTGAGATACGAAGAGTTTAGCTATGATTTTGTGTACCTCAATACCAATCAGTTTAGTTTTATATAAAGAAAGGGAAATATTTTTACCTTTGATAAGTAGGCCTTTATAATTACTTTTGAAATCATGATGAACGTAACGTAATGCGAGATAATTCAATTTCTGAAATTTTTGTTCTTTATACACACTGCAAAAATGCCATTCTGATGGGTAGAAATTTAATACAAATGAAATAAAAGTTTTACAATTAATTTTCGGCATTTATCCGGGTTTGCTTGAATTCTATTTAATAATACTTTTTTAACCTCAAATCCTGCATCAAAGTATTATCACCACAAGGTATTACATCACAAAGTATTACAATTTGCCAAGTTTGACTTAGTAACCACATGAAAGACATCGTTTATAAAGGTATTAAAAATTGAAAGGCCTAAATGCCGTGGTACACCCTTACTACATTTAGCAAATTCACAATAGTTAAGCCTACCTCCAAGAAACAGGCTTGTGTCACGAGATACAACACTGAACTATCTCTCAGACGTATAACTTAAATAATATATCCACATTTGATTTCTTTTTCACATTGATGGTTGAGTTCTGACACTAGAGTAATAAATTTATTTCATTTCGCGATGTAAGCTAGTAGTACTTTCAAGATTAGACCTATAATGTTGATGCTTAGAGGCCATATGACATAGTATACCTTACCTTAGACCTTAGTCCTTCCTGCGCATTGATGCACATTGGGCAGACAGCATTTTCCACTGAGTTCTATCGGCGGCTTCGTTCTCTACGTTTTCCCAACGTATGTTGACAGCTCGAAGGTCTTCTTTGAAGGATCTGCGCCACGTTGTTTTTGGCCGACCTCTTTTTCGTTTCCCACCAGGTGGTTCCCACTGTACTGCTGTTATGCGGTATGACATAGTATGTTATGACATAGTATGCGGGCGACTATATAACGTAATGCGTTTTTGAATATATTCCTTATATTTTTGAAGCTCGTTATGTGGTTACTTGGGTCCACTTGTTTAAAACACGGTTCTGTCTTAATTTTCGGTTTAAAAAATAAGAAATAATTACGTAGGCCCTATAATAGTTACGTGATTAATAACTCGTTAGCGTAAGCTACATTGTAATGTGTAAAATAAGCATGGTCTCATTTTAATATTGTTGGTAGCGTGAGCGAATGGTTTTAGACATGTTTGTTTTGTGATGTGCGTTAATTACTGATGTTCGGAAAACCAGATATAGATGATTGTGAACCAATGATCGGAACGGTTTAGTTTACCGATTCCGCTAGGTTCTAGCTCTGTGTTGATCGACGGTTGTTCAGATAAATGGAATTACTTTTGAAGGCATCTTTATAAGAGTATCGTACATTATAGCGTAGTATCGTGCAAGTTGAAACGACTGGCAGGTCTGTTGGTTTCTGTGTCTGTGTGTTTGTCGGTTTTAATCGGCTTCGGTTCAAGAGAAAATCGTTTTGGCTTGTAGTTTGGTAACCCAGGACTAAGCTACGACACTCTTAAATTAAGAGTATTATGTGTGTTTGTATGTGTGTATAGTACTTTATTTTTAGTGTTTTATAATTATGCCAATTTTATAAATGCTGAAATGAAAGGTGAATTTAATTTAATTAAGACCTCAGAATAACACTTTAAAAATAACTATTTATTGGGTCGCGCAGGAAAGAATGTGCCGAAATTTATACTAAACTAAGATTAGAAGCAAGTAGCCTACAAAATTGAAATTTCACAGCTTGATATTACGCTACAGTAAGGTTTGGCCGTGAAAGCTGCATGTTTATAGTTTTAGTAGTCTGTGGGTTATGGCTGAAAAATTTTTGCATGTTAAACATTTAAATACTAGAACAATGTCAGTTAAAGCTTGAACTGAAAGACAACCAAACAGACGAATAACTCTATACATGACAGCAAAACAAGTGAGAAATCAGGCAATTTATGTCAAGGTTTTAATCAGCCATCACAAAAAATGAAATACTGATAATGATATGTTGTCAATGAAAATAGAATTCAGCCGTTTGAGACTACCGTATTTGGAATTCCATTAAAGAGAAAGCGGCCGCATAGAGCTGTGTGATAAAGAGGAATTGCACGTAAAAATTGTTGAGTGCTGGTAACAAACGCTCCTTAAGGAAGTGAGAAACTGAGTCTGCTGTTCGAAGGAACATCGTCATTTAATTTGAAATAGTAGAACACTCACTGTAAATTTTAACAATAACCACACAAAAGTTTCTCCTGAATTTATTTTTTACTTGTTGTTTTAAAATTTCTGTATCTTTGGAAAAATCTAAGGGAATGACCTAAAATTTTTGGTGTTTATACGCAAGTGACTGCAACATAAAATTTGATAATTCTCAAGCGATTCTGTTATTTTCGTCTTTTCTGTGATCAGAACTTCTGCACATTTTTGCGCCACGTGATATATATGTAGAAATTATTCTACAGTAGGCCTAAAAGCGGGCGTTAAATATACACCCACCTATCCCTGCATAACTTATTATTTTTCATAACTACTCTACCACCTGAAGCGATTATGACAGACCCTTATCATATTCACTCAGCCAGGAATTGCTGCTGTGGGCTTATTAATAGTATTAATGATGTGACACTGACAATATTAAACAGCCCAGCAGTCATGAACGGAACTGACTGTATCTTGACAGTTATGATGAACGACTCTTAATTACTCTCAAAAGCATTCAAATCAACAGAGTTGCGGTCTGCGTAATTGCTTTAATTACTTGGGTCATAATCAAGAGCGTCGTCTGCCAGAAAGAGATAACCATTTGCGGTGCGGGATGTGTCTCTTCCATCAGAACCACTCAATCACTGTCTCCGCCATGAATGTATGGTTCCAGTACAGCATTAGATTGATTAGAAATTTGGACGTTTTGAAGATTATGAGGTCCAAATTGTTCTATTCTGAGCACAGCATAGAAATTTGGACAATTTTGAAGATTATGTTGTTAAAATTGTTTTGTCCTGTGCGCAATACATAGGAGATCTACATGTATCTCTTGCCCCGTATACTTTGACTGTTTCAGTCTTTGTTAGTAATACTTTTGCGCTTCTGTTGCTGCTGCTGCTGTTGCTGTTTCTGCTGCTGCTACTGCTACTGTTGCTGTTTCTGCTGCTGCTACTGCTACTGTTGCTGTTTCTGCTGCTGCTACTGCTGCTGTTTCTGCTGCTGCTACTGCTACTACCACTGCTACTACTATTACTACTACTACTCTACTACTACTACTACTACTACTACTACTACTACTACTACTACTACTACTACTACTACTACTACTACTACTACTACTACTACGACTACTACGACTACTACCACTACTACCACTACTACTACTACTACTACTACTACTACTACTACTACTACTACTACTACTACTACTACTACTACTACTACTACTACTACTACTACTACTACTACTACTACTACTACTACTACTACTACTACTACTACTACTACTACTACTACAACTACTACTATTACTACTATAAGCAATTTATCTTGTCATTTTTGCTGCCTTTTAGTTTGACATTCTAAACTTTGACGTGGCTGAAAACTTTGGTAAGCTTATATATATAAATAAATAAAGTAACTATATATAAAGTATATATATATACATATAAACGTATATATATATATACATATGTATATAAGTATTTATATATATATATATAAAGTAACTTCAGAACTGCCAATTATCAATTATCACAGCAGTCACGTGGCATTGACGAAGAGTAAAATATCGACGGTATTAAGTTAATTGTGCATTTCAAAATTTAATCATACATTGGCAGCAACAGAAGCGTGTGGTCAATTTTCGAGAGGTATGTACAATACAAGTATCACCTCTGTCAATTAGCCAGTGGTGTGGTCTTTCTGTCCATGCACCTGCGCTTTTAGTAATAAGGTATCATTAATAAATTAGCCACTCTGCTAACGTGTCACTGTGGTAGAAGCAGGTGAAAATTAGAAAATAAGTATTACCTCTACTCTGGCTGTGCCCGAGCAGCTCGATTAATTGGGTTTAGCTTCAGGAGGATTGGTCAGGGTCTATTTTGACTTTTTACTAAATCGCTGCATCATTTGTACGCATTCTGATATTTTATTGTTCCCTGGCATATTAAAGTTCTTATTTACTTACTTTTTATGCTTACTTCGTAATGTAGGTCACTTGGTTTAGATTTCTGCATTGTGATTTCGAGGATAATGAAAATTGAGAATCAGACACAGTTGACTCATGTTCGCATTATAACTTTATTAAGAAAATTTGATATTGTGCTTTACTAAAATTGAGTCGTTTCTTTTGACAATTACTGTTGTACTTTTTGATAAGAAAAAATTCAATGTGGCATATAACAATGGAATAAAGAAGTTGGCATTTTGGTGGTAAACATTGCTAATGACTATGACGTGAAATCAAACGATAATTGCTTGATTACGTACTATTTGTTTGATATGATGTAGTTATCAAGCCTTTTCGTAGTTTGTGTAGTAATAACTGTCGTTGTAATTTTTAACAAAAGTAGCGTTGTTTGTATTTTTATTTGCCAAATGACACTTTTGGCTGTAAGAGTTAAAAGGCAGGCCTAAATCGAATGAAAGCAAATTATTAACAGTAATGATTAACTCTGTATCCAAAATAAACGTATGGAAACGTACGAAAACATAACAACAAAGCAACACTAAAACATTTAAATAAAGCAAGCGTACTAACAACTCTGTAAGAGACAAACAATGAAAGAGATGAACGAACACATGGACGAGTGAACGCATTAAATAAAATAAATTAACAAATAAAGAAAATACCGTAAAAGTCATGTTTTGTTAAGATACTGATCAGTGTTGTGTTTCGTGTGTTAGATTTGTACATTATAGTAATTCTGTGGTATGCCTAGACGTAAATAACTATATATTCTGTTAAGATCTCGTTTATTTTTTTCATTTTCCGTGAAATGGTTGGTTCGCCATGTTTTATGAAACAGTCTCTGTACTGGAGTTAAACGTGCCACTATAACTGATTGATACATCAGCAGATTTGTTTCCAGTGAATAAATCCTCACCGATCCATCATCCTACAATAGTGCCGCTACTCGTTGAAAAAAAGCGATAATAAAATTACGTCTTAACAGCCGACACTGTTGCCCGACGAGCTGGCAAAACTGTTACAATATTCCGCCAACATTCATCTGCTTGGGAAGATAAGCTGAGCAGTAGACCCGGGAAGCCAAACAAATCGCTAACGATCGGCGAGTAGAGAGCAACTCTTTCACAAATATTGAAATTCAAAACACTGCCGCGCAACATCTCAAACGGTTTCTGTTACAGTTGGTACAACTCGTTTCTCTTGTTTCAATTGAGCAATAAAGGTGACGAAGCCATATTGTTTGTGTGTGCTCGCAGCTGGCTTCCTCCCACAAATAACCAGCCGCATGGCAAAAATTTAATCAGGACAATTACTTCTCCCCTTCAGCTGGTTTAAACGCCGGGTACTGACAGACCTATTAGCAAGGGGGCTGGTGTGTTTTTGTAAGTGGAAACAACTTCTTACACTTTCCTGGCGTTAGTTTACCATCAACATTGTAGTTATTTCTTTGCAATTAGTGGTTTGGCAAACAGAGTCAGCATTTTGCACTGAGTCACTAAGGGTCTTATGCCTTGTTAGTTTCCTATACATTTCTCAGTTTCGGTCAATTGATGGAAGGTAACTAAATCTCTTGTAAACATAATTGTAATTGTCGATTTATAAAATTACAAAATGTGCTGTTGCATGTTCACTTTTTCAAATAATCTTTTGATGAATTTAAGAGTACGCGGTAAGTTTTATACTACGTTTCGAAGCCTTTTTTGTAACCTATTATTTATAAATTTTAAGATAAAACACTACATTTTTCACAATAGATCATTTTACTACATAAGTAAAATTAGTGTTACAGTGTTATGCCAATGTTATATATATATACATTATACCATTAGTTTGTAGAACTTTTGCTTTGTACGTTTTTATGTTGTTTACAAATTTACTGTTTTAAGATGTTTATCGTCATAATACGAATGTTTGCAAATCATTTCTCATAATTACATACAAATAGCGTCTCAGTTGTGCTTAATTTTCCTACAGGATATTATACTTTCCTACAGAAGAAACTTTTTGCGCATAATAGCTCACCCTTTGTCATTGCGAAGCAAATTATAATTCATTTTTTTTGCTTTGCCTGAGAAAAGATCATTAATAGCACTTATTTGTAAAAATCTCTTTTGTAAGAAAATATAGCGTGTGAACAGTGAGACATCTCACCTTGTCTTTCCATATTTTTTAACTCTTGCAGGTTTCAAATTTCCATTGTATTATTTATTTTCTAATTTAAACTCAAAAATAAGTGAAATATATTATAAGCAGCTGAAATTTCTTTTCTCTGGTTCTGGGAGATCTTTCGCAGATACATTTTAAAGTTTGTGTCAAGTCCAATAACACGGCCCAAGAAAAGGTTTAGAAAACACTGAAAGCCTGCCTTTTTCTTTTGGAAGTTTTTTTTACAACATTTGGTTCCTTTCGGTTTGAGCACTGAAATCCCTGTCAGTCGCGTATCTGATAGTTTTAAGCAAGTACCGCGCTGTTATGGCTATTAACTCGCTTTACTGCTGCTCGTAATGATGGTATACGAAGGACGATGGAGTCTATAAAATTGATTGAAAATTAATTAAGTGGTCATGGTAAGGAAACTGACTTGGATTTACGAGCGCTGTGTTATTCCGCTGTTTCGCATAGTGATCATTCAGCTTTCAGTAACTCTAAGTACCGCTTAGGGATGACTAGGCACAGAGGGGGCATTAGTTGTGATTATTGATTGTTTATGCAGAATTAACGGTTCTTCATGACATGATTCGAGTGAAGCTTGCAGTTGATTTTATCAGTTCCTTCACATAACGTCACAAATGATTCCACTACCACCAGAGTCTTTCGCGGCAGTGGCTTGGCTTTTTTCATGATCTGTAGAAGATATAAATTGGCATTACCTATCAAAAATAATGTGATTACAGTTTATATAAAACTGAAATGTGTCAATGCACATTTTTTTTATTTCAGAAGAGCTTATCTTAATTAATTACAGAAACTGACAGCATTATTTTATCAAAAAATAATATTTATAATTCACCCAGTAATATATTCCACGTACGAACATCGCGCTGTACATTCACCAGGAAATGGAGACTTCTTTTAGTTTTTCTTATGCACCAGATAAAAACATTAACAACAAAGCTACTAAGCAAGAAACGCAACAAATTGTTTTTCTGCTGTTAATGTTAGGGTATATATAACGTAATCGAAAAAGCAGGTTTTTACTGTTTAATACAAAGCCACAAATTAGATTAAGGAAATTATTTGCTGCTCAGTATGTTGTAATATGCTTTAAATAATTGCGCTGTTTTGACGTAAAACAGTATTGTGAAATGGAAATGGCTAGAGTAAAGAAAATGTAATTATTTTGATACCTCTTATCTTGGTAGATGTCGACACAGGCACTGTAAACACTTTGACATGGTATATTGTTCAAATGTGCAACGCGCTGACAAGAAAGAGAAAGCATTGTTGTAGCGTCCCTAGTATCATTTGCAAATTGCAATTAATGCAAATTTTATAGAAATGCTCGTGAGTAGTTTTTGGGTTCAGCAAACATATGTCGCTGTATGCAAGATGAATGTTAATATGCTTGCTCCAGAAATGGGGCAAGGTATCTTTTAAAGAGTCATTGAAGGCCCTGTTTCCTAATTTGATTTATAATACTGTATCATAATTACCCTGATGTGAATGTGTTATGGTCGTGCACAAGGCTGTAGTAACTGCGCATACAGAGAGGGTTTTTCTGCGCAGCATTTCAGGTATGACTCCAAATAAACGGTCTTCAACAATTATCAGCGAACCGCAGAGCCAAAGGTTTCTTTGCTTATTATCCCTGATGCGACTGACAAGATGATGAATTGGACTTTGATTCATGATGGGGTGCAGTCACCCGACAATAAGTGACTATGTGTCGCAGGATACAATGGTCTCTATAGTGATTGCCTTGTTCATTAGGAGTTAAGCTTATTGGAATGTGTACTGCTTTGTACTTGTAGTAAGAAGAGCAAACTTTTATTTCGACAGAAAATATTTTTTTTAGGCAGATGTACAAATTTACCTAAAGCATCTGTTTTGTACGACAAAATAAAAAAAAAATTAATGCATAAGACGTACGTTAGGTTTCTGAGCCTCTGGCGTCACGCTGACGTTTTTGCCGTTGGCACATTTAATTTTTTCAGAGTTTTCCTTTGTATTAAATAACCGGCATTTTTAAATAAGTAAGAGTACTGTTGGCCAAATAGTATTATTTACCGCAATTTTTAAGGTATTTCATTTTCTTTTCTTTTGTGTTTTACTCTAGCGACTCTAGTGAGTGCACTATGAACAGTTTATTGGTTCGTCTGGTAGCAGAACATAAAATTGAATATTTATATGGATGTTTTATTATTTATATGGGAGATTCTAATTTATGTTAGGGAAAAACGGGTACTGTAACTTGATTTACTAGTGTAACAAAGCTTCTCTTCGACTTACTGTTCTCAGAACCAGGAACAAAAATCAGCATTATTTAAGTGCTGTTTTTACACGATCACTATACGATCAAGAATCATCAAAGCTCGGATTTCTGAGCAAAAGCACAATTATTCGAACACTGTTTGATATGCATCAAAAATGAATGGAATCTAATAAAATCACGATCGCTAATCAGAGAGGGCCGACGTTGAACAACTGACCTATCGACTAACGATCAGTAATATTAGTGACCAAAACTGCTAAACATGCCTAAAATATTGAAAAACGAACACTGTTTCTCAGAAGTTACTGTCACCGTGTCAAGAAGAACTTGTCAGCATTTTTTAAACAATCAGTGCACAATTAACAGTTGATCAGTAATGAAGAAATCACTTTGGCGAAATAAAATCCCATTCGATTAACCAATCAGTAGGCAGTAGTTCTAGCTCATCAAAGAACACGAAACATAACGAATTTTTTAAGTCATTAAGCAACAAAACCCAAAAAGCTCGGAAATTATTGTTATATTAAAACAAATAATGTTTTTCATAACTAAAGTAGATTAATGCCTTGTAGTACTTCTGTAATAATTTTAATTTATCGTTATTACCGCTAAATATTACGCTATATTGATTTAGCACATTTCATTTCCGAAAATTAAGCGATTTTTGTGTAAAACGTGTTTCTCCTCTCTGAACAAGTAGGTGGCTGGATTTACACGAAGCAGCTGTAAGCAAACTGTGAATTGACAAGATGATCAAGATAAGATGAAAGCCTTCTGAAGTGAGGAAATCTTCTGGAAAGATTTACTAGTCTGATAATTAAGCTAGAAACAGCAATGAAGTGCAGTCAGGACAACTTAAGAACCCAGAGGTTCTTCAATGTGATGTGGAGTAAGAAACTGTCATTTGGATACATTGGCCGTTTGGCCTAACTGTTCATTTCTACTGTTCATTGCTACATAAAATATCAGATCAAAATAGACACTATTCAAATTTCAGGATTCTATTTACTTTTGTAAATTATAAGTAATGACAACAAATGATTTAATATTTTCATTTCCATTTAGGACATGAATAATACAAGTTGTATGAACTTGTATTATTCATATCAAAGCCTTTATAACCCTAACTACCATTGGGGCAGTGTTTGCCATCATGCACTGAGACGTTATACTGTCTAGATTTTTTAAAAAATGGCGCAAGCATCATATTTAAGATCAAGAATTGTTAGACAATTCTATTCTTATTCTTATTTTATGCTTTCAGGTTTGCATAAATTAATTTTCTAGTGGATCAGTCTTTGTTGAAGAAAATCGTTATTAAGTGTCATTTTCTGCCTGTCGCAACACAGCGTCACTACATAAATATGGATGTTGCATCTTGATGAGTAGTAAATGACATTTCACATAGCTTTTTCATAAACAAAGACTGGACACTTGAGAAGTTCATTGTATTTTTTATCTTTTTTTGCACAAATCGGCTTTGTTAGTAGGTTTGTTCAAATAATAATAGTAATTAAACGTGTATTTGTGAAGCGTAAAACGAATGACCTGGCTTAACTTGTCCAGGGCAAGTTTATAGATGCTTTCCTTCTCACTTTCAGACGGTTTCAATCAGTGCTACACTCTTTATGGCCGCTTGTTTCGTCCTCAATTTCATAGTCGTTTAGGTATTATTAGCGGAACAGTGTAACAGAGCTGATTTTGCCACAATCAACCGACTCACTGAAATGTTTTCCCAAACAACAAACACATCTCGGGATAATTCCACGGAATCCTGAAATAAAGTCTCAACAATCTGATGTACCCAACTGGTTATCGTAATTATTTTGCAGCTGGGGTTGGTGAAAAACTCCAGGGAATAATCCCGAAAACGTTGTGCTTGGGGTGCGTTTATGTTGAAGCTCAGCAGATCTGCTAAGTGTTTATGCGTGTAGCTATAACCGTGTAATAGTATATCTTCTGTCCAGGGCTCTAAGCAATTACGAGGGGGTTATCTTGAAAATTTTCTTAATTCTCACTCACTAGTGGTTACCATGATGGGCAATTACGGTTTAGAGTATCAACTGTAATTAGGTTTTATAGTGGCGATTGCACCAAGAGCTTGAAATTTATGGTTGTTTTGTTAAATGTGACAAATGATCGCCTTGCAACGATATTTACTCCAACGCCTCCGTTAGGGAAACACTCACTTGACACGCATAATTGTGTATTGCTAATATATTGGCCTAACTATATGATATAATGAGACGATCTAATGGTGTCCATTATAAAAATATTAGCGTACCAATGACCAGCAGAAGATGCTGCTATCATTGTCGTCGTCATTGTGAGCTGCAACGTTACAAGAGAGGAATGATATAACTATCCTAAAACTAAGCGACTCTTGCAAACTATTCAGTTGAAAGAAATGTTATACAGTACATCACTCATTTGCATGGCTAATCTATGCTAAAAAGAGAAAGTCATGAATATTGTATAACATGATAGATGTAGTTTTATAATAAAATGTAACATTTCAAAAAGATATACATAATGTCTGAATGTTTGACAAATTTGAAAGTCTTGAATGCAACTTTGCAAGGTTTTTTACCTATACAGATTTTTTGTGTGAAAACAAATGCATAAAAACTATCTAAAATGCTTCTACTAAAGGGAAATAGGGATTCCTCCCGACCACAGATGAAAATTAAATGCCTTTGTTTTAGTCCTTGAGTCACTAAAATTGCAACAGTGTTTGCAACAATTTTAAAAACTTAGTAATTTTACAAGTTTCAATTATCCGTGATGATTTATATTACGTTAATTGCACAGCTGAACACGCCATGAAAGTCTGCTTTGCTTATTGCGTTAGCCAGGCCATCATAACTGACCATTAACTGTAAATGGTTCATAATTACTGCTCTAATGAACAAAATGACCAAGGACTCGCAGCACGTGGTTCAAGAAGCGTAAGTGATTCCCGGTTTTGCCTACATGTGTTGTAGATTAGAGAACGCTTGGAACTCGTGAGACTGTTTCTTCTTCATACGAGGCTATCCACATGTTTTGTTAATCAATAGGCCTACTCAGCGACTCTGGGAGTTCCATAACACAAGTTCATTCGACTTGATTTCAATTAACTTATAACAGTATTATATTTTTCTGACTATAATAAATTATGCATATTTTTTAATGTTGTGGTAAGTGTTATTGTATGGCTTTAGAAAAATGAAATTTCTAAGAGTTTTTTGTTGCAGTTAATTTTGCAGAGGAAATTTTTACTCCACTAATACCACAGTCATTTAATGTGTATGTAGGTGAGGCAATTTATACCATCCGAGAAATTTATAAGAATGTTATCACCCGCTGCTTGCATATTTTATATATACATACTCTTTTTAACACACGTTTGTTCACATGTTTTAGTTATGCTTTAGGCCTACTATTTGGCTTTTTCAACTGCCTTTACTATCACCCTCTCAAGACTTTGTAGACAAATTTTGATAAGTTGATTGTGTACTAAAATCGTTTAATATTGTTTCACGGAATGTAAATAAGCAATGCAAACGTTTGGATTTATGTGACTACTGACCAGTAATGCATGCACATTATACATTTTACTCTTGTGATTAATTCAGTTGTTCTCCCATTTTATTATTCAACAAGAGAAAAGTAATGAATTGAATGCCGGAATAAATTTTGCGAGTACTGGGAGAATGCGCGCAGAGATTGTAAAACACAGTCAACTTGTGGGTAAAATGGACTTACTTGGGGTAAAATTGACTTTTAGTACTGCGATGATACTACGATAAGTACACTCTATATATACTCTTGCTTTTCTCGTAAATTAACTGCTGGTTCCTGTCATGGATAGTGTCAAAATAACTCACATTGAGACACAAAGTGCGAAGAAAAAAGGTAAAAAATCAGAGCTTCAAAATTATATTAGAAAGAGGCAATATCAAATAAAGGATTTGGGCAATTATAATAGCTTGTATACAACACTACTATATACCTCACTGTGTTACCCGTAATTAGTGCAGTTCCTTGTAGCTGTATTATATTGTGCGAAAAAAATAAATTACAAATTTTCTGAAAAGGGACCAGAAAATGTAAAAACTAGCGAAATGTACTGCATACAAAACTATAAAATTTAAAGTTATTATATATTACATTAATTCTTCAGTTATATTGTAAGTGATGTAGATGTAGGCTAGTCAAATAATAATGTAATATTTTATTAGTTTTAAACTAATAAATTTGTCAACAAATAAGAAATGTTAAATATTTTGTGTATTCCGACTACGCATTTAATTTATATTTCTTTAACTTTAGCTGATTTTCATGCTTTTAACGTTTAATGAAAATAGGTGTGAAATGGGCATTAAATAATTAAATATACTGTATAGTTCAAGTTAAGACTTAGTAGAGGCTTTTGTACCCTGCGTATATATAATCTACTTACCGTGTAGTGTAATAATAATTTTGTTTATATTTAACTACGAATATCAAACATTTTTATTATTACACCAAACAATTATTGAAATCGTTAGACGCAACATTTTACATTAATCGTTTGATGTAAACTTTAATTAGTTTGTCTTTGTTGCAAGAAATAATTTTATTGATTGTCAGCCACACAAAATAAAAATGCAAATTAAACCTACGGTAAAAAATTCACAGTACAATTAATTTTAGGTAATTGCGATTTAATGCTTAAATTTATGTAACAGCATAACTGTACAATTTCAATTATAAGTTGATAATATTTTACACGTGTACCAACCGTACGTTTTTGTATATTATTCAGTTTGCTTTTTTTACTATACTGTTTGCTTATTACACCCCAATGCTTAAATGAAGCAAAATTCGTTTAAAATCGCTGGCACTGTTTTCACTGGTTCCTCTTCGTGCGACACATTTTAATCATACAATCATTAAACCTTTGTGTAGCGTGTTTGGCAGGTTGAATGATTGATGCGACGTCCAGCTGCTACTGGTACGGTTATATGGGCATGTTTGTTTGCCTTCTATAATAGTTGCATTAATAAACACTCACACACTGAACCTTGCGGGTCGTATTTAGAGACTCTGTGGCTCATATGTTTGCTCAAAACTATATTACAGTTTTGCACACTCTCTTCTGTACTTTATTACGGTACGGCTTTGCTCGGTGTGTTGTTTTTAATCGCTACTGGGTGCTGGCCGTTCTGCTACCGTTACTGTTTTCCATATACATTAACTACATAATACTTATAGGCCTAACTGTCGTCCAAACACAAAAACGTTATAGACGATATATCTTGATGTTACATTTTTCATTATACGCTTTAGGAAAACTAATATAACCGATTATTAGTAATACACTTTATTACGTTACTATTGCTAATGCTATTGCTATTACTATTACTATTGCTATTGCTATTGCTATTGCTATTGCTATTGCTATTGCTATTGCTATTGCTATTGCTATTGCTATTGCTATTGCTATTGCTATTGCTATTACTGTTACTATTACTATTATTACTATTACTAACTGACTATAATATTGTGAATTTAATCGAAGCCCACAAGTCTGTAATCGCGTTAAGTATAATAATTAATTAATTGACACTGCTTTTCTAGAGAAAATTTGATTAACGGATTGATACTGAATAGAAATACATGTATGATTTTTTGGCTAATTTTGAAGTGTGGTTTTGACATAGGCCGAAATTATTGTGCTTTATTCTATCACATAATTTGAGTAATTAAAGCTTTGAAACTTTATTCTGGTGTTAAATAGTTGTGATCTGTTTTTGAGATTAAAACTACGGAGTTCTCGTAACAAAAGAAAATTCAAAACATTGTAACTTTATTAATTTCCTCTCACACTATCATATGTTCCTCAATACTAGTTGCATATTCTTCCTTTTAATGTCAACTATAACTGTTTTCCTGACATAACCTTTTTTTGGTTATAGTTTGCTACTTAGTATTAGTTTATGTAACTGTAATTACTACTAAATCCAAGAATTTGTGTACAATTGTGATGCTAAATAGATAAATAAATAGATATAAATATAAATAAGAACTAACAGTGACATTTTTACAATTTTCAGGACAAACATAACGATTTTTAGAAGACTTTTTTCGCAGTTGTTAATCATGAAGTGGCATTTGGATTTTACGAAATTATTACAGTTATTCCCAAGTGATTAAATACGAGAAATTACAGTAAATGTTTTATTCAATGCAGTTGCAATCGATATAGCAAACTCATAGCATGCAATTGCTCTACGTGAATATACGTGTTTTCTCACAAGCTGAAGCATTTTGCAAATTTCAATAAACATCATGACGGTCTTTGCGCGTGTATTCGTAAAAATCAAATAAAATTGTACAAAATCAAACCATTTCGAAACTGTCTTTCGTATCTTAAAATCGTTTTATTAATCGGGTTTAAGAGCAAAGGCTTAATTAAAAATATATAACTTTTCGCTCAAGTGTTGGGCTGTTTTTAATGAAATATGTTTTCCTTTTGACACACATGATTATTTTGACTCAGTAACATGAATTTTTTACATCTAGACAAATTTGCAAAATGTAAAATCAATAGAAGCCTACAATATAAGACGTACGTATACACCTATCTGCAAACGTGTGCAATTCCAATTTCGATAATGTCATTCCCAATGATCACAAATTTTTTACCGTATTGTTTATAAAATAGTAAATGACAAATTATTTTTCAGATGGACAAAAAAGTTTCCCAAAACTTTTTATTTCACGACGATGCTTTTATCTTTTACACTTGTTGACAAGCACACATCAAATGAATAGTTTGCATTTATAGTTTTACAGAATAGATTCAGAAATTATAAATATTGTCAACGATACTTATGTATATATTTTTTATTTAATAAATCTGTACAAATAGTACGCAAAAGAAGATAAATAAATGTTGTATACAAACGATTCAGAAACAAAACCAAATTTGCTTAAACACGGCAAACTTAAACGCTTGATACCTTATGTCTACTTCTCCATCTTTGGATGATGATTTTGGAAAAGTTCCTTACTGCTTAACTTACTAAAACAATGAGTTCACTCAAGTCATTTTAAGAAGCGTAATTAATTAAAGGTTTTATAGCCTGGCATGGCTTTTCAACCATAATCAATTCAATCGCAGAATGATTATTTATATGTCATAATTATGGAAATTTAAACTGCAGAAAATGCACTGCAGCTGCAGGCAGACTTTCAGCATTATCTTTTCCAAGTTTCGGTACTCTTTCATCTAGGGTAAATGGCCCGCCCACAGCACCTCAAGGGATGATACCGGCTCAGCTTTATCAAAGAACATGCTCAGGAAGTTTGTAAAATTCGTAGTACTTGCGCAGGAATTTCGTACATCCATAATACATTTTTTACGTTTTTCACATTATACGTCGTGTACTTGAGATAAGAATAAACGTATGCGATTGCATGCCTGAAAATACAGTTATATGGGCCTATATGTGATAAATAAACTGTCATTGGTACCATATCAGTTAAAATGAGAGAGTTGTAGTCTTTTGGGAAGTAAATGGTCGTAAATTTATTAGCTCTGCTTGTAACCAAGTATATATTAGGGTATTAGGGGTGATACTGATATTTGCAAAGCATGTATTTGCAAAGCATACCCTAATTTGCGTTTGCGTGTTAATTATGTTTATGTGTTGGTTAGCAGTATTTGGAGCCGAACTGATAAGAATACAAACAAAACGCGATATTAAATTTATTTTCTTTAATTCATATGCATTTTGCATTATTTATTATAATAGTCTATAAATATATGTTACAGATCTTTTTTCATTATCATCAGACCGAGCGCCAATTCTGCTATTTAAACTTAAATAAACTTTTTATTGTTATATTAATTTTTACTATCATAAAGGAATAATTTAATTTAATGGTATTTTCTTTTTTATTTTACTAAGCCTTATTAAGCCTTATTTAGGAAGTATTTTCACGTTTATACAACATTAAGCATTTCTCATGGAAGCCACTTCCAACATTACAGTTATTAACTGCTACTGTATAAAGTTCCAAATTTGTTTAGATATTAACTTCAATGTGTAAATAACTTTTTAATCAAACCACTACACGCAGAACAAAACGTAATAAGAATTAATTTGGCAAATTTTATTACATTTTTACATTTATATAAATTAAAATAAAAAGAAACAAACTGCAACTGAGCTATATTGACAAATTTACAGTTTGCTTAAATTAATCATTATTAACAGTTGAGGTTTTCACATACTTATCACTATGATACGTAGCATAAAGTACCATATAGCTAGCAGTAATTTTGTATTGACTTATAATAGGCGGTGTCTCAAAGTGTTGGTAAGCGCACGCATATAATATTAATTATATACTGTATAGTAAATTTTGCAGATACATCAGCCAGTTATGATAACAATAACAGACTGAATTTTAATAAATGATTTGGTAGCACAGATGACTGACATAACATCGAAAATAGTTTACATACTTAGAAGACTTACATTATGCTTCAACTAGGCGCCTGTTGTTGTTTTGCGGCTTTTTCCAACTGCTGATGTTGACTGCGTATTGCAAATCTGTTCACATGCACTGGGATGGGCACCACAATTTTGTTACCGTTATTAGACCCGGAAGATGACGTCACGCGTCCGTTCACATGTCCTGCTTTCACTCGTTTCCACTTCGCTCTTCGGTTTTGAAACCAAATTTTTACCTGAACTTCACTGAGACTCAACGCGTGCGCTATATGTGAACGCTCAGTCAGCGATAGGTACTTCTTGCTGTGAAATTCTTTTTCTAGTTCCAATAATTGTTCGCTTGTGAACGCAGTCCTACGTCGACGGGTCTTTCCCGGATTGACGGATTTACTGCTATTTTCGCTACTTTCGTCACCCGATGATTTACCGTGAAGTTCAGTGTCACTAGTATAAACGTCCACAGGACTTTGAATTGCAGCAGCGGTGATATTCTCTTCTACGCTCGGGTCTACCGCGGAGGTGTCAAAACCTGAAAATAAAAAGTTGATTTATAGCCCCGCCTGTGGGTATTTTTACCTTTGCAACAGACAGACGATAATAATGTTTCCGTACTTTATCAATTCTCCAAATGAAGGCGCATGTTTAACCTAACCTTCATGTACACCCTGCTAGTTAGTGGTCACGATGTGAGTAATAACCCGTCTGAAGAAAATTAATGGAATTTTGATTCATTGTGGCAACGGACCACACGCTACATAATAAATCACAGCCAAGAAAACCTGCAGCTCAGTGAATATTAATTTACAATCTTTACTGTTTGGCAGGTGAGAAAAAAGAAATGTAAACAATCATTACCTTTAGTGGGTGTGGCAACACGTTCCTGTAAATAACTTGGACTAATTTTTGGTGACTTTGAAACCTTCTCCTCTGCACTAGCTGCTGTTAAAGGTTTGCTTTCGTCCGCATAAAACCGATTTAACGAGTTGATTAAGTATGCTGGGGGTGTAAACCCTGATGTAGGTACTCCGTTCGTAAGAGGAGGGAATCCCTGATGATTCTGCGACGCGACGGCCAACAATCCGTGATCTGAACTTTGCAATCCGTACCCGGGCGGTTGGTATCCGGACCTCGGCAAAAACATGTACCCGCTATATAGGAGCGGCGGCATTCTCGTAGCCGGAGACGGATTGGAGATGAGACTGTCTATAGAGAATGAACTGTAACCTGAACGCTGCATTGCCACTGTGCACTGAGTATCACACAACAGCGACTGGTTACGAGATGTGGCATATCTGCACCCGATATCACAGTTAAATCAAGGGGTGGTTTTGGCTGAATCATCTGTCTTACTCAAATTACGCTCCCTGCCCTTATTTCCGCTGTCACAATTTGCGTTTACACGTGACGTCATTCCGTTAAACGTAGTGGTTATTGGAAGGGAGGTGAAGTTGAAGGCGGGACTTCGGTTCAGATAGTGTTTCTCATTGGATGAGCTGTGGGTTCGTAGTCTTAAGCCACGCAAGGCTTTACGCTTGTAGACAGTTTGATTAATTTGCAGATATTTGTCAGAGATTCCAAGTTTTAATTGCTATTGCTAAATTAATTATCAGACTGATCTTGCTGTATAAGCAGAATCGGCAAGGTAATCTTGGCTTTGAGTATTCGTAATATTTTTCAGGAAACAGGTGCAGCTTAAAAGTTAAAAAATGGAGAACGACCACAATTCGAGCAACAATGTCAAATCTAAAACAATAAATGTTTGAATAAAGTTGCTGTTTAAAAGCGTTACTGTTAACACTATTTAACAGACATATGGAAATATTTTTGTATATGTTGGCAGTTTTTCGATACAAATATTTTTAAATGATGTATTTAAACACAGCGTAGATGGTAATGAAAAGGTCTCAGCAACTAGAGGAAACAAGAGTTAAGTGAATTGGAGCTATTAGGGGCGTCTTTTTTGGTCTAGTAAAGTTCACTAAACTACTGAGAATTTATTACCAACTTCCATCTATTGATAAATATACCACACAAAATTATGGTATTTTACGTTATTAAACTTTTATTTAATTACAACAAAAGTCTAATAGCAAATTATTATTACACACACATCAAAGACATTCAAAATGTACGAATAATTGAAACATATAAAAATGAACAACGTAGATCCCGAGTCTCGAGAAGCACACAAATGCTAATTATTGGACCACCAATTACAGCTACTTTAACAACTAATCAGTAATGGCATATTAAACAAACTGGAAGTTATCTAACACCTTGTTTACATGCATACGTAGCTAAAAGTAAGTGAAACAGTCACACATAATAATTTAATAAGTATCACTTATGATTTTGCTGACAGCACAACAAACATTCCAACATTTCCAAGTGTTAGTTTGCTGACATTTAAATATTTAGTTTTGGGCCTGTAGTAGTTAATTACACGTATTCTTAATTGCTACATTACTGCTTAATGAATTTTTGATATACCAAAAAACGAAGTGCAAAAAAACAAGAAGTCAGAATTTGAGCTAGAAACCTTTGACTTAAGCTGCAAGTTAATCACCTCAGATCTTATAATATATACATGTTAGCTAGTCATTGTTCTAGCATGATTAATCATATCTAACTCTCAACGATTGCTGAAAGCCTGTAAATCAAAACTCCAAATCTTTGGTTCATCTTCAGGCTCTGGATTTTTTTCACATTTTCTTCTGATTGCCACTTGGATTTAAAAATGTGATGAACAGTTTATACAGTTGCCTGGGACTGCCTCTTTTGGTTAAAGTTACTGCTGAATTGGAGATGGAGAGTACTGACCCTAACCAAGTGAAAAGGCTAGTTAAGTGATTGCATAATCCGGCATAACTAGGACACTTGCTTTGTTGTGAATAAGACATTTTTACACTTAAAACAAAAATATTTTTCTTGAAAGATAAAACACGTTTACATATGTGAGAAACACTGACATGCCTGCTATTCTGTCTTTGCCTGTTCTACCACTGCCTTCGTCTCGTCCTCTACAAGTTATTTTTTATTTTTCTGTTTGTATTTTAATGACATGTTTGTCATAACCATATGCCCGTTGTCTTAACCATCAAAACCTGCCTAGTTATACCAATCTACTTGCTTTATATTTACTTCCTTATCAACTTACACCTATTACCCGATCATCCTACATACCTACCTACCTACATATCTACCTATCTACCTACCTTCCTACCAACCTACCTACATACCTACCCGCCTACCTACATACCTACCTATTTATTTATTGACCTACCTACCTCGCTACCTGCCTACTTACCTACCTATCTACCTATTCACCTACCTACCTACCTACCTACCTACCTACCTACCTACCTACCTACCTACCTACCTACCTACCTACCTACCTACCTACCTACCTACCTACCTACCTACCTACCTACCTACCTACCTACCTACCTGCCAACCTACCTACCTATCTACCTACCTACCTATCTGTACTGGCTTAACTTTAGCTTTCGTTAAACAATATAGGTTTTAACGTTGAACCTTGTGGAACACCATTGTCAAATGCCACGTTTAAGTGATACAGATTGGTTTAGTGTGGCAGTAATCCTCATCTGGGCATTATTTGCCAAAATGGTCGAGTTCCGCTGATTTCGGCAGCAACAATTACTGGTTTGACTTTGTGACTTGAAGTGAGCGTGGCTGAGTGTGTTCAGTTTAGCCGCACAATGAAGGTGCGGTATCACAGCTAATTTCCATACACAAATTTTCGCTTGAAACCTGCGCTATTGTGAACCGGTGAAGCGCAATCATCCGCTTATAAATAACCTCTAATAGGTGTTACCAACGCAAATTATTTTAACCGAAGTGCGGGATGCATCCAAACGTACCATTTCAGAAATTGATTTCAAATTTATAATAAAACTCTAGTCGATTTTTTATGATATACCGCAAGAGTAGGGGCTCATCAATTATGTAGCGTAATGAGCCATTGCTATAGTTGCCACACAGTTCACCTTTTCAGTGTAAAATGTTTAATGATCAATAAAATTGATCATTAGCGAAATTCACAATAAACAAGTTGGCTGTCTTATAAGAGTAATTTAAAAAAGAGGTGCTATTTGAGTACAACAAAAATTATGCCTACCAAAATAGACAAGTATGTTTAACAATCCGCAAAAAGGTAATTTTGAAGCAGCTGAAATACAACAAATTGCTATTAATTAACTAAATAAAAAAGTTAGACAGAACAAAAATCACGAAATAGTTTAGTACGCAGTGTACTGTCACAACGTTCATTCAAATTTTTTGGAGATTTGATAACTTAATCCGAAAACTATGTTATTTTTTAAATCCTTATGGTGCTCGTCTTTGGCTTTCAGAATGGTGATTTCTAAAGAATGTTTTTTAACATATTTTAAAATACGTTTATTGCCAACTCAATTAATGCTTCACTTTTGTTATCTAACTCTTTCCTTGTAAACAGGAAAAGACAATGCATATACAGAGGAGAACAGGAGGGGACGGGTGAAAGGTTAGAGAGGGAGGGTCGACTAGGTACTCTCTTTACGTACCGCAGCTTCCTTATTATATCGTTTCCAAGCCAATAATATTTGAATTCCATTAAAATTCAGAATTATTGTCTTAGTCACTAGTGGAAATCCTAACTAATGTTGTTGTCTGCAGTGAAAGAAAAACGAACACTAGGTAGCTGTTGGAATTTAGAAAGCAGTTAATAAAATTTCTCCAGCGTTTATACCAGATTTACTCTTACGTAAAACAGTGGCTTACTTTCTCCGTAAACATAGCCTGTTTCAAATCCCAAAGTGTAAAATATGGTCTTAAGTCATCTGCGTATTTAGGCCCTAAAATTTGGAACTCCTTCTCTGACAACATCAAAGCATTTGCGTCCTTAAAAGACTTTAATAAAAAGTTCTAAACAATGAATTACAGTAGTGATTTTAACTGTTTAACCGCGTTTGACATTCAACTTAGTTTTTTCTTGTTTTCCCATTATCGTTCCATTCTTGTTTTTAATATTTGACCCAACATTGCAGTAAATAAATCGTTTTAAAGAATTTTTTGCTATTAATTATATATTTTGCCAATTTTTTGTTTTTATTTTATAAAGAGTAAAATTCTGATATATACCATTTCCATTCCATTTGCCATTTTGACTTTTTTTTCATTTTGAAGCTACATTGTATTCTGCTTCTCATCTTTTTAGCTGCGTAACATGACATTAATTATTCGTAAACATGTAGTCACATGTATAATTAAGTCACTTTAGGTACAATAATGATTAAAATTGTGTAGGTGCGACAACATGTATTAGGTACGTACAACATGTATTAGTTGTATGAAGTGGTTAAGCATTTAACTATATACACATTCAAAGGCATATATAGCCATGTATTTACTTGTTTGTGTAGTCAAGTGTACATGCATAAAAAACTTGAGTGAATGTGAATTTACCCTAATTTGGGTGCAAGGTCTTTTCCCATTTTGAATAAGTGATAAAAAATTTATTTTAAATTATTTTTGACGTAACTTAAATTGTTTTATTTTAAATAAGGCTAAACTTGTTTACGTTCAGGTTTAAACGTTTTAAAGGGAGCCTTTAATGTAGATACTGATACTGTCTCCATAGTAGCCAATTTATGGCCACCCAGGGTGTCTCATGGTGACAATTTGCAAAACAGTCGGATCATGAATCAAAACGGAACACGCACTATTACAGGAAAATTGTTTGGTTTTAACTAAATTGACCACGCGATCTTTTCTTTATTGTTTCCAGTAAGCTATATTCAAAATGGCGTCGCATTATCTTTTGCAAAATGAAGTTCTCATTAATGGTCTCTAAAGGAGTGGGACATATAGTTAGACATTCTAGCGTTACCTTGTGATCCTGGCATTTGTGACCAATATGACAACCAATATCCAATATATATATATACATATGTATGCACATATAGACAAAAATTTGCGGTGCGGAAAGATGTAAACGTTATAAACGTTATTGTCATAAAATCGAAGGTCTTATGTTCCTGAAGAGCTTCGTTCTTAAATAAGTATGATACTTATTTTACTATAATCGGGAATTAGCTTCACACTGTATGTTGGAACCACCCACCGGGTTGAAAAACATGCCCAATTTTTTATCTATTCTTATTCAATTTTAATTTTACGAGTGCCGTCTTAAGACTCTGATGATAAAGCAGATGATGAGGAGAAATTTAAACCTATTTCTAACAACAGTTGCTGACATAGTTCTACAAGCTGACGACTACGCGACAACTTTTTTTTAAAAGTGACGCGCAGTCAGGATAGGTACGCTATTTAACAAAAAACAAAGAAACATTTTTAGTTCATATTTCAGACCTTTTACTTCTGAACACCTCTTTTTTGAAATTTCACCAATTGGCTGTTTAGCATTTTATACATGACACCTAGTCATCGCTAACTAATAATTTCTATTAAAAGAGAATTCCACTTTGGCTTGTGAAATGAACCATCAACAGTACTTGATTATGTACAGTCCCATAATTTACGCGTGTTGTTTACACGTTAGATACTTTACCCATTTACGTTGTTTGCCTTTTCAATTAAAAACTCATTTTTCCACATTGAGATGTTTTCATAAGTGCCATAGATAATGGCGATAATCCGAAAGGATTAAGCAGCTCAGAACAGATAATATCAGGCCACAAATAAATCTTTAGGACAGCCTGGCTTCCTTTGTCGCTTTCCTGTAATCATTGTCACCGAGTAGAACCCTCATTTACTAGGAAGCCAGTCGAATTTAATTTCAGCACACAATGTCTGACACTCTAAGCCATTAAAGGTTTAATTGGACTGTAATCAGCAACTCTTGTGGGAATCGCATGGTTGATGCACATGATAAAATCGCCATGTTTTGTCTTGTTTATTGTTAAAGTGATTTTATAGTGATTATCTCGACGTTGTGTCTCAGGTGAGATTAGTCGGTTGGCTTTGTTGAACAGGTGTATTGCATGAAAGTCTGGTGGACTATGCTTAGTATTGCAGAAAATGCCTTTCGCCTTCTCTTCAGTCTGAGTTAATATCTTTTAACTTTAACGCATTGTGTGTACCTCTATAGTAACACAGAAATCATGTTACAGTGAATAAAATTATATACTTATTTCATCTCCAATCTTGTCATTTTTTTCTTATTATCATGGTCTTCTATTTTACATTTTTCAAACTTCTGCCTCATTTCCACACCTGCCTGCTCTTTTTTCCGTTTTTTACTTGTAGTCGTCGTCGTCATCGTCTTCGTCATCGTCATCGCAGCTATGACTATCATTGCAATCATCGTGATCTTTATTTTTTGTCATGTTTTTAATAATGTTTTTCGTGGTCTCCTTTCTCTTTTTATTCTATTTATTTTTCCTACTTCTTGGTTAATTCTTAACTATTAAATTTTGCTTCTTGTTTTTGTTTGTCCTTCTTAATCCAAAGTGGAAGCGATTTATACGTGCCCAATGTTTATGGCTTCCACGTGTAAGTCTATAGCCATAACGCGTCTCGCAGGTTTGCCATCATTGGGCTCTTATTATACAGGCGATAATTACTGTTTGCAACATTATTGAAAGGCTAATTGCACGAGTACAATTAACGGAAGCTGAGATGAGTATCAATCTCCTCTAGTGCAGCTGCCTATGGGCTTCATGATGACAGCTATGATGGTTTTAACGGAAGAGCAGCTCTCATATCGGTGTTGATCTCTTGATAATGATTTGATAATGACAAAAGCAACCATGGTGATCTCCTTTTAGTTATGCATGAATTAATGAAAGATTTCTAATACCTGAAAATTGTGGTCAAGAGTCGTCGCTGGTTTTTTTAATTCCAAGCCATTAACCTGCTTTCTTGTATGTTGATGACAATAGTAGCGGTGGCAAAGATGACTACGCAAAAGTGGGGAGAAACCTGAAACACAAAGTAGAGAAGTTGGAAGAAGAATAAGTAGTAGAAGTATATATGGGAGGGGAAGAGGCGGAGGAATTGAAGAAGAAGAAGCAAGAAAGAGGAAAACATCGCCGTGATACGCCACTGTGTTATTGATGATTACAGCATTGCCATTTCGCCAGCACTTTTCACGAAAAATGCTCATTGGTGTTACTGCATAAGGAAAATATAACACGGAATGTTGGCCCTTTATTGACAATTGGTAGGTAAATCTAATAATAGCGTTCGTTACGCTATGCAATTCCCAAAATACTTTTACGAGGCTTTGCTAGTTATGATTGTAAGAAATGAAATTGCTGGTGTGAAAATATGTAACATTATCTTTAATTTTACGCCTTAAGTACACCACTGATAAATCAGTATAAATTGAGTTGATTGTAGTCTCGAGCCAATAAAGAGCGGGCATTAATAATCATGATTACGTGTACTCTGGTAATGGCGACGTTCATTGGATACCCGCATCACATTTCCGTGATACCTGTACTTCGGCACACATCAAAGGAAACCGATTAACTTTTAACTGAGGTATCCATTTAATGGGATTGTAATGTATCGGGGTTGGTAATTAGCTTAACCAACCATTCACTTTAGTCGACCAAAACAAATTCGGTCAGAGGCGTGAGCCCTTTCATTCGCGCGTAACCCAATCACGTATGGATTTCTTATAATTATGCGTGGCATACAGGAACGTTATGAGAAAACGGAAAGCGATATGACGGTCAAATTTGTAAAATTCTTTTTCTCAACTGTGCCACATTACATCGTTTATTCAGAAATTCCGGTGTCTTCCCATACTTAGTAATTGTATGCCTATGTTTTGGCAGTGAAGTTTGAAGTCACCTTACACCTTGTCTTTAGTAGTTCCGCCTGGCTTTTAACTATAAGTAGTTTCTAATTGCTTAAGCTCTTTGCGTGTAAGCAAGAGTTCTGGTAAAGTGGTAGTGTTTTCCCCCCAGAGTCTGATGGTGTTGTAATGATCTGAGGTTAGCATTAGTCCACAAGTTCGCCGCCCTATAGTTACTTGGGCCGGTCCTGAATGGTGATCCGCAGATTGCGCTAACGCGATGATGTCACACTAATTATTACTACATAAATTACAGGTGCGCCGTGTCATCTACCAGGTAATGTCCAGAATGCTCAGGAGACGGAATTTGGAAAACAGCGATTTTGCACCTAAGTATACAACATATAAATCGACTATGCGCAGGCTACACCATTTGTGTAGCGCTTGAGAAAAACAAATAATTATTTATAATACAGTTCAAACAACAACAGTACGACACCAACAATGAGAATAACAAAAACGACAACAGCAGCAACAAAGGAACAACAGCAACTTCAACAGCAACAGTGGTATATGATGGCGATGACGATGATGATATTAACACAAATAACAGAATCAGCAAGAACAACAGTAACAGTTTACCATGAACAACAACACCTATTGTTACTGAAACAACGGCAACAACGGCAAGACTTTAACAGCAATATAAACAACAAAAACGTCTAGTAGCAACAGTAAATAGACCTACTACTGCTTCGACAGCAGCTGGGCGGCAGCAGTAGCAGCAACAATGGCAGCAGCACCAGCAAAAGCAGAAACCATAGCAGCAAAATAATTAATTTCTATTATTGATGTGTACTTCTTCAATTTTCTTGTAATTAAAATTAGTTCAAATTATTGAAATTTTCATTCAACTACTGGTTTCTTATAATTAGGTTATTTTGCAATTAGATTAATTAGGCGTAAAAGAGTCACGTGACCTGGTTGTGTGAAAATAAGATAATGCTTCAATTTTAAAATCGCTTTGCTTTACACTTACATAACTGTTACATAACAATTTCAGGCAGAGACTCAGCAATTAGTATATCGCAGATGTAAGTAGTACCTTTATTACCTTATACTGTTTCGTCATAATACATAAATTATTTCACTAGACAAGCTGTCAGTGCTATTTTCCTTTACTTATAGGAGTAGTACAAATGATGGTTTTTGTATTGCTGTATATATTATTACAACATGTGGAAATAAATCAACATTAGTTTAAACTTTAACATATGCCTTTCTATAGTGAATACCGTAAGCCTATATGGACGCGTGGTAACTGTACAATGTAACTATCCAAAGACTTACCTTAGAGTTGGTATTGGCTCTGTCAGTATGTAAATGAAGAATCGTGCACTTATTGAAGAAAGAAAGATTATGATTCAGATTATCCAGCAATTAAACGCAATTTGCTAAGACAATAGTCAAACACATGACACACAAATTGTCGCACACATGCGACGCTGCTATCACAGACAAAGAAGGAGATACGCGTGTCTTTGTTCATTCATAGCATACAATTATAATTTATTTAACATATTTATTTATTTTACAAATAATAATTTATTTATTTATTTTAAAATTTGCATTCGTAATTAATCATAAAATATTTGGCTGAATAAAGTTTATTAGAGGTTTATTTATGCAAATTCTTAAGAATGAACCGCTTATTTTGAAACTTCTGGTAACGTGTGCCTCTATAAAAATACATTTGCAATAATTTACGCATTGCAGTTTAACTTGCCATTACAATAAGCTTAATTTTGTAATCTGCATTAAAAATAACCTACGTTTGCCCTTATATAAAATATTACTTGTTTGCAGCTTAGCCATTAGGCTTGTTTTTTGTGCTTTAAAGTCAACATAATTTTTTTCTTGGTTGTTGGTTGCGGCACTATAATTGCTAAGTCTTTTTAAATAATGAAAAATGTATTATTTATCATATACATGCTTTGGTGGACTTGGACTATAAAAACCCTCGGCGTGCAAACTTACCAGCCTCTTCACTAGGTGTTAGATGCGAGTTAGATACTGTGAAAGAAAACTAAAGTCATACAAGTTACATTATGATTAAATCGTGAAAAAAGCTTTGTTATACATTTTCACACTATACTGCTGTATTTGAAGACACGTTAAGCGCATTCGCTATATTCACAACGGAGTTATATTTTCTGTAAAAAATACCAACAAGATTTTTATGCCAAGTAACCACAAAAGAACAAACTGAAAATTGTAGTACAGTCTAACATTTGAATTTAACTTCAAATTTTGCGTTTCTAAACATCTTCTAGCACTTTTCTCGAGACAACATAGGCAGTTCAAAAAGTATTGGTCTATTGGTGTAAGATTTTACATTTGTGTCGTTTCTAAAGTTGTAGATGGATAAAGTGCCTGGTCCTAAACAAGAAGATCTAAAGGTAGTTTTATCTACATTTTTATGAACTCAAAGTTTTTTCTCTGTCTTTATTATTATTATTATTATTTATATCGACAGTTTTTTTAAAACATATTTCTTGTAACTAACTAAATTATATTTTATTATTCACAGTTGTTATTCAAGTTGAATTTTCCAAACTAGTACTGAGTTCCTTTGATGTTTACCTGCGTCTAGGCTGCCGTGTCTCATGGTCAGTCGGTAAAAAGCAAATTACAGAAGCTCACCCCGCCTGCTCATTATAAGCTGCAACTTTGCGACTGTATCAAGACCCTATAATTTACAATTTAGCCGAGCAATTTACATGAAATTTAGAAGGTGTGACTAAATTTAAGCACGCATGAAATGGGCATGGTATCAGAAAATCATGGTTATATCAGGCTTTGTTTAAGTACAGCGTCTAATTACATTTTTCGTATAAATACAAAGTTTAGGTTCATTATCATAGGAGTTAAACAATCTTTTCGTACGATGTCATTCTTTTTCTTTCTTGAAACCTTTTAATTTAGTGCATCTAGTAAAATCTCTGCATCTCCATGAGTAAGTACAGTGAAAAATAAACACAACAGAGAGTTACAATATAATGTTTGCAAACAAACAATGCAAGTTTAAGGCTTAAGCCCACCAAAATTTACGTATACAAACAACTTAAAATAAGAGTTGTTCGCAAGCATCTCTGTTATCTTATAGCCAATTAGCCATACTATAGTTAAACTTATATGTCTACATTGTATATAAGTCTTGGCCTATGTAAAATCGTAAATCGTTTCTTGTTCAACGTTTTGTTTCTAGCAAAAGGTCATGCAGTTACTGTAGTAATACCCTGTACTTGCGTTACCTTATTATTATTATGATACTATTCGAGCAAAAAATTATGCAGCAGTGTGTTTTTACCAGTAGGTAATATGATAAATTTTAATAATTAAGAAACAGCATGACGAGAAACTGTATTATCGGCTCATCATATAATATGCGCATTCATAAGCCTATAAAAACAAAGATGTTGTTTTTAAGTTCGTAGGCGCACAGTTGTTTAAAAAAACTTTTTAGTGTGTTTCGAAATCACTTTGTTTTTTTTACTTCTACCAGTATAACATAAAAAGTATATCACATTGCGATAATATTCATGCTATTTACGTTGCTTGTCCGTTACTTATTGTCGTTACTAGGTGTTTATATGGTAACTATTTATTATTTATTTCTGACGCGGCTGTGTTAATATCGCTAACAGAAAGCTCAATTTGTGTGCATTGCAGAAATGGCACTCATTACTACATGTCAAGATTTATGGGATCCCAATTAGGGATAAAGTATGATTGATTGCTGAGAAGAAGTTCTAACGTGCGGCACAAGCACCTTAATACCGGCCCATATTGTACGCAATTTGCGGCTAAGTGGTGCAATTAAATTCGTTTCTATCATATAGCTGAATCAGTATAGTGGTAATGGGCCTATAATACAGGCCTTGTGTGTTGTAAGGCTAAGCTGTAGCTATAAACCCAAGCGGCGGCGTATCAGTCGCTTTTGGCGCAATTACCGTAATTTCAACAGCGATTGTTAAAATGAGCTAATTAAAGGAAAAACGTAATTTTGCTAGTGGTGATTTATACGTTGATAAATGATGGTGCCCCACAAGGTGATTAATAGTTGCTTGTTTTGATTATTTTTTATCATGTAGTGTTAATCATGGGTTAGAGAACGGTGCTTTACTTGACTTAATATAGCTAGAACAAATAATTTCTCGAGATAATGAATTTGTTTTACTGAAAGAGAATCTTATTACAGACTTTAAGAGTTACAGGGTCTAACAGTTCTTGTAGGCATTTTATACTGGTTAAAACATAAAAAATTAACATCCCTACGCAGAAAAATTTTCACAGCTGTCGCATATATAAATGTATAGAAGTCAAATGTCAGACACGCATTAATAGCTCTAAATTTATTTTTAACAATTTTAGTTTTGTTAACAAACTCGAGCAAGAGCGCTAATTAAAGTAATTTCATTTAAGTTTACAACGCATCAACAATTTAATTAGGTTAGCTCTGCGGACTTCAAATATTTTTATTTGATTGAAAGTTTACACTTATTACGTTATTACACAAATGTTGAATTTCTGATAAACTGTCATTTACTTGTACATCTAGCAAAAACTGCAGAATAATACGAACTAATTAAAATAAATAAATAAATAAATAATAATAATAATAATAATAATAATAATAATAATAATAATAATAATAATAATAATAATAATAATAATAATAATAATAATAATAATCATAATAATGATAATGACAATGACAATGACAATGACGACAATGACGATGACGATGACGATGATGATGGTGATGATGATGATGATGATGATGAAAATGCTAACTATATTGCGTTTATTATGTAGGCTGAGAATAAGAGTAAACATTTGCCTGATACTATGGTAGCTGTGGAACTATTTGCCACAGTAGACGGGTGTCGGTTTAATGTACTATATACATCTTTGGTTTTGCTGGGATCTGGGCTGTAGCCTGCGACAAATTAAATGCTCTCGAAATTAGAAGATTAAAAAGAGCCGACAGAAGAAAAGACCGCCAATCGAAGTTCGATCCATCATCCTGGTTTGACAGCTAACAAGAGTTTGGAGGCAAATGCGCGGTCCTACATCATGCCGATTTCTATGCCGGACAGACAAAACTGACGCGGAGTGATACTCTATGTTACGCCAGCGTAACTGATACACAAGTACCTCCTGTTTGCTGCCCAAAATTAATTCCATTTCAATTTTCTCAGCGTTTCCTTTAATTACGTTAACACGGCGTTGAAGTGAAAACGCCTCGTGAAATTGTGCAGCTCATTGAACATTGTTGTGTAAAAGAGTCTAAAGAGATTCAGCCGCAGAGCTCTGCCAGTAGTTTTCGCAGGTTGTTTACGCAACAAATTTAGCAAACAAAGACGTCTGAATGCGATTTCTTTAAATTGGTGAAATTTCATTACAGAAAAGCCTGTTTAGTATAGTAATAAACCTTCAGAGAAAAAAACTTTACTTTTACAATTTCAGCAGACTACTGTAACAGCTTATTCAAAATAGCTTTAACTTTGTTAATTATTGATCCAATCATCAAGATAATTTTTCTGCAATAAGTATGATAACATTATCAACCAAGTGAGCGCCAAAGATTAATTAACGATGGAAACAAAAGATAATTCTTGGGCAAAAAAAGTAAAAGTGAAAAAGTTAAGTCTGAGCCTGGATTTGAACCGCGTCATTCTAAACCGTTACATACTACATAATCACTTCTGATTAATGAATAATTAGATCTTAATTTGAGTTCTAGTAGTTCTGAAAGAGATCTAACATTTTTACCTGCTAGTTTCCTCACACCAGAGTAATTGCAAACTAATTACATCAATTTTTTAAATTAACTTATAGTCTAGAATGATTCATGTATTGTTAATTAATAACTTATACTAACATTAATACTATATATTAACAACTATATATTAATAAATTAATACCAATCAATAGTGGTGACTTTGACTTTTTTAAGGTTCTGTATATGTCTATTACAATTTGACCAATTGATCACATAGTATCATGCGGTCAATTGTTCTACTTCTTGGAAGTGTATCCAATGGTTCTTGTTATATAAAATGTGATTTTTTAAACTTTTTTCTTTTTGTTCCAAAAAGTTGATAACTGAAAAGTTGAAGCGTCTTTAGTTGATACGCTTGAGTATTGTAGGACTAATTTTGACATTGTACAGAGCATTTACGTTTGAAGATTAGAGATTTTAGATTACGAGATAGACTGTTAAATGCTTGAAACAAGTACGGCTAAAACTATATTGGTCGATTGATTTGCTGAATTTGAAATGATGGATCAGGAATCTAATACTGCCAATAGAATAGATGCGAAATTTTTTCTAGCATATTCGTTCACTGGATCAGGTTTAAGTATAGGTTTTTAGGTTTTTTGAGGTCAATGTCGTCATTTTGAATTCAAAAGGAGAAATCGAGAACTCGAAAATAATAATAATAATAATAATAATAATAATAATAATAATAATAATAATAATAATAATAATAATAATAATAATAATAATAATAATAATAATAATAATAATAATAATAATAATAATAATAATAATAATAATAATAATAATAATAATAATAATAATAATAATAACAATAATAATAATGATGAATATTAATAAGCAAATAGTAAATCTCAGATCGGTCTATATCATAATATAAATTTTATTACGTGGCTTTTCAGTAATTGTGGATAATCAGCAGTTTACTTTGGCGTGAGGCCAACGTAGACTGTTAATATGGTTAAGTAACTTGTTACAATGGTTTATGTGGTTTTAGAGTTATTCAGTGTTATACATTCTGGTTCCAATCTCGGGTTTCTAAAGGCGAAGAAAAGAACCTTCCCATACAAAGTTATCTTCAAGGCCTTGTCTTCATGCTTAAATGGCATTACCCTTAAATGTTGAAATTGGAAACAATCCCAGCTTTTTGGCGTCACTATGGCCTCTGCACCAACAGTCTTCGTGACTCTACTTATTATAGCTCTAGAGTTATTCATTGCTGCGCATTTTGGCTCCTATCTTACCCCTTAAACAATCCCAGCTTTTTAAAATCTTATATACACGTCTACCCCACATTATCTATATAGAAACGAAAACAATTGAATTTAGTTCAAAGCCCTAGGAAATCTTGAATAATAATCGAAATGCTGACCGATGTCCAGTTCGTCCGAAGTCACTGTTCACCACACCATTATCAATGCCCATGCCCTAGGTGTTTACCCTGCAAGAGTTAACAGGAATTAAAAAGTGGAAAACTGGACGCCTGACATAATGAAAAATTCAGCGTGTGTGTTCTCCTCACTTTTTTTAGATCCACGACGCTAGCGCTCGTGGTGGAAAAAACACGAATACGATTTTAATTATTAGTTAATGCTGTTATTCAATTCTGTTGTAACTTGACGTCGTTATTTAAAAAAGAATTGGATAAAAAACCAGCCAGAAAAGAGCTTTCATAAATTACTGAAGTTGATTACTGAGTGGGCATGTAGGCTTTTCTTATTTACTAATTTAATAACAAAATGCATAGAAACGAATTGGACCCAGTTTAGGAAAGCAAGCATGTCATATGTAGATGCATACGTGTTCTACATTCGGCAAGTTAAAAAATCATCATCATCAATAGTGCAAAATAACCATTATGAATCAATTACCGCGATTAAAAATTTGTATGAAGCAAATATGCACAGGAGTTTTATGGCAGTGCAATTAACTTTACATTTGTCTAAAGACCTCCATTTTTGATAATAATGCGTTTTAAATTATTTAGGTCAAATTATTCTCTTGTAAATATGTTTATAGTCCGTGCATGTCTTTAATATTGTATTTTATTTTTTAAACTTTTTATATATGTTGCATATTTTAATTAGGAACTGTACTTTGCGTACGACAGAAATTCAATAAATAAATAACATGTTGTTGTTTGTCATAAAGTCTTCAATGCAGTCTGGCATTCATTAGATTGAAAATTAACTGAGATGAGAGTTCCACCTTATGTGTTCCATTTAATTTTGTTTCTTGATTTATTTGTTTTTTAAGCTTGCTTAATTAGTTAGTTGGTTGGTTGGTTGGTTAATTACTTAGTAAGTAGCTCGTTAATTTATTTGTTTGCAAATAATTATATAGATCTCACCTACATGTTATTGTATAATAATATTCTTTTTCACTTTTCGGTTAATAGATGTCGCTAGTTAGCACTATGACTTGTTTGACTGCAATATAATCATTATTGTTATCGCCGGTTGTCTCAAACACGGTGTCACAGACTTAATTCTATAAAGTCGCTGTTTTCAAATTCCGTTGGCAGGTGACGCTACCATACAGTTATCAAGTACCAGGGATACTAAAAATCACACCAGAAGCCCTTTTAGGTGTACTTTTTACTGCTTTTAGGTCAACTTAAGATTAGCTAGTACTAATATTGCAGCAGAATAAATAAGCGCAGTTGAAGGGGAAAAGATAGCTTAAAAGTAGAAACTGAAAACGCTGATCTTGTATTTTCACAAAGCCTATTTTTTACCACAGTAGTTGATTTAAACTAACTTATTGAAGCAGTCTAAATTGTACATTTTTTATTGTTTCCGTTAGGAAAATTACTGGATTTTATTAAAAGAAATGCATCGACTCAGTGATAAATCCCAAAAACGCCCACACGGCGTTTGAAACTGTGACCGACTCACTATCGTGAAAATGAAGACTCAGTTGCTCGCCTGTGATAAGTAGTCTATGGTAAAGTCTACTATCAGAATGCACCAATTGTACAATGTATTTGTTTCTTTTTCAAAGTCGTTACCACTAAAATATAAAGATACTACGAACACTGTGTAGAATTTGTGTAATTAAACGATTTCTTTTCAACACACAAAGCATATGAATTTAAAACAAACGTAAACCTAGTTGGTAGGAATAGTTTATTTTTTACATGGGCGATATGCATAAGCTCGCTACATATGGCTCCTTAACAAAATCGCAATGACATGAACATTTAATGACATACACCTACGAAAATCTGCTAATTGTCAAACCTGTTCAAGTTGGATGCAGTTTTAGTATGGACCCCCCAAAAGTGTAAGTGAGAAAGTATTTTTATCACGTGGAAATGAAAATATTTAGCAACAACTTAGCGTATTCTAGTCACCAAATAAGTACTTTCTTAATGTCACTTCAGAAGCTTGCTATTTTTGCATTTAATCTTAAACTGTTGTAAGCCTCATAAATACAGCCTCATTTTCGTCGATCTCTAAAACCTTTATTTAACAGTTGATCGAGCAATGACTCCTTATAAAATTCTAAGTCCTCTCTTTCTAGTTCCTCGAATTCTGCTGGCATGGCGAAGTATAAATCTGGAGATTTCTGAAAACGCAAAGAAAATCTCGATATAATAAATTAATAAACAATATAATAAACAATTTATAGTTTGGGTTATTTTAACAGACATTGCTGAGTACGCGTTTCTCTTAGAGCACCTTCACAATAGAAAACTGTTAGCAAAATATATTATTGAAGCATTACAATAATTATCCAGCATAAGCTTACAGTGCGACTAAAAGAAAATTAGGATTTTGCGTTTTATATATACAACTCATTTATACAGAATCCGAGGCCAGGCACCAAATGAAAATGGTACCATAAGTGACAGTGACTCAGTGATGTACCAAGTCTCAGATCTGAGTTACAGTGTCTTCACCAAGGATTGAATATTTCCTTCGCAAATTATTGACTTATTTTTAACCTGCTGTGCTAAATCAAAAATGCTAAACGTAAAAAAATTTTGGTGAGTCTTTTTTAATGCGGTAATTAAGGCACCTGAAAGTAGATTTCGGTTTTCTTCTCAACGACGTGTACTTCTGTAGATATGTTTATTTATAAATTCTACATTATGTAAGCCGTCAGTAAACTTATCACCCGCGGCTTCACAATTTAAGCAACTGCGCCTGGGGTTTTGCAGGTGACGTAGTTATGTCAAGTAGTTTCGGACAAAGAAAGTTAGAAAGTTTCAAGAAAGTTCGAAATGTTCCCATGTTATGCTTTCCCATATTATGCGAGGATGGGATGACTTACTTATTACCATAAGCTACTTTTTACCGTCTCCAGATAATTCGAAAGACAGTTAAACAAAACAGTGATAAAAATTATGTCAGTGCGTTATGATATTAATGAAGAGCAAAGTACAGCGCGCTCATACAGTACCAAAAACATCTTTGACAGCAACAAACCTAATGTTTTATATGTATAACCTGTATATATATATATATATATGTACTATACAATATGTACTATATATGTATATACTAAGGTATTACTATTATTAAACTAAAATTCAATTATATATGTTCAGTTTTTATCAAAAAATATTTGGGCTATTCATATCGTAAAAGAAGAATTTGTAAGACTGTATGCGTTACCGGTAACATCACAAGGTGGCGCCGATGGTGCGGTGGACTTGAGGAACTAACGCGTTTTTGCCTGACTCGATTCAGTAAGCAGCATTCGGCGTATTCTTTAAATCTCATTCCTTTACATAATTGACTGCACCTTGATCCGCAGGAGTGACAGTTTCCGTTTGCTGAAACTCGTCTGCTGCACAAGAGTAGGACAGAAACCACAACAACCAAAACTGAAAAAAAGTAAAACAACACATTGTCATGTAGTGTATTATTATGCTGTTTCGCAGCTTAAAATTTTCGACAACTTCTACCATTTGCGCAGACAAAATGTTTGCTATTCAGATAATTATCGCTAAAACTCATTAGATTTCTGGAAAGACGCCGCATGCGCTCGTCATCGTCACATAGTCATCTAGTGTTGTGCACCAAAATTTTGCTGGTTTCCCTATGTAACCACTATGGGATAAAATAATTTAGATAAGCGATTCATGGTCATCGTCAATTTCATCATCATCATCATCACCATTAACGTTAATGTGATCATCGTCGTTATCCTCATTTCATCGTTATCATCATCATCTTGATCATCACATTTGCCAAATCTCTTCGCCCAAGGTCTATAGATGCAAGCCGGCATAATTCTAAAATAAAAGAAATCTGTTCCCAAATATCCCGGGGGGGTTGTAGCTCAATGGTAGGCTTGGTAGCACACTCGCTTCCCACCCGGGAGGTCGCGGGTTTAAATGACAAGAAAAGGGATACCCGAAGTAGGTTTTAGAAAAATCGCCTTAAAAAATTATACTACTTTACAGCAATTCTATGCATATATCGTACTCCGGCTGAAGGGATTTTTTGTTTGTTTTCAATTTAAATCACCCGCAAAACTGTTCCGACGCCGCCATTACATGACGTCAGCTACGCAAACCTAAATCAGGGGAAGAAAAGGCAATGTTAAATTATGTCCCAAAAAACTTTCTATGCAAATCTATATAACTTTGTACCAATTAGTAAAATGTTCGTAAAAATCTATAAAATGTTCGTGCCAATTGGAAAAATGTCACTGGCTCACCCTCCAGGATGCGCCACTCACTAACCAAAAACGTATTTTTAATCTTACTGACAAGATACAGTTAATTTAAAATTTTACTTAGTTAGTAACATATGTGCTACGAATGTTCTGATTATTTTTCAAATTTCACGCAATGTTATCAAATGACCTACCAGTAAAATGGCTGCGCCTAACGGTCATCGCGGGAATTTAAATTTACAAGTTTTATACAGCGTTACTGTCCAGTATGCGCACACCCAGTATGCAAAAAGGTAGTACGTAAGTGGTATAAAATTTCAAGACGAATTTTTTAAGCTTTGTGTACGTGGAGGGTTTTCTTGCGCTTTAACGCCTGAAATAATCATACCAAAGGCTTAAAAAATTGTAACGCTAGTTGTTCGACCAAGCATTTATCAGTTTATCGAACTAGCATGCGGTTAATAATAATCGAAACCGCTTTGGAAATAAGTACTGAGGTGTTATCCCTGGACTATGTCCTAAACGAAATTATTATTACTATCATCATCATCATCATCATCATCATCATCATCATCATCATCATCATCATCATCATCATCATCATCATCATCATCATCGTCATCATTATAAACAGGTAAACACATCAGGTACACGGCCCAGCAGACATTGCTTCGACTGTGCTTTTGTCAAACTATTTCCGTTCTGCGAAACGGTCAAATCATTCTTAGCTGCTGAATTACTTAAATACTATATCCGTTTACTCAGTAATTTAGATGTTGTCATTTTCCCACCTTACACGACAATGTCATTTATTTGAAAATGGTCAAGCTGTACATTGAATGAACTTTCCACTTAGAGACTGAAATAACTCAGTTTATTTTGGTCTTTGTCAGTTTGTATTTAAACTGCGGTTGTAGCAGCTTACGATAATATTTCGCAACTGAATTATACACAAACGCATGCACGCACAAGGCACACACTCACGCACAAACACACAAACACACATAATACATATGGAAGGTGTTTCAAAAGTCCATCACTAATTTGATTTTCAATTTTCTTTGAAGCTAATTACCAACGACGTTCATTTTATTGTAAATTCTTACGTAGTAATTGAGATGTTTTGAGCACACATTAACTTTTTTAAGTTTTAATCGGGTTCTTTTCGTACTATGCTGACTCTAGACGGAGGTGTTAAATACTGCAAAGAATTTTGGAATTCATAGAATTTTGGAAGCATCAATGATCAAACTTGGCTTCATAGGTTTTCTAGTGTGGTTGTATACTTACATTCCATGTTGTACTCTAAATATACCTCTAATTTTATACCTCTGCTCTAGAGTCAGCGTGGCGGTAAAAACAGGGAAAACTTCAAATATAAACTAAAAAGTGCTCAGTTACTGAATAACGGTTTATTACAAGACGAAAATCGTTGGTTGATGGACTCGTTGAAAATACAATTAGTGAGGGAATTCTGCGCACCTGAAAGTTCCTTACTTTTACACAGCTTAATAATTACACGATCATTATGTAAGCTACGAAGTTTTAATAATTAATGAAATTAATATCAATCAAACAGTGAATGGTGAAAAATGTATTATTGATTTAACGGTATTGAATGCTCCTTGGTCACAATGCAAAACGCGAACAGATAAAAAGAGGTGATTGGATAAGCTAAAGTCGCTATGAAAGGCTAGAACAAAATGTAATAAATAGATGATACTAAAGATTGCAACGAGTTCAAACGTATACGTCAGCGGTGTCCCCCCTTTCGGCAGTCAAATGTCTTCTAGGGCTCTGGTGTTCCATAATAGCAGACTGCGACAATCACATGACGAGTCACGAGTTAAATCAATTTTTCATCGCACATAATTAATTATAATCTTCATTTCAAGATTACTTATTAATGGCGAATTAAGTAATCTTTGATTTATTGACCGCAGTTCCTCACTTACTCATAAGTTAAAATAAATGGGCTTTGTTTAATACTCGTAATTTGAACAGAAGACGATACAGGCTTCGCGGAGAATTATTTGAGGTCAACGCTGGCCTCACGAAATTGAAAACACTAATTACTGGGATCCAGTTCAAGTCGTGTGGTAAGATATACTTCTCAAGACCACATGTTAGTCAACTGCGAAACATATTATTAATTTCAAGAATAGTGACGCTATAGGTATAGCGCTAACAGCGTCTTTCGATGTTCGATGTGCTTTTCATATTACATTCCTACGATAGCACCGCTTCGATAAATGACAGAAGAGTTGCAATAAGAGTGTCAATAGCAGATCTTAAAACGAACATTTTTTCGAAAATTAAATACTCTTTGTCGTGGGATTGCCGGTATTTACTCATTCTTTTCTATTTCTTCCCTGCCCGAGATGGGGTGGGGAAGTTAGGTAGGGTTGATAAGATAATTTTATCGCAATTATGTGGCATTTTTTTACATTTTCGCCCACATTGTATTTTCCGTATGTTAAGAATGAGGATGCACCTAGAGAACTTCTCCATCAGATTTTAATAGATTGTCATGCAGCAGGCAGCTGGTACAATATTGGTTCAATACTGAATGGGCGCTCAAGAGAACCCGGTGCCTCAATTTTGCCATTATTGAAACGAAAATTTTCTGCCATAAATGTTCACTCAGTCTTGAATCTAAGTGGAAAATGTTTTATCCGATATACTGCTAATAAATAAATAGCGTGTGATTTGGGAAAATAGCTGCAGTTTGAGGCTTTTTCAAGTAGGTGTGCAGAATTCATGTCACGACTCACGTCAGCCATTATTATAATTTCCACTGATCAATGGCGGCGTGATTCAACTTTGCTGCATAATCATCGCTTCTATTATTGCATTTATTTAAGAAATTTTAAATCTTACAGCCTGGTATTAGCCGGGTTGCTTAGTTGGGTTGCTTTGAAAGAGCATTGCAAATTAGCATTACGTCGAGACAACATCACTAGTGTAGAGGCTGATGTCGCCGGTTCGACTCCTAGAGGGTGTAAATTTGTTCTCTTCAAATCCAGTAATGAAAGTTGGCTAATTAGATACATGGACAGAAAAATATATGAAAAGAAATGATCTGTCTATGACGTACGCGTAACGCGTTACAAATCTGGCATAACAGACGTGGAGCGCGTTACCGGATACAGAAAACTTGAAAGTGCGAAATACAAATGTCTACAAAGAAAAACCTGACCAACACGTCAATGATTAAAGTAGTAAAAGTAAACTAAGCTTGATTAACGTGACACTTACATCACTTCTTACTTAACTTTAGTTGTGATACTAATATGGTGCAAGCATATGCGGCTAAGTCATGCTAAACCGGTCGATATATTCGTCCAGAAAAAATGGCTAAAAGGCTCTTGTTGGTTTTCTGAGTAGGCGTGTTATCTGTAAGACGTCAGCAAAAATCATCAGATTATTATGACGTATGAAATAATTAGCCTGGTTCAGTAGAGTTTGTACATAGTTTAGTTGAAATTAATTGGTAAAGCAAAATAAGCAGTCATGTTAATAACCGGGTGAATGAGAAAGCGTTAAACAGAATGACTAGGGTCAGTTAACAGAAAAGCCTGTCAAAAAACATCAAATGTCCCGAAAAATTAACAGCTGCTAAAGTATTCAAAATACTTTCGACGACACAGATTGACTGTTAGTCGGAGCAGTAATTCCGTGTGATTTTTATAAAAGTGAGTTATGCTAGATGCGTCAGTAAATCTGATTCGGCTGTCTAAGTCCGCCATTTTGATTTAAAAAATGGCTTTCACGGGAAAACCATTTATATAGTAAGCAATCATACATATCGACTTTACATATCAATAACTTCGTAAGTTGTGATCCAGAGTATGTAATTAGAAGCAACAAATACTGTACTTTTAAAGTAATAATGAAAACGGGTTGTAAGGTCGTGGATTCGTGAAAGAGAACAATAAGAAGATTGATGATACATAGGGCGGAAATTTAATGTTAAACGTTATAGTTCCGATTAGATATATAATTTAGGTGATTAATTGCTTTTGAAAAATTTACTGTTAATTTTTTATGTAAATTAAGGATTTACCGGCATTTCTAAAAACTTCTTAACGTGCGACTACGTTTTGTATTTCCATTGCGAGAGACGTCGATCGCACGTTAATATGATGTAACTGTTTTGAGATATTTGTTCCAGCGTCAGGACTGTAATTAATAAATTGTTAGATATGTTCGTTTCATATTTTTTATTGAATGAATTTGAAAAAAATTGGCAAATAGACAAGTTGTTAATCTTAAACACTTACAAAGTAGTGTCATATTGCCTAATCATAAATGCTCTACAATTCTTAAAATATGAGGCCCTTTTGTTATATTTTACTTCACCTTATTTTACTTTGCTTTGCTTTGTTTTGCTTTCCTTTGCTTTGTTTTGCTTTGCTTTACTTTATTTTGCGTTGCTTCACTTCGCTCTACTTCGCGTTACGTCACGTCACTACACGTCACGTCACTTCACTTCACTTCACTTTACTTTATTTCATATTACTTTATTTTACCTTATTTTGGATGAAAATTACGACCTGCATTATTATGCCCTGCAATGTTAACAGGAACTGCTTTCGCAAAATATTTTTTGGTTTAATTATATTTTTTCAAGTCTAATTTCGTAAGCCAAGCCTAACTTTTGCAGTATGCATAGATAATTATGTAAATTCGCTCGTGATTTGTGATGGCAAACCTCTCTAACTTTCTTAGAATTTGGTAGAGCTGAGATCTGCTTCAAATATCATGATCTCTATAGTCACCTTTCAAGGTTTGTCTGTACACAGCTAAGTGTCAAATTACAGATTAATTGGTCATCCACGGCAATTCTGTCACGATATATAGACACCTCTAACCCCACAGGAAATTGGTTAATGGTTTATAATCTGTGGGCAAATGAAAGGGTCTCTAATAGAAATTTTCGAGCTATGATTTCTCTTGCTTCAGATAATCTGTCCACACGTGCATGCTGAAGTCAGTCAGAAGTTAAGCAAACAAAAGACACGAAACAAGCAGGTCAAGTGATAAGACCAGCAAAAAGAGAAATCAAACTTCCTGCTTTATCAGAATATTGGCTGAAATTTATGAAACTTGTTTTTTTTTCTTTTTGGTAAAATAGATTTCTTTTTGATAAATTTTACCGAGAAATTTGAAAGAACTTATAACCAATGCAACATGAAGAACAGTAACGATAATCACAACTACATCAGAAAGAACGACACAGGCAACGGCGGCGCCGACGATGACGACGACAACAACAACAACGGCGACGGGCACAATGATGACAGCAGCGGCAACAAGAAGAACGACGACAACAGCAACAGCAACGACAATAACAACGACGACAACAATAACAACAACAGTAACAACGACGACGATGACAACAACAACAAAATAACAGCAACAACAATGAACACGACAACAACAAGAATAACAACAATATGACGTTCATAATGTTGGTCATCATAAAGCAACTGTAATTGCAACGATAACGATTATGACGACGAAACAACAGCAACAACAGCACCATCACCGTCACCATCAAGAGTAACATCAACAACAGCAACAGTAACAGCAGGAGCAACAGTAACAGCAATACGACTGGAGTAGCAGCAGCTGTAAGAAAAGCAGTGGTAGCAGTAACTGTGGTCACCCAACAATAGCAAATTTACAACGACAGAAACAGCGATAACGATAAGACAAAAACAACGACAAACACACAACAACAGCAGCCATGATAATACACTGATTATAGTAGCAATTACTGCCATGTATAACTGCAGTAAACTTTACTTGGCAATTGCAGCACAATGACATCTAAGAAAACAAAAGACAGCCTATTCAGTACGAAGGGTTTAGGTCCGTTTCCCAGAAAACTTTTTTCAGAGAAAAAAATTTCCTAGAAAAAAATAAATTCCCAGAAAAAAATTGCCCGAAAATTGTTTTTCATCGAAAACTTTTTTCCCAGAAAATACTTTTCCTAGAAAACTTGTTTCACAGAAAAAGTATTTACCAGAAATATTTTTTTAACCCAAAAATCGCGGTTTCGTTTTTTGTTGTAAGGTCTGCTATTTTAGTAGGATAAAGTCTTCGGTTTCTTTTTTCTGTTTTCGTCTCTTCCTCTCTCCTTTCCCTCGCTATCAGCTTCCCGGCTTTTTCCCTCTCCTCCTCCTCTCCCTCTCTCTCTCTCTCTCTCTCTCTCTCTCTCTCTCTCTCTCTCTCTCTCTCTCTCTCTCTCTTTTCCTCTCCGTCTCACTCGCCCTTTGCTTCTAATTATTTACAGTGCTTTAACTAAGGACTATCAGAATCTTCGAATATGAAGCAATGTATAGAGTACAGGCTGTACAGCAGACAGTCAAAATGTGCCGTATTTTTAGCGCTTAAATCGTGTTGATATTTTTTCTGCGCATTGCAACGTATTTTAGAATTGAATTAGAATAAATTTGTATTGTATCATTTGCTATATAATCACGTCAAATTTAATTGATTTTCAAAGGATTTGAAATAAAGTTTAATAAAGAATATAGAAAATGAAAACAATTAACGTTATGTTGGAATCTAAATTTGCCCAATAAATTATGCCCCTACACAAGATATTTTTACAGGTTCTTTTATGGCAGGACCGGATCCTAGTTCATTTTTAAAATAATCCTCTGAGATGAAATATTGCAAAGGCAGAGGTGTCACAGTCACGATCAAATGCATGTAATCAAAAATCAGCGAAATAATTCGGCATAGTAGTGAACGGAATTCTTCAAAGTGAGATTCCAAAGCAGTTACCCAACTAATCAGTTGCCAGGCTCGACATTGCTTCACTTTGGTAGCGAATCAAACGCGGTGATTGTTCAGTATTGCGCAGATGCTAAGATCAACATGATTCGCCACGAAATCGTTCTGACGTTACATATCTACTTTCTTGCCTTAACGAGTTGATCAAATTTTTTGATCACATAATCGGTATTAATCGATACACGTACTTAAAATAAACAACTTTTTTCGCATCATTTAACTGCGCATAAAAAGGACATATTACATTTTCTAAGAATTTTATTTTCAGTGAAATGACGGGTCTAGAAAAAAATTTCTGGGAAATGGCTATTCTGGGAAAAATCTTTTCTGGAAATTTTTTCTGGGAAGTTAATTTTTCTGACAAAATGTTTTCTGTGACGTTTTTTTGTCGGGGAAAAATTTTCAGACAAAAAACCTTTCTTGGAAAGTTTTTCTGGATAACGCGTCTACCCCGTACTGAGCCGTTTGACACGTTTGAGCCGATACGATATCAACGAGTTTAGTGTTAACAAAATTAGCGGTTGGCATCATGCAAATAACCCGGAAATTCCCTACTTTTTGAATGACTGCAGCTTTAAAATAATATCCGCTGATTTAGTGCAATTAGCAGTAACTTGCAATTCAAATTGTCACATTAAGTTATCAAAAAGAAGGAGTTAATGAAAGCAAACGATATTTCTGACAAACAATATTTATCCTTTAAATAACAGCTTTTGACATTTAAATTGACCTAAGCTAAATATGGATGGAGGTTCGAACATAGAAAGAAAAGTATCTGACAAACGATAAACTTTACTTATACTTACTTATACAAACCAAGTATTTGGCCTAAAGTAGCATTACTGGATAACATATTGCTTGTCCACAGACAATATTATTACGCAGTTTATTCTGAAAGTTTTTCGTGTTCAGTTTGATGCTTGCGCTTTGGTTATGGCAATTATTTTTTTGGACTATGATTCTATGAATCTAGCCACCTATAAAGTATTTGTCATATAAATCTAAAACGTAATTATCATAAAAACTTATCATCTAATTGTGTATCAGTCCAAAATTGTATATAAAAGGTATTTATAAGTGTTTATTTTTGCGAAACAATGAAAATTTTATTAGATCCACATAATTTTTATTTGGTTACATGTTAGCAAGCAACATCTCTGAATAAACTTTATTGTTTTTTCTTTATAGTTTAGTTTAAAAATAATACGTCATAAACAAATTACTTCAGATTATCTTAAACGAATTACTAGTAGCTCATTACAACAGTCGTAGGGTCTGCATTTGGCAGTTATATTTGGGCTGTCATATTGCGTTAATTCATGAAGTATGTTACTGGTCATTAGAACATACGAAAAAATTATAACCGTTATTAACTATAGATCATATTAATAACTTATAATGTTAAAACAAGCAGTGATTGCTTCCCTTCAAAACCAACCTACACGCCGTTCTTCAAAACTAGACAACAATTTAAGTCCAGTAGAAGAAAACAGTTCCTCCCAAATTTATCTAATAAGTGTTCGGGGAAAGTGCTAAATGATCAAAGCAAACTCGACAAAGCCGAATGTGGTCAGTTAAGCTCAGGAGACTAAATTCTCAAGTGAAAAACGCGAACGTAACGTCGTAAACTAAGACGGAAGGTTAGCTGCTTAGCAATTATCTTTTCCTTCCAAGACAATAAACGAAACATTGTTTTGGAACAAAAAGCTTGTAAACCAAAAACCAAGTCTCCTTTCTAAAAAGTGAAACATTGCTTATGAACCAATGCGCTTATATGAGACAATCCTTTGACGTTGCTAAAAATTTCAATGGTGAAGATGACAGCGACGATAATGATGATGACAACAATGATCTTATCATAGCAAGTCTATCATAAAAAGTCTTGTTTCATACACTGTTTTGATGCATAAACTCTGAATTTGACAGCCATTAGCTGAAGGCTTAACATAAAATGATTATGGTTCAATGCATCAGCAACTCGTCGTTTTATCTGGGATTCCGAGGGTTTCAATAAAATTCAATTATTACCAAGAAAACAACGTTTCCGGGTTAAAATTATGTGTATTGTAGACTGGTGCATAAGAGAAATCTTGCCAGAGAATGAAATTTACAACCTGACTATTCGCCGTGAACGTGTTTTGCCTCTCACGAGTTCAACGAAAATTAAAGACGAAAAAGCGGGGACATCACTGGCAAGCAGCTTGTGCTGATTGTACATGAGCTATTGCGACTTTTCACAATACGATTGACATTAGGTTGTCAGCAAACGGGAAATATTGCTTTATTTGTGTCACTCAAAAATTTTATTATTTAGCAAGAAAAGATGTGCAATAATCAGGACAGTTTTTCACCTGTATCCATTACTGTCGTTAATCCGGGTCGCACAAAACGCTCATCTATTTATCAATTAAAAAAGAGTTTAAATTAAGTTTATCCGAACGAAATCAAAAGTTAATATCAAGTTTATATTAAATAATTTTGATTTTTGAACATCATTAACATCAAGGCCCTTGCTTTCCCGTGTGAAAACATTAACGAAACCATTGCCATTCTTCGATTCAGACGTTTTGCGATTTTTCTGCAGCACAATTCTTTTGTAAGTAGAAGCATGCCATATTTAAACGGTGAGATTGTTCACGTGGAAATCTTTATGGACTTGCTACAGTTGCTGTTTACGATATCTTCCTAATGCCTTGCCATATTTGGCATGATTGTTTAAGTGGAATTCTCCTTGCTTTTGCCATATTTGGCGTGGCTTGTTTACCTGGATTTCCTCACGGTCTTGCCGAATTTGGTGTAGCTATTTACCTGAACTCTTCCTCTTGGTTTTACTACATTTGGTTTGTCTAATCACTTGGACATCCTCTCGTCATGTCGTAAACGCGATGTTTCTCCACGAGAGCGAGGATTAAGGGCGACAAAGACGTCTAATCAAGTTCTTTCATTTGTGAAAGGTTAACACGTTCGAAAAATTATAAAAATCGTGAAGTGAAGGACACTGTGACTTTTAATATGCACTGCTCTTTGCCTTTTGAAATTGTTTTGGTGAGTTAGATTAAACTGGTTTGATGTTTTTAATCTTTCCATAAATGCGCAGTACCATTACTCTGATAAAAAGTTAAGACTTCCCTCGAGAAATGGTAATGCAAAAATCAAAAGTGAGATAGCAAATGGAAGGCTTATTAACGTTGACATAGCCTATCTCAGCGCCGATCAGAGCAAAGTTAATGTTTCAGAGAACTGGTTCAAATGACAGCGTTTGTTTTACTTTCTACAAGTCTGCATTGTTTGTGGCGAGACAGGAACCCAATCATTAAACGATCACATTAAAGACAATAGTTGGGCGGTATACCTCATGAAACCGTCCAAAGGCAGTTTTAAAAGGTGGTCAGGCGGTGGTACTTACTGGCTATTAAATTACATGCGCGAGTAGGTTTTCACACGGTGTACTAAATGAGTTAGAACAATCAGACCGCACCTGCTTATCAGTAGCAGCAAGCATAGCACATCGTGCACGTTACAACGTACAAAAATGGCGCTTTAGTTTATTTTGTCATTTTGTAACATGCTTCATTGATTGTACCATAGTTTAGCCTGCTTTATTGATTGTAGGGCTATAGTTTTATCAAGTGACGGTTTTTGTCTGCTAAAATGTAATAACTTGCCGGCCTTTACCCTTGCGCTGACTCAAGAACCAGAGTTTGATTGTTAGTTTTACAATGAATTTACTACAGTTACATCTAACAACTTATATTATACTTCTTTCTTGTAGTGATTTTATTTGTAATGCAGTTTAGTGGTAGTAATATTGGATAATTAGTATGCATTTTGTAACTTTCCTGAGCTTGGTTTCAGAAAACAAAGGAGTTGCAGTTATTGATCTAATGGATCAGTTATGCTAAATTATAAAACAACGCTAATTTATCTAAAATGCTTTTTTGTTTGTAGTTATAAATATGTTTCTTCTAATGAATTTAAAACTGGCGCTAATCTTATTTCAGACGAACCATAGAGCTTTTCTTATCATACTTACGTAGGTTATACTTTGTGATTATACTTATGCTATGGACTGTTAAAGGGGAAGAAAAGGGAATATTCAAGTATATACCAAAAAATTTCTTTACAGTTATATAGCTTGGCATTACTCTTACCTATTTGAAAGACTTATAGAATTATAAAAGAAAATTCTCAATAATTTAAAATGTTCGCGCCAACTGGTAAGACGGCATTTTATATTGTCATTCCAATGTTCGCCACTGGCTCATTAAAAAAACAAATTTATTGATTTTATTGACAATATAGAGTAATTTATACTTTTGCCTAGTTACGGAAGAGTGTGCTACGAATGCTCTGATTATTTTTTAAAGTTTTAAGTTTTAAGCGATGTTATCTAAACGTGTTTTAAACGACTGACCATTAAAATGGGCACGCCTAAACGGAAAATTACTGCTAACGCAAGCTCTGTATGCAACAAGACAGCATATAACTGATGCAAAATTTCACGATGAATTTTTAAGCTTTATTTATGAAGAGTATTTTTTGGTGCTTTAATTTTCTGGATTTTTATACCAGGGATCAGCAAAGCCGACTGGCGCATACAAAACAGCAAATTTAACAAGCAAATTAAACTTATTAAATTTCAATTTATTTATAAAGACACCAGAAACAAAAGCTGATTGGGGAAATACCTGCAAGCAGCGGAGTCTAATGCAATAGTACCATTGATGCTAATTCTGTAACTAGCTTGCCCTACAGATTTAGACAGTAAGCTAATAGTAGTAGTAGTAGTAGTAGTAGTAGTAGTAGTAGTAGTAGTAGTAGTAGTAGTAGTAGTAGTAGTAGTAGTAGTAGTAGTATTTTACTGACAATGGTAACATTATAGTCCATCAACAACATTACAAAAATTGGCACGGAATTGTAAAAAAAGCGTTAACAACAAATGATACCACAGCGAGTTAATCGTAAGTTTTCAAAATTGCTGATAAGAATTTACCACAAAGTTCAAGCTCTAAATCAAATAACTTTTTGCACTTTGTTTAAATACACAGCATCTAATTGGCTTAGATAATCTACAATGCACAATAACATGCGACTCGTCTTGAACAGAGACATTATCACACCTGCATACTCTGTTATCACGAGGAATGGATGGCCTGGCATATCAACCGGTCTTAATCCTCAGATGATGAGACGACAGAATAAACCTACTAAAACTTATTCGTAGAGAATCTGTTACATCAGACAAATAAATTGCACTAACGCAGAGTTGAGGGCTGCATAGCAACTACATCTTCAGAGGGATACATAATAAAGTACATATGCTTTTGGAAAATATGGATACATGAAGTTTAATTTATGAAGAAAGTCGTTGCAGCATTACTAAACATTGTTCGTGGTGGGTCAGTTTCAGACAATCAATTAACTATTTTCTCCACTCGTGAAATCCGACGCTCCTCAAAAATTACCAGCAAGCGTATATAAGTTTCAAAATTTACGATGTTTTTATAAAGAAACACTTTAAACCCATGAGTCTGTCGAAGAGTCTACACTTTCTGTATTTAATTTGTCACTAAAACTAGACGTCACTAAAATTTATCCAACAATAATTGTTAAAGGTTCAGATAAAAAATTACAAAGGTAATTATGTAATAACAATAACAAATTGCATAGATTTATAATATTAATTGCTCTATATTCACATATATAAAGTTAGTATCGTGTTGTGCGTTGTGGAAAGGTATATGATTGTGTTGTGCCATACATGCTATAAATGAATAAACTTTTCACTGACACTTTTGCATTTTGAGAACTCCTGGGATACTTAAAATTTCTTTAATGTCATGAAAAATATTGCTATCAATCAGCATTAGCATTGTTAATATTACTTATAGTCATCAATACTCCAATTAAACGAAAGCGCGCATTCGTGCTAATTTACACAGTTTATCAGCTTAAGAGAACGACTCATTGCCCCTAGTGATGTGAACGATGCCTTCGGAAATAATACGCACCTGCAGCACTGTAATAAGATGACATAATAGTGAGTGTATGTTGTCCCTTTGTCTTATTTCAGCACTTTTGCTTCACTGATGAGTTTAGTGTTCAAGAGTCCAAGAATAAAAAAAATGTTTTCCAAGATTGCTCCAAGCAAAACCAGTTTTTCCACTCAAGATAAGGGGTTTTCGGTTAGAAGATGAGAACATCGAAAAAGATAAATTATATTAAATTTATTTGTGATAGGTGATATCAGCTGATGTTCGTCATGTTCTTCAAGCAAGTGACTTTGTTAACAAAAACAGTTTTCTGATAGGGAGTTTTACAGGTAAGTCTTGAGAAATAAGAAACTGCATTTTTAGATATGGTAAGGGAAAAATTAAAGCTTTAAGTTTGTTGGTGATAACAAGCGACATACAATATTGACTATAATGCACATGGATACTAAGACAATTATAAGTTATAAAAACAGCATAAACTCAGGACATCGAGCAAGTGAAGTCCTTTGGAACAAGCGCTGGAAAATCTCGAGAGCAACTTCCAGAAAAGTTACGATAAACAGGCTTAATTTAACAGAAGACCTTCGATGAATAAGGGACTGCACAAGTTACTCCAAATAAGATCCACAAAACTGATAAAATAATTTTGCAATTTGTCAAGTGTATTAAGATAACAAGTTGAAGCAACAAAACAGACTACAGCTAGTGTGTAGCTAGAGCAAAGTATCAGTATCTGTCATAATAGAGCATAGCCGGGAGTTATATATTTTCCAGCACTATATAGTACACAAGTATCAAACTTTTTTTAGATAATTTAGCCACCTCTGTTTCGTAAGTTGACATAAGTGGATATTGTTCAATTGGTACTTCGCTGCTTCTTTAATTATCACCAAAGTGATTTCTAAAGGCGACTGAAACCATATCGTGTGACGCATTGGCAAAATTACTTCTAATACAATTTTACATCTTGAATATCTTAATGAAATCTCTAGTATCAAATGCGTTTGTTCTCATATAATCAAAATACCCGATGCGCTGCTGCTGCTGCTGCTGCTGTTGCTACTACTACTGCTACTGCTACTACTACTACTACTACTACTACTACTACTACTACTACTACTACTACTACTACTACTACTACTACTACTACTACTACTACTACTACTACTACTACTACTACTACTACTACTACTACTACTACTACTGCTACCGCTACCGCTGCCGCTGCCGCTGCCGCTGCCGCTGCCGCTGCCGCTGCCGCTGCCGCTGCTGCTGCCGCCGCCGCCACCACTACCACTACCACTACTACTACTACTACTACTACTACTACTACTACTACTACTACTACTACCACTACCACTACCACTACCACTACCACTACCACTACCACTGCCACTACTACTACTACTACTACTACTACTACTACTACTACTACTACTACTACTACTACTACTACTACTACTACTACTGCTACTACTACTACTACTACTACTACTACTACTACTACTTTGGAATTCAAAATAATGGCATACCTTGTTAACTAAAAATTTTCTTTTGTCACTTGAATTTTTAACTATTAATACGCACTAAAATGAATTAATTCATGCACACAAATAATGATAATAATTCTAACATTATTTCTTCATAGTTTGTACTCACCGGCGAATTTTACCGTTGTAGTTTCCATTGTTTTAAACGTAAAAATAAAGGTAATCTAATATAAAATAAACCGCTTCCCAGCTGTTCACACGCCCGTTCTTGACACGACTGAAAGTTTTTGCGTGATATATTTTAAATGTACTGGATTTCATCAAAGAAACTTTGGTAAACTTCTGCACACGATTTCGTTACAACGCTTCATAGTCGCGAATTCAATTTAATTCAATTTATTACTCATCTACAGTGCGATTTCAAGTTAGTGATTAGTTAGCTGGGTTCTTCTTATATATAATCAGCAGTTCCCACACAAATGAAAAATATTTTACGTTTTCGCAAGCATCCGTCTGCAACGATGACGTCATTGTATGAGTGGCTTCACCAGCTAGTAGTAACAATCATGATTGTAGCTGAATAAGGAGCGCTCAATTGTCGCTTTTGGAAACCATGTTATGGGTATTTCGCACTAATGATTTGCATGATATCACGGAAGCTGTCTGATAGAGCATGTATTATGACTCTATCATAATATAATTATGCCTTGTTTTCCTGTTTTTCAATTAACTGGATAACGTCAAAGTCGAATGTGTGGTCGGCGGTAGGGCATTGGGTCTTTTGCCTTCATAATAAGGTGCCAGTTCTTATTACGGCAGCTTCAACGAACTGCTTTTTTGAAGGAATCCGTTCACTGTAATTAGCAAGGTAATAAAAGTAATATTGAAAAAGTGCCTGATAAAGTCATGAATTTTAGAGTTATGCAAACGGTTAGCTGAGTTTTCACGGTGTGCGCTTAGAGACCGAAGTTAAGTAATGTCGAGTCTTGTTAGTAAACGGTTATTGACTGTCAGAGAACTGCCTTATTGTATCTTCATTATTTTATCTATCATTCTGCGCCTGTTAATTTACCTTGTTCAGAGAAGGTGTATAGGCATCTGAAGTGACTGAAACTGTTACTCTTCTGCTGGACCATTGTCTTTTATACACGTTCTTATCATTGATAAATAGCTACGTCGTTAATTGTTTATCATTTGGCTAAATAAATGTGTTTACTAGTTTCAGTCAAATGATAAAAGCAATGGTGAAGTTAACAATGATCGCTGCTGAATATCAAATAAGTATCTTTAAGCTATATTAATTCATGTATTAAAAGCTCACAGTGACACTGGGAATGTTGCACATTTACTCTCCGAAGAGGTTTCGAGTGCGTATACGAAACGCTACATTTTAATTTCAAAATGGTATTTAATATTGGTGCACTGTTTGCTTAAAGTCAACTCAGCAATCCACGTTATTGCGCAGTGAGATAAAATAAACACTGACAAATTCGTTAATGATATTGGCAATACTCCTCGCAGCTGTATGCTGGAGTTTTTAATGCTTGGTTGGACTTAAGCACACAAACGGAAAAAACATTTCAATGTGCACAGACAATCTGTTTGTTCATTAGACCGCATGTATATTTTAACGAAAGTCCATTGGCCCAACTGTTTAAAAAACTGCGCAAGCAAGGTCTGTATCAAAAAATCTCAAACCCCGGTCACTTACTTGTCCCTGCGACTCCCTAGTTTCTCCAGTTCCTCATGCCACAATTTTTAATTTCCATCTAACAATAATTTTTCACCGTTTTTACTTTAACACTGTTATTTACTAAAACAATGTTGTTTACTTAATCATTTTCAAGCAATATTATATTAATAAATCTAAACCGTATGACTGCTACAAAAGCTACTACCACAGTGGAGACAAAGTTTAATCTTTACCGGACACTACCATAACAACAAAAAATTAAAAAGTTCTATCAGAGTGATTTAGCTTAATTTGATCGGAATCACTTGAATCACTTATTCATCTTATCATTGACGTTACAGTTTGAACAGTATCTGGCATAATCCAATAACGAATACAGCAAACAGTAGGTTATTTTCTGTAATAATTAAATTAAGCATTTATACATAAATTATACATTTCATTACGAAAAGACTAAATTTGTAGAAAAAGTTACAACTATTACAACTACTACTGCCCGCTCACTGAAGTATTAATATGGCTTTGGTCGATTTAGTAATACATGTACGATTGTACGTACCTTTTCACAATTGATAACCTGAGAACCCGCATGTTAGTTATTTAACTAGCAAAAAATTTACTCCAGCTAAAGTTTACTGGTCCGTGAAACTGTTTTTTTCATTCAGTTTCGTTTGAACTGTCCTGTCCGTTTTACAGGTACTGCACTTGGACGACATTAAGGCAGCAATTTTGGTAGTACAAAAATGGTTAAAAATGCACTTTTGCGTTTTCTTTGGATTTTTATAAGGTTTAAAAACTGCAATGAACATTTGCAGTCTTTTTTTCTAGACTCGTTATTGGCTAGAGTATTCTCCGCATTTGCGACTATCATAATGCAGCTAATGCATGTGAAATATGTTTATTTATCAAACAATTAACATCAGTAAGGCCTAATTAACTGTGAATATTAAATTCTCTATTTTCTAATTTCAAAACTTGAAAATGGGTGTTTTTACATGATTAAATATTTCTAGTAGTGAAGTAATATAAAAACTGTTTAATATTTTTTAAACCACCCTGTAAACGTCGTGTTGTTGTCGTGAATGAAAACATTCTTTGTTTTATAACTGTGCATTTTTTTCATTTCAGTAAGAAAAGTTTATGGTACAGCCACTGTAGCCATACAAGATGAAACGGGAGACGGTGGTGGTCATAGTGGCAGTGGAATGAGCGTGCGTGTCACCTATTGACCAGCGTGGATTAAAACTTTATATATAAACGTTTAAGTTCTTTTTAATAGGGAGCAGGCTGATCGAAAGGATGATATTGATACAATGAAAGGATAAATTTATACGTTCTTCTAGTTGTTTCTTTAGTTTTTGTATACCTGTAATCGAAAACCAGTAGTTAAAATACGAAAATTAATACGTAGCTATTCTGTAAGATAGGCCAAAACGTCTTGCATAGTATTTGAATGTTTTTCATTTTTGTGAGGACAGTATGTCCACCGCACCAGATGCAATGGAAGTTGGTGGTAGTCTTGGGGGAAGGAAGAGAATCTAGTGTTTCCACAGAAGCTTATCTACCCGCCATAGCGCAGTGCCTCCCGTTGGACCGACGTGGAAAATAAGTTTATGTATAAGTGCCTTGATAATGTGAATGAAGCGATGAAATTACTTGGTACACTAAATGGTTCATACCGCAGATCTCTAGGTATTTTGATGCAGTATCTGATAGTTAAAATATGATTTCATACAGCTCAACATTATTTTTTCACTCGCTCATTCACTCATCATTATTATTTCACTCACTCGCTCACACACTCATTACTTTTTTACTCACATTCATTCGTCATTATTATTTCACCCACTTGCTCATTCATTCACTATTATTATTTCACTCGCTAATTCACTCATCATTTTACTCACTCACTGATTATTTTTCCACTCACATTCGTCATTATTATTTCACTCACTTGCTCATTCATTCGTCATTATTATTGAACTGCTGGTGGCACCTCGCCACCCGGGGGTGGTTCGGGCCTGCAGGTACGGAGGCGGAGCAACCTAATAGGGATTTCCACATAACCACAATTGCAAAACTGAATTAAATAACGCTGAAGATTTAACTGGAAAGTGATTTAAATATTACAAGGCCTAAACTAACTAGGACAAGATTTTAAACAAATTAAAGAAAAACAGAACAAAGAAATAAAGTGGATAGACTGATACCTAATTTGCCATATAGCAGGTAGTAAGAGAACTCTAAGTCTGATGGAAGAAACACAAGCACGCGTAACACCAACTCCGCACAACCCGATTACTACTGTAGCTCCAAAGTACAGCAGGTTTTTACCCTCCCTTTATAACCTTCCCCAAACCAGCGTACATGTCAAAAATAGAGCCAAAATTAAACCTGATTGCTTGAAAGCAAAAATGTGTGAAGATTTAACTAATAAGTAATAAGAACCGAAATATTTGTAGAAGAATAATTTAGTAGTCTTAGGTTTGAACTACTTTTAGGGGTGACATGCAACACTAGTTTGGTAACCATGCCATACTTTGGAATAAAGGTAAAGGTTGTGCCGGGTGGGCCGCACAAGCGCCTGCGCTATATTATTTCACTCATTCGCTCACGCACTCATTACTTTTTACTCACATTCATTCGTCATTATTATTTCACTCACTCGCTCATTCATTCGTCATTATCATTTCACTCACTCGCTCATTCATTCGTCATTATTATTTCACTCACTCGCTCATTCATTCGTTATTATTATTTCACTCACTCGCTCATTCACTCATCATTATTTTGCTCGTTCACTCAATACTTTTTACTCAATCACTTGCTCTTTCACTCATTTTTGTTAAATGTATTAGCCTAACAGCAGTGCTGTATTTTAATTTTGCTTTTACAAACGTGTGCAAAATGCTCATGGGGTATGCTTGCCGTTGAAAAATTTTGCCCAATAATTGCATCGTTACTCCAGTTTAATTGAAAAAATGATAGATTAAAGGGGAGAAAAGTTCCCATAAAAAGTCTGTATTGCCATCCCAGTGTGCATCACTGACTCACTAAAACACATTATTGATTTTACTGACAATGTAATGTAATTCATACTTTTGCTTAGTTAGCAAAGAGTTATGCGACGAATGCTCTGATGATTCTTTCGAACTTTACGCAATGTTATCTAAACTTGTTTTAAACGACTTACCGTTAAAATTCTTGCACCTAACTGTTATCGTGGGATTTCAAATTTACAAGTATTATACAGCGTTAGTGCAACAAGTCAGCATGTAAGTGACAAATTTTCAAGGCGAAGGCTTTAGCATTAACATTCTATAAAAGTTGTGGATTAAAACTCGCGCGATGATCATTAAGTGCTTTTCAGTTAGATAATTACTGCATCTTGTCAATAAGATTTATGACACACCTCATACAAGATATTTGGAAGCTGGGTGACAGTCAGGAAGCTCTAGTGACATGCCTTTCAAGCAGATGAGTATAATTCAAAGTAATATGACTTTTTATGGGAAATTTTTGTGACATACTTTAAAGTTGTCTCTTCCTCTCCTTTACACTTGCTTGCAGGATGAAAGGGCTATAGTATTCCATCTGATTTTCTACACAGCTGTACTAACAAAACCGCTGGTAGTTTATTTGTTTCACAAGGGTCGCCTCCTTCTTTTGATATCGTCTCCATCTGTCAGAATTCTCCAATCGGATCTCTTCTCTAGTAACTTCACATATCCAGGATATGACGTTTCGTGGGTTACACTGTACACATCTCAAAGAAGGGTAACGTATTCTTAAATGCACTTAACATCAGTTTAATTTCTTTAACACAGGCACCATTGTTAGTACTTTGCTAATAAATATTGTCAGCTTTATAACAATAATTTTATTAACTTGTAACGTTAGCTTACATGATACGTCTGTTGCACTTACGTTATTAACCCATTCTGGTTTTTTCTCCTTAGCATATTTTTTTATTTTTTTCATAATCATCAAGCGTGTACACAAATTCTCTCTCTCTCTCTCTCTCTCTCTCTCTCTCTCTCTCTCTCTCTCTCTCTCTCTCTCTCTCCCTGTCCCTGTCCCTGTCCCTGTCCCTGTCTGTCCCTATCCCTGTCCCTCTCTATTTCTCTGTCTGTCTGTGTCCAAAGATTGACTGAGACCTGACAAAGCAAAAGTCAAAGTTGTTTCGAAAGTCTCCTAAAAATGTGAAAGAACTTAGAAAATCCCTTGGCTAATTACCTTGCTGATTTTTTGCCTAATAAAGCAGATGTTACTGTACCTCTTCGAAACTTGCTGAAAGCTGGTAGACCATTGGTATGATACCCAAGAAGCAATTATGCATGACATTAACTCCCTAGTTACCCTGTAACCCTGTAATTGCCCTGTATGACCCAAGTAAGGAACTTGTTCTAGAAAATGATGTCAGTGATTGTGAACTGGGAAGTGTCTTATTACAAGATGGCAAACATATTGCTTACGCAAGCATGTCACTCACTGATACAAGAGTCCGTTATGCCGAAATTGAGAAAGAGCTCCTGGCTGTTGCTTTTGGGTTAGAAAAGTTTCATTTCTATACCGATGGTCGCCACATTACAGCATTTGCCCCTGGTGGCTATCTCTAAGAAACCATTATCTCCTAAAAGGCCCCAAGCATTACTACTTTGCACCCAAAAGTATGATTATGAGCTTGTTCATAAAACTGGAAAAGCAATTCCAGTTCCTGATGCTCTGTCCAGAGCTCCTTCGCTAGTTAAGCCTAAAAAGGAACTCGTAGCTGTGAACAATCTTACTTTCATGCCATTGAAAGGCAGTTATCTTGAGAGAGTTAAAGCAGCTACTGAGTTAGACCCAACTCTTTGCTCACTGAAAAACACTATAATGCATCGCTGGCCAGAACATGAAGCTAACTTCGACCTTTGTCTTGTGCCTTATTTTAATTTTAGGGCACACAAGATGGTGTTATCCCAAGAGGGTTTACAGCTGTCATTCCATTTAGCCTACGCCAAAAAATCAAACTTAAACTCCACGTAGGTCGCATGTATATTGACTCATGTCTACAGCGAGCTAAACAGTCTACCAGGAAATCACAAGTCCTGCCAAGATTGCCAAAAATACGATGAGAAAATGCATCGCAGATAAACAGGATCCTTATATTGGACTGCTCAATTTACGCAATACTCTAATAATCTAATTGAAGGGTTAAAAGCCACACCAGCCATTAAACTTGGTAGAAACGGTAAAACTGTGTCACCGATTGCACATGCAAGACAAATTTGCAATGGAAGATCGACATGGTGCTGTTGCTGAATACCAAGACAGAATGAGAAAGAATCTTAAATCCTTGAAGGAAGGAGATAATATACGCGTGCAGCCTATATGTGTATATAGGCTGTCTCTCTCTCATATAATATATGCGTGTGTGTGCGTGCGTACGTGCGCGCGCGCGTGTGTATCTTGTCTATCAAATGTAAAATATACATAAAACCCCACAATGACACAAAAAATTATTGTAAACGATGACGTTTCGAAAACTTTCTAGTTTTCATCTAACATAATTAATCTAATTTTAATCTACGCCATATTTTGCGTCATAAAGTGTTTATAAATAAATTGAAGAATTTATGTTCAAATGATTTGATTCTGAACAGTTAAGAATTACATAGTAACGTAGACCATGTATGCCAGTAGATCGAACGTAGGTAAAATGGCATAGGTCAGAAGTGCACAGAAAAAAATGGCACGGCCAAAATGGCACAAAAAAGTGGCACACATGGAAAAGTATGTTAAAATGGCACAAATAAAAATAGCACAGGAAAAATGGCATGGGGAGAAAAAGGCACAAAAGGCGAAGTTTGTTAAATGGCACATGTACTGCTTTGATACAGATAATGTGAATAATAAGAAATCATGCAGCGTGTAAGATGCAGTAGACGACGCTTAATAGGTTCACTTTCGGATTTTTATCTACTTTTCCTTTCGTGCCCTTTTTCCTGTGCCATTTTTCCGAACCATTTCTACCTGTGCCATTTGCAGTAGGTCTATTGGCTGGTATAGGGTTATATTTGTAGCACGAGCGTATTCGTGTACATAAACGGGATAGTAGTTTGCACTTTGCCTCTAAGTTTTAGAAACAGTAAATAAAGTACCTTCACTGGTGTTAGGCATTAAGTTTCGCTGTAACATACAAAAGTACAAAAACATGTGCATTATAATAAATGAATTAGTGAGATTTGCAAAAGCACCCGTAATTGTGACAATATATAGGTAATTGAGCTAGAAAGCTAAATGTTTTTCGCGTGTACCAAAGTAAGCGAAAAATTGAAGAACAGAACTAATGTGCATTCTTCGCAAAAGAAGCCACAGTTTTTGGACAAGCGATCAAGCAGTCAAAATGAAGAACCGCAATCACACGCAACCGGAAAACACAGATTGTAATTTTGCAGCAAGGCAAAAAAGAAACATCATCAAGAACTTGCTAATCGTCAGTTTCGGATTTTTGTTGCTATTCACAGCATTCAAATCATTGCAGAACTTGCAAAGCAGCTTGAATGCAGACGAAGGACTAGGTACAGCTTCGCTGAGTGTCGTTTATGGAGGTCTGATAATCTCTTGCCTTTTCATTGCTGCTCCTATGATTGAGTTATTTGGCTGCAAGTGGACTATATGTATCTCAATGTGCATGTACTCTACATATATGATAGCTCACTTTTATGCTGAATGGTGGACTCTAATTCCAACTGCTTTTATTGCAGGCCTCGGTGGTGGTCCTTTGTGGTCTGCTAAGTGCACTTATCTAAACGAAATTAGTGTTGAATATGCTAAACTAACTCGGCAAAATGCTGATGTCATAATACCGCGTTTTTTTGGCGTGTTTTTTATATTTTTTCAATCGAGTCAGATATGGGGCAATCTTATTGCTTCGTCAATTTTTAGTTCCTCTGGTAGGGTTAACGTGTCAGATGATCTAATACATGAAACTTGTGGCGCAAGTTTTTGTCCAGGCGACGATTTTAACAACACGAACTTAGAACCGCCGTCGGACAAAGAAGTGTACACACTGGCAGGAGTTTACTCCTTTTGTGCGTTGGCTGCGGCAGGATGGATTGCATTTTTTTTCGATCAACTGTCCAAAGATCAACATGATTCTGCAAGGAACTCAAAAAGACTTTTCTTTCAGTCCGATTTGTTGTTAGCTACTGTGAAACATTTAGAGAAGTTAATACAGCTCGTACTGATTCCAATAACTATTTACAGTGGTTTAGAGCAAGCGTTCATTGCAGCTGAATTCACACGGGTAAGAAAATTGCATTTACTGTATGCGTTAATCATAGTTTATAAGAATTTCATTTCTGTTGTTACTAAGACTGTCATTTGAAATTAATATCACAAATTAGTAAGAAAGTCAGAATATTCTTCGAAAAAAGATTTCTCCGCCCTTCAATTAATTTTATTGGTCTGGAACCTTTAATTAAAACGACTTTTCGTGGATATATGCATAATGCTCGAACGCAACAAGGAAAAAACTAAAATACCTGTTGAAAACAGTTTTTGTGGTAAGTGCGATACATGCAACTTCAAAGTCATTCGACGGATTTTTATCCAAAATCAAACACATTATTGCGTGCATAAAATATGGATGCCTAAAGAGTGAGCGTCCCAGATGAGTGAAGCGTACAACTCAACCTATTTGAAAAAGTTCAATGATCGTAGTGTCAATCTGGTCGGATTTAATATGAGGCAAACTTTGCAGTCTCTTTCATCGTATATTTGTTAAAGGCGTGTGAAGCCAACATTTAAAGCATTAACTGTGAAGTCAGCAAGCCAGCATTAATAAGTCTAACGGTTTTTTACGAAATCTATAATTAACTAACGGTTTTAATTAATTTGAAGAAAGAAGGCGCTGAAAAATTGTGTAAACCTGGATTCGAACCTAGAACCTTCCTCTTACACGGCGCACACTTTCCTAGTTCAGGTATCAATTCACATAGAAGAGGAGGTCTGAATTCTTACACCGTATAGTATAGGTATACACAGCGTGATGTAACTATAAATATTCTTCAAGTAAAGGATTTCTTGTACCACCCCTGCACTTATTGTAACGCTTTTTAATGTTCTTTTAAGTGACATTTGATGCTAAGTAGACAGTGGCACTTCAGCATTGCAAGTATTTTATTTGAAATGGTTTATTGTGTGGTGGTAGTAGTAGTAGTAGTAGTAGTAGTAGTAGTAGTAGTAGTAGTAGTAGTAGTAGTAGTAGTAGTAGTAGTAGTAGTAGTAGTAGTAGTAGTAGTAGTAGTAGTAATAGTAGTAGTAGTAGTAGTAGTAGTAGTAGTAGAAGAAGCAGTAGTAGTAATAGTAGTAGTAGTAGTAGTAGTAGTAGTAGTAGTAGTAGTAGTAGTAGTAGTAGTAGTAGTAGTAGTAGTAGTAGTAGTAGTAGTAGTAGTAGTAGTAGTAGTAGCAGCAGCAGTAGCAGTAGCAGTAGCAGTAGTAGCAGTCGCAGTAGCAGCAGTAGCAGCAGCAGGTAGCTGTTTAATGTTTATTGACCATAAAATAAATATTTGCAATCTTTAGCGGGTACTGCAGAATTGAAACATAATCCAAAATTTTCTACTTTTCCGAAAACAGGAACATTATACAAAGATTAAAAAGCTCACAATAACGAATTTTCATTAGTACCAGTAAAAATATGATAATGACTGAGGTGAGTTTTCAGAATTTTACAGAATTGCATTACTTCATTATAGTATTTGCAAAAATTAATGTGTTTTTTATTCATAAGCTTTTATTCATAAAAATGTTGAAACAGATCTGAAATATATAATTGATATTTATAATTGACGTTAAGAATGTAAAGTCTACATTGCTGAATCTTCTGGTTTCAGCTGTTAAATGACAGTCCATCAAAACGTACTTTTCAGTTTGGATTTCTCCACATTTATATAGTCTCTGTCATCTATCTATGTTACGCCATCTATAAGTTTAAACTTTTTAATAGTGCGCCTGGAGTCCCAATCGCGTATAGATAATGCGGTACATCTCTGGTGTTGAATCCGGAATAACGGGTGCTAATAAGCATCATTTGAACTCTGTATATGTCTCTCGTTTAGTTTAGTTTCTGTTTCTTACGGTACCTGCCAACACAGATTGTTTCTGCTCCTAGTACTCACTAACAGTGATTCTAGGCAGTCCACTCAAACACTTATACAAATCACTGTTGCAGAGTCTTGCTATCTCGTTTGCTTGAAGTAACGGCTGATGATTTTCTGGATTGTCTAGTATTTTTACCACATTTTCATTCGTCTACATTTCACCCACGTGGTGAAAGACGGATATCCAGTCTCAAGAAACACAAGATCATTGCACGTTGAACGTCTTACTGACAATAATGACTTAAGGAGTTCCATATACGTTGTGTTGGGCATAATACTTTGCAGATTGGTGTTCCCCGTCTCTGAGCTGTAGAACACACCAGTTATAAGAACGCTATCTAATACTTTTTCCTAAATCCAATACGGATAGTCACTATTCCTGTATACAAAAGCATGAAATTTAAGAATGTCAGCATTCTTATACTCAAGCTGCTTGGAAGCAATTGACTTCATTTTCGCATCCTCGGTTATTGCTGCACCTAAATACGTATATACAGTTGTATGTTCTATCACATAATCACCCATAGTTATTGATTGTCTCTCATCGTTTGCTCCGATGACCATGAATCTCGTTTTAAGAAGGTTCATCTTCATTCCATAACCAGAGCAGAATCTTATTGGATTTTTGATTTTTTATATAAAAATCTCACTGCTAGTATAAAGACAGCGGCGTCATCCATTAGTAATAAGCTACGGAGACCTTGTAACCAGCTATCAGCACCAAGGGATTTTATAGATCTGACCAGAAGATCCACAGACAAACAGAAACGTAAGTTGGAGCTCGGTGATACTTGTTTTTACACTACAATTGTAGTCAAAAATTATATCCCCTAGGAAGATTTTCGTAGTGTTGTAAATACGAGCAAGGGCACGTAACATAACACGCCCACATCCGTGTCGTTTCAACACTTGTAATAACGCTTGACGATCAACACGATCAAAGGCCTTTTAGAAATCCACGAATAAGATAAATAGTTTCCGTTTCTTCTTATGTGCAGCATCAATTAGAAGTCACAAGGTTAGGATTTGTTTAACGCAATCTCTTTCTGATTGGCCACCCTGCTTCTTCGGGTTCAGGATTTATCCACAACTTTAAACGCGCATTTATTAAAGAATCATACAGTTTACAACAGCCTTAAATTATACTGATACCTCTAAAATTTCCGCATACAGCCGCACAACCTTTTTAAAGAGAACAAAAGCTTTACCATGCACCATGCTAAAGGAAAACCATCATTCATTAGCACCGAATTAAACAGCATGAACTAATAGCATTAAACAATCCATGCACAAATATTTTAAAAAGAGACGTCTGGATGCCATCAGGTCCTGCACTTTTGTTAGTTTTTGTGCTGCGCGATGACTTTTTGTATTTCTTCCAGTGTGAAAGGATCTTCTAATACCAGCACCTCTCATTATTAAGCAAGTTTCCAAAATGTAGTCGAAATGTGTGTTTACTAGGTCGCTCAGCACGACTTCGAATGTTTACATCGCCTTTCCAGTTTATGGCTTTCCAAAAGTTCACGTTCACCAGCGGTTAACTTAATTCTTCTGTCTAATTCGTTTCAGTTTGGTTTGGTTTGGTTTCTGTGCCATTTGGCTGCATTCATACATTGTTTCAATCAATTCGTGAGAAATTATTTCTGTGCCACGGGTATACAGGTAATCTGGAACCGGTGAAGTGTTTATTAACGCTTGGAATTTTTTACAATCTTTATTACAGACCTTATTTTCCTGGCATGCTCTGCGGAGGCACAGGTCCCAAAGTATTCGCTCTTTTCAATAATTTATTTGCAGACTGTAATCGTTCTTAATGTAAGTTAATGTAGGTGCTGCCGTCTTGGTTCTGAATTACATATTAGCTAGCAATGTTATTACTCGGAATGCTCCATTAAATTCTTGTTTCGCAGGCATACGTAACCTGTTCTTGGGGAATTGAGAAAGTTGGCTATGTTATGATACTGTATGGAGTAACCGATGCTATATGGTCAATGTGCACTGGACAGCTTGTAACAATGGTTGGTAGAATACCACTGGTACTACTTGGAGCTGCTGCACATATATCTGTATTAGTTGCACTATTCCTGTGGAAACCACATCCAGACGAGACACCCATCTATTTTGTTTTAGTTGCCGGTTGGGCTATAGGTGACGCCACGTGGAACACTCAAATAAATTGTATGTATTCTCATTTTTAAAGTAGTTAAACTTTAAAAAAAATGTTTAAATTTTAACGCGCTTCGACGTAGCAGGGCACAAGTGAATTAAATGTACTATTTTAATTGTTGCATTTGGACAGAAGAAACAAATCAAACAATGTTCCAACCACTGGAACCACTGGGGCAGTTGTTAACTAACCAGCCTTATTACATTGCTCTTTTGATAACATAAGATGTGTTTTATAACTCCTGCAATGTAAATCGACAATTTTTTCCACATAATGATATTTACAGTAGTAACATTCCACAGAGAACCTGAGGTAAAAACCAATTATTAGACTACTTTGAAGTGTCAAGTCAATCTGTAGTAAGCCCACTAACGGAATCGGAATCCAGACTAAGGCGCTATCGAAAAATGTTAAGAGCAATGCTTAAAGCATGTGATAGGAAAACATAATAAAGATAAGTGAATATTTTACATTACCTTTCAGCACTTTATGGGGTTCTTTTCAAAACTACTCAGGAAGCCGCATTTTCTAACTACAGATTGTGGCAGAGTTTGGGATTTGTAGCTGCATTCGCCTGGGGAGAGTTCCTCTGCACAGACGTGAAATTGTGGCTCACCATCAGTTTCCTGGTTTTGGGTTTGCTGGGATACGCGGTCACTGAAATACTTAGAAAGTAAGTTGTGCCACTCCAAGCTCAACAGATTTGTATGACTCATATGAGAGGTCGCAATAATACTATAATAAAATCATACCCTGTTATAGCTTAACGTAAAACTGAGATTACGTTGAAAAGTCATTTTGAAATTCCACAAGAAATTAGTTATTAATTTTTATTAATTAAATTTGTTCAGACGAAAAGAAGCTTTAGCGAGGGAAGTACAATCAACCAAGCTCAGTCAACGTCATAATAGTCCTTCGAGCTTGAGAGATTCACAATCGAAGTTGGAGGAAGACACAGTCGGCGAAGATTGTGAAAACAACATTGATGACCAAATCAGCAAAGCTAGTCAAAAACAAAAAAATAGCAACGTTCCTTTTAGAAATGAAACCCCCAATAGTTTTTTAAATGCAGGTTTCGTGCCGTATGAGCACAGTGAAACAGCTACGAGATTTTAAGAGGACAATACAATTTTAAAGGCAATTTTAAATGGCCATTCTCATGAAATGCAGTTATTGGATTATAAAAACGAACTTAAACACAGATATTATGCTCTTTACTGTCAGCTGTCTATGTCACCCGGCTCCTTTTGAGAAGTATGCGAATTTGAGTGAGGAGTGTCTGCAGAAACGTTTTTCCCTAATAGGTGTCCCAATTAGAACTCAGTTTAACTGGCGAGGCGGTGTCGTGACAGTTACAGCAAAAAATCAATTATTCGCAAGTTTTATTAGTTACTGCAAATTCTTTTGCTACTCTTCCTGTCGGCAAGTCTGAGTCAAAAATAAGTTAATTTTGAATTGCGCAGAATAGTGCTGAAGCAATTATCTGTTTAACTTGCAGAAAACACAGACGAGGGGAGAGTTGTTACGGAGTTGTACGTAAAGATTAACATATTTAGCATCAACACTGTTGAAAAATCGAAGCCCGTACCTTAAAAGGTGTGTTCGGGATTGAGGTGATCATGATTAACCTCGATTCCGAACATTTCTCAAGTCCCGAACCCAGTTTCCGAAGCTCGCGATTCCGAAATTTAAAATTTTTTCATATTTAAAAAAACAACGTTTACTTCAAGTTTTTGAGGCATGTAGAGAAAATGAACGGTTTGTCAAGTTATTCATCACTTAAATTTCGTGATGACGTATATTATACTGAGATTTTATTAACCATAACTACATACGTGTTTGTCACTGCTATTCAATATAAAACGTCTCGTAAGTAGTTTAAGGTCTTAACATGATTATTTCGCGGCACATACAGAGAGATTGCATTCAGCCATTTGTAACAGTGATAAGTTATTCTGGCGGTGTGTTATTTGCCATTAATGTTGGAATAATTACAAAAAATATATAAAAGAAAGACACCGTCTTACGAAAAATATTTTGTGTGATTCTTGTCTCACTGCTGCTAATATCTTTCCTATCTAATATTCGCCCAATCACCTAATGCTGCTTATCAGTACGTATTATTATTCTTTTCACAAAATATTTTAATACGTAGCAAAGAAATTACCGTTACGTTTAATTTACGTTTACATAGCTTAGTGAGGTATACAGACTCAGTGCAAGTTTGGATTACGCAGACATCAAGGTGAGATTTGATAATATAGTTATTGCCCCATCTTATATATCTCCACCCTAAATATGTGTTGTAAATATGTCATGTTTCTTAACTATGTTGTATATATATATATATATGGAAATATATCAGTAGCGAATATAAAATAAACAAATTACTAATACTCAACAGCAAACAATTGTCTTATCATTCACAGAATTACTTAATGCATCTATACCTGTGCACTCTGCCAGACAGTGTGTGTGTGTGTGTGTGGGGGGGGGGGGTAGAAACTGCTCATCTTCTCGACTTCGTCCCGGATTCTAAGCACCTATATTTAAAGACTGAGTGAACTGATTTCCGTTTACTGACAATTATGTATAAATGTTCGAGGTCAGGAACTTCGATCCGGAACCTTTTGTCCCGACCCGAATCACTGATTCCGACCCGAATCTCGATCCCGTTCCAAACCTCGAACACCCCTAGTGCTTACAGACCATGTAAAGAAAATTTTATCACAGTTATAAATCGAAACCTTTTATAAGTTTGTTTTGTAATCAGTGGAAATCTCAGCAAGTGTTTATTGATTTTACGTATACTGTTATTTTGCATTCCGCACACGAACGCAACCATATTCTCTACAGAAACAAAAGAATTATTAATTGGCTTTTTACATAGCGTGTTTGTATGACACACAGCAGCTTAAAGCATTTTTTTAAATCAAAAGCAATTTAGAAAAACTAGCGTGAATGGTGCATTTGCGTCATCGGGTTTTAGCGCATGCTGATGCTAATATAAAGTTATACATTAGCGATTAGAATATCACTAAATATTATGCAAACATTTGGAAGCACACCCGAACACGATGTAAACTAATGAGTGAATTATATTTTGTGCCTGTTTCTGTCTTGCGTGCGTGATGCAATAACTTCCTTGGATAAAACATTATTGCAAAAATATATCAAAAGAGGCTGAAGAATAAATGCAGCATCAACGAACAGTTGAAAGTTTTCACAAGTAGAAAATGAATTCATCCAATGAGTCTTCAACGTTCTTTGACGTTTCGCAGACTTTCTCACCAGAGTTCTCTGTGCACCTCCTAACAGCTGTTGAACTATCACTAGTGCTTGCAGCTACAGCTACGAACGTCATTATGATTGTTGCAGCAGTGAATTCAGGGAAATCAACAACAGTTAAAAACATCTTGCTGCTGTCACTGACTACATCGGATCTACTATGTTCATCAATGGTTGTAATGCGGGTTATCACCACGTATCTTACGGTTCCATGGTTAACCTGTGCTGTTACAGGGCTGCTAGCTGGTTTTGGAGGTGTCGGGTACTACCATGTTTGCGCTATAGCTGTGGAAAGGTACCTTAGTGTGGTACACCCTGTATGGCACAAAACGTCTCTTACTGCTGGAAAACTCGTGCTTTCTCTTACGTTTCTTTGGGCCATTCCGTTAGTTTTTCCTGTTGCTGCATATACATGGGACCTTTACAAAACAGGGCGATGCATTTTCGAAATGGGAAACATTGTCTTGTTAATTTTGTACGTGCTATCATCTGGTACTCCCGCAGTTACTGTGGTAGTGGCTTATGTACAAATTGGAAGAAAAGTGAGAGTCAGAACGGTCAGCAAAATAGCAACTAACAAAAACGAGAAACGGGAAAACAAAACCACAAGGGCAGTTGCAAAGATTTTGATATTATTCTTCATCACGTGGATAACATACTTGATTTTCAACTGCATTGTAGAGATATGCCTGTGCTTGCCTCAGTGGACGGTTAGGTTAGCAGATGATCTTACTTTCATTAATTTCATCTTCGCTCCAGTCATGTATGGAGTTAACATTCCGGAAAACCAAAATGCTTTTGAGAAACTGCTGCGAAGTTTGCGAGGATTGAAAATACATCCCTCAGTAGAGCAACACACTGTGAAAACTAATGTAAAGAGCACTTCAGAAAACGCTGGTCGTAGTGTTAAAGTCATGCAGAGTGAAATGTGAAAAAGACCTGCTTTCAGTCTAGATCAGATGTTTCAAGGTGTCGTTACCCTTACACACTCATCGACAAGTTTTATTTTATTTAAAAACCGAAGTGAAGTAAATAACCGAGTGGTCACGTACATGTGCTTTATCACCAAAGTAATGTTGGGGCTGTTCAATGTGTGGTTCGTGACCGCCTGGATTCAACTATTCGCTCTGTTGGTTTCATTGGCTGGTTTTGGCTATTTAATCTCGCAGAAGGAGGCTGTACAATGGGTCATCATACAGAGTTAACCTTAATAGTAATCCAGATTCCGACCGCGTTACAAAAGTCAACATTACGTAGGCGCTACTATTCTAATGCTGGATTATGGCTTCCAGTGTGCCGAACTATATAAAAAAGGATAAGTTAAAGCCTATCACATGCACTGTGTTTATAAAAAAAACATCAGACGTATGCTTGACTTTTAGTCGTCTATGTAGGCTACTAATAACAACAATTATTGATATTTTCATATCTGCATGGTTGGTATATCTTAAGATTAATTTATTGTCATGGAAAATTAAAACTTTTTATTGGTGAAATATAGCAATAGATACCGAATTTGGGTTTCCATTGTTTTTACGTGGTTATTTGGTTTACAATGCAGAGGGCAGGGACGAAACTGCAAAGTTTCTTTGTGTATATGCCACACAACACGGATGGAAACTATGTTCATACGGCAAAATAGACTAATCAAAGTTTTAACAACAATGGCTTAATTACAAATAACGTTGCATGTTACATATCATTGCGTTTTATTTACTTGTTTCTTTTTTGATGCACATAATTATAGGAAATCCGTAGTGCTATGTTCGGTGTTAACACTGCATTAGACTGTATTAGTATTTTCCAGTGTGAACCACTGTACCAGAACACTGCAAAAATGCACGATATCAGATTAAGTTGACAAAATTAGTTTTCACCAAAACTGGACAGTCAGTCCAGTCCAGGCACTTACACTGATTACCGTTACAGATCTGGATTCAATTTCAAGTTTGTGCTTGTGGACAGTGTTAACTACGTTCTTGCTTCTAGTTCTATAATAGCTAACAACATTACTGCACAACACTAACTAACACGAACAAAGACACTACGGTAAATACATGTACACCAAACAACGCATGCACATCATTACGTCTCGACTACTATTATGGCCACAAAAACAATGACAGAGACAATGGGCGATTATGAAAAACCTCAAAACGAATTTTGGCTTTTTTAGCATGAATATCGCACGCGTGTTGTTTTTAGCGTGTCTGCAATATAGACTCGGTATGGACTCAGTATTGACCAAATCTGGACTCTGTAATGTAAGAAGTTGATGAAGTTGGCACTGAAAGTTGATGTGTTTGATATATCAAAAGTAGACTGGAATCTTCTAACGCCTCTGTGGCATGATCTTACTTTTCACAAGTCCATTAGTCCGTAGCAAATAATTCTCGCGAGGTTTGAAAATTTAGAGTCTTCGAGTCTATCAAGTTTTTTCAGATTTCAGTAACACTAAAAGACGTTTCCAGGATGTAAAATTTTATGAATTTCTTTGAGGATATGTCCGTACCAGGTTAACATCATGCTGGACCCGGACAAACGTCGTGATGACTGCATGCCTCGTTATTAAAAACCAGTTTCTGAGAACAACAATATACGATTCAATGATTTTCACCGTAAAACGGCGTCCCGGCGCAAGGGGCGGGGTTGTAGATGTCATGCTTTACCCACCATTCCGGCTACTCGTTATACCTGTATTTGTGTATATAAAACAGTGTTCTTGCGGAATGGGTGATCATTAAATATTTTTCGTGTATTGCAGTGTTATGAACTTGTGACATACTCTGTTTTCTGCAAAAAAAAACAATGGATATACCTCATTGCTTATTAATTTTCCTGCTTGCGCTAGCATCTTTGCAAATGAAAACAGCAACAGCAGAAAAGTAAGTATGATAACACTCTTTTCTGATGGTATTTGGTTTAACTGTTATCACGAAACGTTTTTATAGCGATATCCTGCAATTTGAGCCTATAGCCTATTTAGACCTACATTTGTGCTTTGCTATGTTCTCATATCTTGTGGGCAGGGCACAGCGACATATGATTTAGCTGCAGAGTGCAGGAAATAGTATATTAGCATTTCATTTAGTCCACTTTTTCCGCTACTGAGCCTCTTGTCGATTATCACAATGCCAATGAGGCTTTCTAACCTTTACTTTAGTATTTAGGTGTGCTGTAATTAAGCATTTAGTATGTAACAATAACAATAATAACTTATGTATAATATCTTTTTGCAGTATCATTAAATCTAAGTATGACGTACATTTACATGAGTTACTGTGGACCTCGTAATATGAATTATTTGGTGGTTTGCATGTCAGTATTAATTATTATTGTAAAACAACTATTGATCGTTTACGTATTGATCTGCTTTTGGGCTTCAGATTTACTTCCAAGTTCTATTACGCTGATTTTTTTCATCACACATAATTTTCCATGAAAGCTGCATCTTTATTTAGCGTTTTAGAAACTTATACGAAATGTTTACAAAATTATTCACAAATATGCGGGAGTGGCATTGTGAATGCATGGTGCGATTCGCATCCTCGACCACAGAACTTGTTTTTGGAAACTTTGCTCAACGTAGTTTAGTGCCCTTGGCTACAGTTACTTCTTAATATATCTGCAGTAACCCTATTCGTTGACTGTGATAGCTGAATTAGGTAGCAGTTAAAATCAAAGTGGAAATTATTGTGCAACATCAGCATTCCACGGGAAAACAATTTTGTTAAAATATGATATCATCTGTTAAGTTAGCAGCACTTTTTGATCAATTGTGTATGAACCATTAAGACGAAAAAAATTTGTTTTAGGTTTTGTCTAAGTAAGTGCCTAAAAACAGCTTTCAAAGCAAAAAGAATTTTGTAATTGTTAACGAAGATTTCTGAACGTAAACAAATTAAATTGCACGCCAAAACAAAGTTACATTGTAAGATTAACACAAACTGTTCGAACTTCGATGGCTGTTTCCGACCACGAGGGAACCTTGACCTGCACAAAGTAGAAGGTCTGGTACAAGCTTCTATGCTTCGTTTTCTGAGAGAATGTAATTTCAGCACCGGCATGATGAAGTTAATGACGACAGCTTTTAATGGCATTAACGCCCGATGCCCCTTGCTATTGGTGACGGGGTGGTTAATAGTCATTGAAGCCATGTCATTCTCATTTACGACAGTCATTGTTTAAATATAAGGCTCGCGTTCTAAACGTTAATGTTAACTCTTGCGTTAGCTAAATAATTTGTTTGTTATAATAGCAATTGTATGTTCATCACCACAGATTTATCGCCAACTTTATAAAAATATAACAAATATTAGATGCGCTCGTATAACTCCCTTTCTTTCGGGTCAGGTTGGTTTCAAAAAGTTTACTAATTGTGATATTATTCCGTGATTCACTATTATAACCTTAAAATTATAACATGAATAAAATTATTCGCGTTAAAACATTTAGCTCAATTAAGTATTTCCTGCTTAGCTGACCTCAAAATAATAGCTATTTCAGACGTTTTAATTTACTACACTTGTAGCATACATGTACTTTTCAGGTGACGTGAGGTGAGGTGAGAAAATAAGGCAGTGAAAATTTATGTTCAAATCGGGCTTTGAACCATGAACATTCAGAATGACAACCAACCCTTTACAAACTATAAGCCAAGTAGTAATCCCGGCAAAATACCCTGTTTGTGCAAAAAGACTGAAATAGTTGTTTTCGAAAAAATAAATAGTATGTTTTATACGTGCTTTAAATTTTGTCATTTTGTCAATATGTATAAATTTGCGAAATTATAAAAGTTTTTGCACCGTGTGTGTTCGCGCGTATATAAAAATGCTTATACGCTATATCATAGAAGCATTAATAGCATTACAGCAGATTATTGCACGACTACACGACGTAATGCAATTATGCAATGTGTGTATGTTATTATCTAGAGCATTCTACGGTGATGCAATTTAAAGCCTGAATTTCAAGGTTTGCAGCCGATAATCAGTACAAGACCCTGAAACAGGTCGAACTAAAAACTACCTGTTCTCCCTTACTAATTGAATGGTTTACATTTGATCGCTTATGCTACCTATCTCTGACCTGGAAATTATCTGATGGAAACTTAATGTTGCCAAGTTTCAGATAAATGAGTCTCTGAGAAACTAATTAACACCAATTTTGTCACCGTAGTTTTGTAGGCCGTGTAAGAAACTTCCTGATATTTGCCTCCCGCAAACAGAACAAGATAGTGTCGACATGGCGTGACACCATCAAAATCATAATAATCTCATTTATATAAGCACTAAGGCTTGCTTGATTTTGGGTTTGAGTTAAATTCTGTGACCTTTCTAGTGATGTAATTACAACAGATTGTATCGATGACCAGACTTACAACATTTTAAAAAGTAAAAACATGTTGGGAAAGACTGTGGAGAAATTAATGTTTACAGTTACTTGCTAATAATTAAGCTGTGTGTAGCGAGTGCTCATCAAGTGCTTTCTTTATTTAGAGGTATTAGGGCTTTAAAAACATATGTTGTCCCAACAGGCTATACGAATATCTAGTCTGGCTCATAGACAATATGCAAGTAGAAATGTTCGCCTGAAAATTCGGAAATGCAGCACGTTAGCGCCAATTTCTGTCCCGCTTGATTGTTTCCACTGGGTTTTTGTTAATTGTTCATTAATTTATATTATATATTAGTCTACATATATTTATATTAGTCTACATAACTGATTTCACCTATTAATGGTGAAGTGTCTATCTATCTATCTATCTATCTATCTATCTATCTATCTATATATCTATCTATCTATCTATCTATCTATCTATCTATCTATCTATCTATCTATCTATCTATCTATCTATCTATCTATCTATCTATCTATCTATCTATCTACCTACCTACCTACCTACCTACCTACCTACCTACCTACCTACCTACCTACCTACTACCTACCTACCTACCTACCTACCTATCTATCTATCTATCTATCTATCTATCTATCTATCTATCTATCTATCTATCTATCTATTAATATATCTATCTCTTCTCCACCTCCCAGAGGGAAGAACTCTATCGCGTCGTCTAGTCGATGCTTTTTACCTTAGGTTTATTAGTGTTCGCTTCAATCCGAAGCGATGATACCTGGGTGGCCACAGGGTATGTTAGGCCTACGAAGTTAAGAAGCGCTGATGCTTGTTACTGAATGGATTGCCAGGAAAACTGCTCCTGGAATGTTTCGTCCGCCATGCTACCTATGGCTGAATTCTTCCTTGAGGGTGTTTATTACTTTCATGATGCACTTCTGATTTGGTTAAGAGGACTTTCCTTGATAGTGATAAACTTCTTTTCTGTAGCTGTAGACTGGATCTTGCTTAGGAAGGTGCCGAACTATATAAATAAAATTTTGAAACGTACTTGAGCACTTTACTCAATCGAGTTCAATTTTTTACTTAAAGTGAAAAAGAAAATGACAAACAGACCAGAATGCTGAACACTAATAGTATTTTGTGTAACTACATAATATTGCAAGTAGAATTTTTACTCTTTAAATTCGAAATTCTACAATGAATCAATACCAAACGTAAAAAAATTCAAAAGGCACAAAAGTACATTTAGATAAAATTATTACAAAATACCAGCGTTTATTATTCATCAAAATACTACATAATTGTTTGCCTTCAGTTTTTGTAAGGTTTGCATTTTATAATATATTTATAAAAAAACGTTAATTTCAGTTAGAATTGACTAACCACAGCCGGACAGCCAGTGAGGCGAGTAAATTCTTTTTGCAACGACAGCCTTGTGTAACTGTTTTTTAACGAAAAACAATTAATCCGATTTGCAATAAAACAGGTAGTAAAGGAACTGCAGTGTGTATTTAGACATAATATGTACCGCAATGATTGTGATAACTGGACAATAAAGCAAGGTAAGTATACACAAGCACTTTGAAATCTTTAGTAAATAAAAACTCACCTGATCCAATGCTTGTTCACATCTCATAAACCCGGTTCCCGAATTTTATGTGAACATCTGTTTGCAAATGCAACTCAAGATAAGTCAGTCAACATTCATTGCGGTTCACGCTTTAAATTTAAATGCTTATTGAAGGTACAAGTTATTGAAAGTCACAAGTGCCTTGAACATAAGTATAATATCAGTTCTCGATTTGCTCAATCTAGCTAAGTCGCTCAGTATTGTTCGTAAAAATAAATACTTACTATGGATAGCGAAAATACACAAACATAGTAGTTTAGCAAGCGGATACGAAAACTGAAGGTGCTTTTTTCAAATTCAGAAAAAATTTTGATAACGAACTTGGTTTAATTATTTATTGTGAAATTCAAAAGAATCAAAAGTCCTAAACCATATGGCAAGTTGAGCATTTACATTAATTACTCGAAAAAACTCAATGAAAAGCTTTCTAACTGGCGCTAGTCAACGGGTACAAATAACCAAAATTTACTAAAAATTACATTCTAATTAGAAAAAACAAGTGGCACTCTCTTTAGAGGGGATTGGCGGGGAGATGCAAGAGAACACTGAAATATAACTTCATATCATGAGTTAACAGTTTAATGTAAGCAGATGAGAAAACAAGACATAATAATTTGGTAACAACCAACATCGGTCAGTTAATTAACAGAACCTAGCATTTCATTCATATAAATTATACTAAATGCGCTTTGCTGTCTCTGTAAGGTTGTAAGGCTGAGAAATGATTAGAAGTGTTACTTGTGAACGGCCTTTGTCATTAAGAATTTAGAATTAAAGTTGGACGAGTCCTCGATAGACATTTGTCCAAGTGGCAAAATGGCCTGCTGTATAGGCAGAAGGCACTAGGTTCAAGTCATGGCTGAAGCAGGATTTTACAAGATTTTTTCACTGTTTTCCTTCAATATCAGTCATAAGAACCGGAATCTTCTTCGCATAAGGAAATGCACATAGCATTAATAAATGGAGCTTTGAATAGGTAGAAGTTAGCAAACCTGCACACGCAGCCGCAACTCATGCCTCTCACTAATTTAACAGTTCACTTAAGACTTGAGACTAAATAATCGCTGAAATGCTGGGCGGCTTGGGTTCTTCTAGGGGGCGGTTACAGCATACAAATCTACTACCACCCACACTCATCTACAGCTGGATGGCTGGGTGTTACATTATTATAATCGGTAAGTTTCGTACTCGTATACGTTCATTAGCCTACTTCTATTATGAAAAATTCCCATCTGACAATCAATCTTTCAGATCAGAAGCCAGGCTCAGATCTGCCACTACTTTTTATCCATTTCAACCTGCAATGCCAGTCTATAGAAAACGAAGATTTCTAGGTTCCAAGCTCAAATTACTAGGTCATGAGAGGCGTGGTTTAAAAATGGAACCTCGCAACTGAAATGCTTTCCCCGTTCGTTTCATCTCAACGATTTTAACCCTGAAAATTGATGGATCTTGGCAATTAGTAGTCTAAAAGTAGCAAATTCTTCTTACTTGTCAATGTCATTTTATTCACATTGAATATGAACGTATGAAATGTAAAAGCTTTAGCTGTATAATTGTGAGCAAACAACTCGTGAGATAACGTAACAAAGGGACAGGCTGTTTGAGATATTCAGATCCTGTTTTTACTCTCTACCGTACCACCTCGTACCAACCGGTATGTCTGACGTCGGAAACAGCAGCTAACTCAACCAAAGAAAATTTATTCCAGGATTTAATTTACGAATAATTTCATTTCACAAATCTCACAAATAAGAGTCATATATTCAATATTGATAATTTGTCGCTATGCGTTAATGGTTGATCCAGGTAAGATTCGACACTTGAACAAAAAATTTTGATGCCGTCAAATTAAATGATTCGATTGCTTGAGGCAAAGACATGAAACTTTGCCAATCATAGACTGCCATAAACGACATTTTATTACTTAAGTTTGTCGTTATTAAAAGGCGATTTATGTATTAAACGGCGTAATTTTGATACTTTGGTTTTATTTCTTTTCAAACCAATCTTATTTTAGAGCAGACACTTTAAAGCAAAGTATATTATAAGTACTAATACAGCCATAAATGTATATAATGCGATTAAATGTGTATAATGTATTATAAAAATTTTCAACAAGGTCTCCTGAATGCAGTTTCGCTAATTTGAATTATTTTAAAACTTGTCACTATAACATATAAAGTTTACATAAGCGATGCTCAACAATGATATTATGGGCGAGCGTAATAATTGCGTAGCAGCTTATTTAGTCAAGAAATCATAAGGAATGCTGCCAGTCCCACAAAAGCAATGGTCTGGAGCTTCAATGGAATAGGCTAATTTATCTTAGTGGTAGCTGTTCATCATATTGAAATGCCGAATTGCACTCCCGCTTGCTTGATTGCTGGTTTAAATATGCTACTTGTAAACACGTTTAGAAAATGTAACTTGTAAGTTTTTTACACGACTTTTTACTCGTCCTTGGAATGTGCTTATTTCTCCGTGTGATTCCAAAATAGTTCCCGCTTGTCGTGGTCCCGTTTTCTACATTATCCTTTACATAAAGGTAAAGTGTAAAGAGAAATAAGCGATTTTTTATCTCTTGATGTGGTTGCTGCTATTATTGCTACAAGCATAATTGCAGTTCTGTTACTGCAGTTGTTGCAGTTACTAAAGCAGATTTAGGTAGATAGATGAAAAATTATAAATTCAACGTGCGCCTCAACAATCGTAGTAGCTAACCCAAAATGGATAACGAAAGTAGTAACTATTGCTGAGGCAGTTTTTTGAAATTCGTCAGCGACAAAAAAGTCCCCGTGAGCACTAAAATAAAACTTAAACATCACTAAGGTTTGGTTGACAACTGATTGTTTTAAACTAGGTTTACTATCTATTTCATATAATTAGATTTATTTATTTTGTAGCTCGTATGTAGTGGTTGCACCTAAAGTCATACGGCCGGGCATGGTCTACAATGTGGCTGTCTCAATCTTAGACACCGCAAGATCTGATGTACAGCTAATAGCTGAAGTAAGGAAATATCCAGAAGGAACTTTTCATGGCAGGGATCGCTATTCTGGTCCAAGGTTTAGGCCTTTGCCAGTGACACTTGGTAAGTATACAATATCTTTTTATTAAAATAATGTTTAAACAGTTGTGCATTAACATATACGCGTAAAGTTTACATATCTAATTTGATAATACATATTAGTTAGTGTAGTGCACAAGCAATTATTCTGAAATATGCAACACGCATGAAAATATATAATGAAAAATGAAGAATTGATATTTTAAAGTACAGGTCTTTAGAATATTTTTCTGCACATATGTGAAAGATGTGAAAGGTGTACCAAAAATTTTCACGATTTTCATTTGTTTTTTTTTGCAAACAATCACAATGCTCACATTGATCTTCAGGTCCTGACGGCGAAACTCCAGATCCAACAAATGAATTCACAACTACAGTACAACCGTCTGGGGAAATTGTTGCAAAAAACAATGGCATATTTCTTCCAGGTCGACCTGGAAACTTGTCAATACCGGTAAGTGATCCGAACTGGTAAAGTTTGTTTCATTCTTCTTTTTAAACAAACAAACTACTTCGTCTCTACTTTTTTGTACAATTAAATGTAATTATGGAAACTTGTTAATTTTTTCCAAATTAAAAAATTACTGGTGTCGTTTATACTAATCTGTAAACGGTTTTATCGGAAATTCAGATCGATATTATATTCAATTACTAAATATTGTATAGTGGATTACATACCGCACAATTATATACCATAACATGATATAATATCATACGATGTTATTATCATGTCATATTTTACCATAACGTACGGTACTGTCAGAATCGTGCTGCAGCATACTGAATCTGCATATGTTTTATCACCATGTTATATCATGTCATATCATATCATATCACATCACATCACATCATATCATATCATGTGATCACATCACATTATGTCGAAGGTCAAAATTCTAAAGCTTCAAAATCAGGGCATCTTAAGTCAGTTTGTCTATCAAAAAACTAATGATTGAAATAGTGCAAAATTTGCTAGATTTAGTTAGTTGCATTGCTAGACAAGAACAAGTTAATTGCAATTAGTGTAGTAATCCGTGCCAGGAAAAAAATGCCGATCTGTACGGAGACCCACTATGAGTTTTACATATTCCAACACGTATAGTCTTTGTTTGCCCAAAATCTTACTAGTTTATCACGAGACTTGTCTTTGTCAAACTCTGCTACATTTGCAAATTTTGAACGTTAAAGGTCGCAGCGATAAACGGTCCGACGAATGGTCGAGACTGGCAGAAAAATTCTCTCACAGCATAAATTGAACTGAGCCGGCATTTTTTCAAGGCTCTCAGATTAGAATTTAATTATGTTACGCGTCGACCTCGGTGGTTGTTTGGGTGCCTCAAGTTTGATATAGTTGTGAAGACGATAAATTTAACTGCCTAACAGCATATGAAAGTGATACGTTAGTTTTTTTAGGTAATTGATACTACAATTTTTAAGCCTCGGATATATTTAAAGAAAACGTTCTTTTTTAATTGTAACAAGTTGAAATGACTTAAGTGATTGTGAAAGCCATATTACGCAAACGAAGCAAACATAACTGAAATTAGTCATAACATAACATAACTCAACATAACATAACTCATTTTTAATGAAAAATCTGTTTATCATAATTATGCGTATAATTAACCAATTAGTTGGCACGGTAACTCAGGTAGTTAAAATATGCGAGTTCTAATTACAGGGTTTTGCGTTTAAGTCCCAACAGGCTCACAATTTTTCAGCGCCTTCCTTTTTTCTCAAACTTGTTAGGTGTTAAGTTAATTGTGGTGTATCGTATAAACAGAAGGGTTTATTAATTCTGACGACATTTAAAATCTGTGCAAACCTATTAAACTCGAAAAATAGGGACGAGTATTACTTGCTTACAATAAGAAAGAAGGGACAGCAGTGTTTGCTGTAAGGCATTATTTACAACCAAATAAGATTTCACCATGTTGTTCCAGATTCCTCTGTCACTGACAGCGGGGGATTACCGGCTCCACGTACAAGGAGTTGGAAATAACGTGGAGTTCACCAACTACACAGACTTAGAGTACCAGCCCAAAAGAATGTCCATCTTCGTACAGACCGATAAAGCTACGTATAAACCATCTGACAAAGGTACTGATATTTAAAATCATTGCTTATGTATTTTTACTTGACACCCATTAATTAATAAAATTGGTGGATGAATTAAAACCCACCAAAAAATAAGAAAGAAAAGAGACATTTTAACGTCTAATCTCGTCTTTTTTCTTGTTTTTAATTGTGGCGTTTTTAATTCATCGTCATTATTCTTGTCATTAAGCATTAATTTTTGTTATTAATTCACAAAGTTGTCATTTTAAATTTCAGCAATACTGTGCATTTATTAAGACAGGCTGTAAGATGGAACATTAAATGTTTGTTATTCGTGTGTTTTCAGTGCAATTTAGAGTAATAGCAGTTGACCCCTATATGAAACCCTACATTGGAAAAATGGATATTGGAATGATGGATCCAAATGGAAACAAAATGCGAGCATGGAATGACGTGGACACAGAAATTGGTAAGAGAAATTAAATGTAAATAAAATGATATAACAAATTTAAATCAATGGAATTGTAATTAATTTGTGTTTTTGATATAAATTCCGATTAATAAATTCACCAACTGTAAAGTAATCTTGTACGACACTTTTGCTTCTATTTACCTCTGATGAATTGGCAAGTGCCATACGTTCTGAGATCTCTAAGCTGTTTTCCTGTTTTTCAGGTGTTGCAACTTTAGATTTTATGTTATCTGATCAACCAGTTTTTGGAACGTGGTCTATCAGCGTTGATGCCGCAGTAAGTTATTATTATAATAAGTTTGCTTCTCCCGTGATTGCTAATATTAATACAATACCTCAATTATACCTCATGATCGCAGTTGCGCTGTTGGCTAACAAAGCCTTATTGAACTAACTTTCGAATACGCTTATTGTCTGTTTGGTCGTTTGCACGACAGGGGTCATGTGTCATATATTCTATCAGCATGCTATGAATTGCAATCTGATATACCAATTTGTAATGTGTAGCCAATTGTTGCGGGGTTACTTTTGCTACATGAGAAGACTACAAAGTGCTAATAATGACATATTTGAAAACCCTCCTCCCCTTTCAACTGTCCTTTTTTCGATTTATCTGTAAGGTATACGAAATGGTGCATGCTGTATGACATCGGAAATATAGCTTCACGAATCATGTTATTTTAGAAATAGCTTATTATCGAAAACTATACTTTAAAGTTAGCAAAAACTGAGATGTATCTATATGTACTATTTGTTTTTTAGGGAGAAATATCATCAAAAAGTTTTGAAGTAGAAGAATACGGTAAGTACAGTGAAATCGAGAGCACACTGGGTTAAGCAGATTTGAAATTAAGCGCTTTGATCATTTAGGTTTACGTAAAGCAACAATATTAGATCACAAGAACTACATACTAGGAATTCTAAAAAGGGATTTTAGTGAAATGAATAATAAACCAGATGTGTGTTTGTGTGTCAAAGTATGATAATATTATTGTTGTCATTGTTGGGTTTATAATAAAACTGCATTATACACAAATAAAAAAACACGCAAGAAACTTAATAAACCTTTATAGAAGTTACGAACATGATGAGTTACAAAGCCCTATGTTCGAAGAACTGGAATTTTTTGCAAGATCAAGATAAGTTTGCCTTTCCAGTGTCTTCTAAAAGACTATATATAGATATGGAAAGATTATGATGCAAATGAGAAAAAATGTAGGCAAGAAAGATTTTTGTTCCTCTTTAATACATTGTAAAAATACCAAGACGCTTGTTTATGACATCCATTGCAGTCATCGCACTTGAATTAGAGCCGGTGATGATTACAAAGATTGAAAGTTTTTATGGCTATTTTACGAGTACAATAACGCGGAAGGTTAGATCGTAAAAAATCTGTACATTTCCATTAATGATGCACTGTAACTTTTATTGTTTGCTTTTTCAAATATTTTTCAGTACTTCCTCGTTTTGAAGTAAAAGTAGATCTCCCCTCTTTTCTGGTTGGTGATAAATTTACTCTGGAAGGAAAAGTGTCTGCAAGGTAACAAGATAGATGTGATTTTACATTATCTAATGGCCTTTCATTTACAACTGTATTAAATAAAAACAAGTTTTCACTATGTCCTAAGAATGCCCGTTTACTTATTATATTTTGTTTATTCTCTGGAATATTTCATATTTTGACTGTGGGCGCTTTTTCAAAATTTGTATGAAATTACACTAGGTACACGCACGGAGGAGATGTACAGGGGAAGGCTGAAGTCCATATCAAACAGCTGGGCTATTATGGCAATGATGATGAGGAGCCACTCGCGACAAAAACAATTGAGGTAAAAGTTATTAATTCAGATAATAATGCGATTATGCTAACGAAGTGTCGCAAAACGTGACTCCTGACCCGCATCTGTGATCAGTTATAGTGACCCTTGCCTCGATAGGGTGAACTTACGAAAGGTAGGTTTATTTACAGTAGGCAATTGCAAAATCTCGTACAAGAAAAATGATGGGGAAACATTATATTTATTTTACAGAATTAGTAGTAGCAGTAGTAAATTGACTGACTGGTGACAGTCCAGTCACAACGCACTTACAATTAAACAAAAAACTTCAGGTTAGTTATACAGAAATGTGATCACTTAAAAATGTTAAAACACTCATGAACAAAGTGCACCAGATTGTGTTTGTTATATAATGACTACTAATTGCTAAAGTACCAAATCTCCAGTGCGTTTCACGAAATTTAATGTGTTTGGCTAACACCGTATCTAAATTAGCGTCCACATTTGCGAACGAAATATAAACGTAGCTTGTACAATAAGATATGCTGAGTGAGCCACTAGTCACTGTGAATGGACTTATGTTATGAACTGTGCCATTCATGAGTTGTGATTATGAATTTAGTTTTAATTTGGTTAATAATCACGTTATATTCATCACAAAGTATCTGCAATACCTGCACATTCTGTAACAACTTATCTTTGATACTGCATAAAAACATATTACATAGGAATTACATACAAACAAATTACATAAAAACTATTATTATGAAACTTGAATTTAAGCTTAAAACGAAGTAACTTAATTTAGATAATAAACAATAATAAACTTCTATTTAGATGTTCTAAACAACTTGCCGGCCAAGTACACATGAACAACTTCGGGCCACTTGGGCCCTGCACAGGACCTAGACCCACGTGACCTGTTACTAATTAATGACCCAAGTAACTATCCGTTTTCATCCATGTGTAAAAATTATCTGTCAAAAATTATTCTGTTCTAAGGGACTCTGCTCGAAATTATAGCCATCTTGAATTCTATAATGTATTCGGAATGTTGTGCTGCACTAAATGTAAGACACAACATAGGCAAAAGAAGCTTAAAAAACTGTTTTTCACAATGTGATAACAGTAACTTGCCTACATGTAAAAATATTAAATAATGTTAATAATATAGTCTTAATCCACGATTAGCTGTTCATTTTCATTATTATCATATCGTAAGCTATATCATGTAACCGCGTACCTTTCTTTTATAACATAATGTCTGTTTAGTGTGATACCATTAACACAGGATCACATTAAAATACAAGGAAACCCTTTTTATTAATAAAACTTGAAAAATTTGTCATGGAATTGCATATAGAGCTTCCGTTAGTAATGCTGCGTAAAACTTGTACATTTATAACTTCCTTGATGACCGTTCGTAATCGCAGTCATTTTAACAGCAAGTCATTTGAAACAAGTTTCGATAACATTGGGGAAAGTTTGAAAAAATAATCAGAACACTCGTAGCACTCTTTGCTAACTAAACAAAAGTGTAAATTACTTTATATTGTCAATAAGATCGATAATGTGGTTTTTTGGAGAGCCATTGGTGCACACTGGGGTGCATGGTGATACAGTGACATTTAGTCAGCTGGCGCAAACACTTTAAAATATTAAGAATTTTCTTTTCCAGTTACACAACTCCTTCAGACAGGTAAACATAACGCTAAGTAATATAATTTTGTACGGAAACTTTTTGGGTTATACTTTAACATTCCTTTTTCTCCACCCCTTGTATTTTTTCATTCTTATCATCACGTTCTAACTGCCACACTAATAACAGTTTAAAGCTTATCATTTTCTCTTGTTCTTTTCAGTGCTTATTACCCTGATACTTCTGAGAATTATTACTGATTTTCCTCGTTTTAGATTGATGGTGAGGCTGACTTCGAATTCAAGTTCCACTTCATCTATGGCGACCGCAGGAAAATTACAGTAGAGGCTGTTGTGACAGAAGGATTAACAGGAGTTATGCAGAGTGGCTCTGCTTCAGTAGTGAAATACAGCCATCCAGTAAAAATGGAATTTCAGGGTCCAAGATTTTACAAACCAGGTCTTCCATACGTTGCAATTGTAAGCTTATAAACTGTCAGTGGCCAAAATTAATATTCTAGAATTCATAAATATTAATTTAAAAGTGCAATCTACTTTCGATTATCATTTTCTGGGCGAACATTTTTTTTTTACAAGCGTATGCAATTAGCAGCCCAAAAAATTCTTACAAATTTCTGAAAGTATAAAATTTGAGAAGTCAAGTCCAATTAATCTTTACCTACTTATAGCTGACATTTAGCCGGCAAGATGGTACACCTTTGATTGAATCAGACCCAAAAACAGTCGAAATAGAACAATCGTGGCAGACCCCAAATCCCGATTCTGATCCAGAGTGGCCAAGGTATGTACACTGTACAACGTTTTTTGATAATCTGATTATAAGAAAGCGTCTTCTCATTCCTTTGTGGGGCAATTTGATGTTGGACTTATTACCACTTTTGTACAATTACAACCGGGGGGGGGGGTTATTACGTGTTTTGAGCATTCGTTTTTGGGATTATTATGTATTTTGTGCATTTACTGCTGGGCTTATTATGAGTTTTGTTCATTGTTAATTTACTACTCCTGAGCTTATTATGCGTTTTGTTCATTTAAAGCTGGGATTATTATGATCTTTGGAAATTTACTGCTGGGTTACTATGCATTTTGTAACTTTCGTTCACTTTTACAGTCGGGATTATTATGTGCTTTGTGCACGTACTACTTGATTATTATGAGTTTTGTGCATGTTTTTACAACATAGATTGCTATGAACTTTGCATATTCACTGCTGAGATAGTTATGAGTTGTTTGCGTTTGCAACAGGTTTTGTTATAAGTCCGCGTACCTTTAGGCCTGCTAGTTCGTGGGCTTATTAAGAATTTTGTGCATTTGTAGCAGGGATTGCTTTGGAAACACAGCTAGGATTGTTTCAAGATTTGTGCACTTCTGAAATTGTTATGAGTTTTCTGCATTTTCAACAGAGGTTGTTATGCGCTTTGTGCATTTGCAGCAGGATTTGTTATGAGTTCTGTTCAGTAAGGATTGTTATAAGCCTTGTGCATTTACAGCTGGGACTCTAGGCGAAGAATTAAAGATACTACAACCAAGAATTTCACAATTCAAAATGGCGTTGTTGTTCTTGAAGTAGACCTGCCACCAAAGACCTTAAACCTGAACTTCAGAGTAAGTGGAAACACTTGCATGTAAAATGGAATCGATGAAAGATGAGAAATTATTATCGACGACAGTTAAATTTGATCATCGTACTATTTTTTTATTAAAAGTAATTTAACAATTTTTAGAGTTCATTCTAAAAACAGTTTTCATCTTACACGTGTAAGCTTTGTAAAAAGTACAAAATTATTGAAGCGATTCGGTGTTAACATGGCTGCATGCCTACAAAATTTAATATAATTATAGTTTTATTATAACATTTACTAATTTTGCTGATTTCTTTTTAGTGCCTTTAAAAAGTGATTGTAGTTTTGAATCGCTTTCAGAAAAGGAATTTAACTACGCTTTCTCTATGATTGTTTCTTAGGCAATGTACAGGCAAAAGACGGGAGACCAGTATGAGTATCACAATGCAAATGAGTACAAAGCTGGTGTTGAAGCATTTTTACAAATTACACAACAGAACGAAGATGTAAAGGTGTGTCTAAAATTCAGTTCTTTATGACGATTTGCTTCATTGTGAGTTATTGTTCACAAAAAATCGATTGTGCTCATACGCATTAGTAAAAGATGACAAGGGTGATGACAACGATAATAATGATGAAGATAGTAATGATAACAAATATGATATGATATCATCAGCTTAATAATATCAATTTGGCAAAAAATCTGGTTAAATAAAAATTTACCATGAATTAAATTAATTTCTGATTTTTACTTGATTTTTTAGGCAGGCGAAAAGGCAGAGTTTGAGATTTTGTCTACAAATGAGATAGACGGCGTGTATTACCAGGTAATTGTAATTTCTAGTCAACTTGCTTGTTGTTTCATTCATTTTGTTAATTTTCCTCATGTAACTGTTTGTTAATTTTTTATTTCTTATATTAAATCACTGTTCATTCAGTTATTTCACTGTTTATTTATTCATTATATAATTTGCATTTATTTGTTAAAAATATTCATTCTATTTGATAGCATTAGTAAATTCTTTTGCAGGTTTGATTTCTGTTTTTTGCTTATTAATTTGCTTTGTTTCCTTATTATTCCTAATTTTTCACGTTTACATGCCTAATTTATCATTTCACGTCATATCAAATCATATCATGGCAAATAAATGCAACAAAACACCTGGATTTTTTACAGGTGGTATCACGTGGCAATATAGAAAGCAGCGGCTACATTAATATGAGAAATGCCAGACAACAGTTTGAAATCATGACCAACAACAACATGGCGCCAAGATCCAGAGTGGTGGTATATTATGTCCATCCCAATGGCGAGGTCATTGTGGATGCTACTAACTTCGAAGTGGAAGGAGGATTCGACAATGAGGTTGGCTGCACTTATTTGAAAAAATATATGGTTACTCTTTCTTACAACTGCTGTTGTCTTCGATCAGGAATTTCTATTTTGCTTTCTAGGTTTCACTTTCTTTTAACAAAGAAGAGGCAGAGCCAGGCAACAAAGTCAAGCTTACTGTGATGACTAGACCCAACTCTTTCCTCGGTGTCTTGGCAGTGGACCAGAAAGTCCTGCTTCTTCGCAGTGGCAACGACATCACCAAAACACTGGTATAGATATTATGCAAATTTCATGACCAGTGACGACTCGTGTATAGGTACTGTGGTACTGCAGCACCACCTGTTTTCACTCATCATTGTCGATAATATTCAATATAATAATCATATGTGATTATACTGATTGTGTATTAATGTAAGCCAGCCAAACCCCCACAAAACGAATTTTGTGCATAAACTCACAACAACAACCCACACCACACCTCACCAACCTGCCGCACCACTCTACACCAGTATCACCCTCACCTTATCACCCCACCACAATTCCCACATCACAACACCCACAGCACACTCACCACACCAAATCCACCATATCACATGATGATCACGATGATGGAATAATTTTGATGATAATGATGCAGACAATGATGATGACACCGACAGCACAGTATCATAGCAAAACCATGCAAAACAATTTTGCAACAATATTGAAACTGTATGCTATAACAAATGCTCTTAGATCCAACCACCAATGATCAATAATGCATGGACATTCTACATAGTTTTGCTTCCTGCTTTCCAGTTTGTAATAGGTTCACAGATATAATTTACATGTACAGTGTACAATATATTATAACACATGATGGCGAGTGATGACAATTCCTGGAACAGCCGCGAAATTTCTCAAACGCCACTCTACCAAATAGTGTGCCAAATAGAAGGTTGAGAAAGAACTTCAAAATGCACCCCTCCCGTTTTATCCAGTATACACCTCTCCTAGTGAAACTCCAGTGCCTTGTAGACCATTTCGTCCTCTTTCTGGGAGTGTGCTTAGCTTTTCCCAACGTGCCCAAACAGTTGTGCAAATCGAGTCTTCCTCGAGGTTGCTTGTGCAGTTTTCTACAAAATTTGGGTGTATAGGTCCGGGAAAGCGCACTTGGCGGGTATTAATGGCCGTCCTGCGTAGTCTAAATAAGACTATAACACCCAGTGTTTAACGGGCTATCTAACAGTTACTGGCACTGCTCCCGGCATGTTCCCATTCATAAGCCGTCGGACAGTAGCCTCGTCAGTTATATATGCACCCATTATATATATGTATTATATATATATGTATATATACGTATATACGATATTAACTGATAATCGGGCAAATGTAATTATAGTCCTATAATCGTGTGCTGGCATATATATATACACCTCTGTGCGCAATTCGTAATTAGATTTTCATTTTCGTAATTAGATTTTCATTAAGCCAATTTAAATTTCACTAATGTTATGTGTTGTATTTCATATAGACTTTCTAGTCTGAAATAAAAGTAGAATTAATCAATCAGTCATTCAATCAAATTAGGTTACACAATGACTATTAGAAATGAAATTGCAAAACCAAATTTCTAAATTTAAGAACACACAAAGCACAAATTACAGGTCCATTGCTTCTGCTTTACTTTTTCATTTAGATAGTTAGATAACATACCAAGTACTAACTATCTTAGATAGTAAGATAACAGTACTAACTGTCTAAGTGTGACGGTGATTTGCAGGTTCTTGATGACATGAAGGGTTATGGCTTTGATGATGCTTATGGTTCTGGAAGGAATGGCTATTATGCTAGTGGTGGGCCTATCATCTTAGACAGAAAGAAGCGTTCGTCTTTCTGGTGGCCATGGCTGTGGTACAGCAGCGGTAATGCATGGGAAACCTTCGAGGAAGCTAAACTAGTTGTCTTATCTGATACCTACGTGTATGGAGGTATGAATAGCTTTTGTTTAATCTAAAATGGTGAATTATCAAAGGGAAACGACTGTGAGATTTGCCTCTTCTATTGTGCACTCTGTTTACATGCTTTTTGATGGAAAAAAGTTCCAACAAGTAAATGAATCTTGATGACTTCATACGTTTTCTCATTTGATTGTTCATCGACATCATCAAATCAAGGAATTTACAATTAATTAAATGTCTAGAAGATATTCTGGCTTTTTTGAATCGGACAAACTGTAAATGTTCTCACAACGTGTACAGGGCCTGTCTTGGCTTTTCTGTAAGTGCTTGGCAGATGTTGTATCAAAAGATCAGCACTTTTAGAAACCGTCCTCGGTCTGTACTTATTTTGTACGGACCGAAAAGAAATAACCAGCAAGAGCATAGTTATGTGTTATGGCCAACAGTAGTTTGTAGTAGTGTCTTGTGTATCTGATCAAGCATTTTTCATGGGGCGACCAGAGAGAGCGTTTTTCGTGACACAGTGCAAAGAAAGTTGATATAGCTAGCAGGTAGTAAAAATGGGTAGACCAATGACTCAATTCATTAAAGGAGTGAAATGGTCTAGAAAGAACCAGCGCTAAAGTTGCCTTACTTTGCTGTGTTAAAAGCTTGCAGCTCTAAATATAGAATTTTTGCTCAAATTTACTGATTCGCTTATTTGGGCACATTGCTCTACCAAATTAAAGCGTGCGTAGCCACGCTTCGCAGTTTCAATGGACGGCAGCCAATTTTTGTGTCGTTATAGTTGGGTATTAATAATTTTTACTTCTTAATTAAAGAGATCCTGAGAGCTTATGCTGGCATTATCTTCAGATCTTTAGTAGCAATATCTTCAATATTGCTGCCTGTGTGTCAGCATCTTGTTGTTTCTTTTCTATATTGCCATGCTGGATAAATGATATGCAACTATAAATACAACTCTAGCTGTTCCACGCTTTAGCTCCATGAAGTGGAATTTTCCGAACTGATAAGTGACTTGATTTCTTTCAGAAGATTTTATACAATCTAAAATACAATATCGCACTGGTGGGGGTACCTTAGGACTTAGCGGTGGTTTCAACAGGCATGAGATTCAAACAAAACATTCCACGCAAAGCTCTCTGGCCCCCATACCAAAAGTCCGCAAAGATTTTCCAGAATCTTGGCTATGGATTAATACTACAGTGGGGTGAGAATTCGATATAAGCGTATTCTTTCTGCTAATATAAAAAGGAAATGGAACTTGAAAAATACATTCTGTACCACTCTACTCTCCTCCGTGTCCTGTAGATGCATCTGTACTTTGAATTAATTCGTGTAACATCTATTCTTGAGAATTCATTATAACACCATAACACTTCCGTGCTTAAAAAATCAATCAAATTTGTTGACATGTTAATTAAAAAGTTACTCTGTTCAACTCTTATGAACTTGACATGCTCAACTGTTCAGCACAGTTAACCAAGCAGGCACCAGTCTGCTAACGCATCATTTAACGTTCACTAAAAAAACAGTAGCTGCTTTACTGTTTTCGTCCAGAAATTTGATCTCTTCCCAGTTTTGTTTTTTTGTGGTCAGTGGGCTCTTCTTCCTTGAGATTAGCTCCATCTGGATCACTACATGTATTGAAAGGTATAGGACCTTAATCTGAAACCACGATTAGCAAAAATGCTTGCTATTAAAACTGGGCATTTTAAATTTAAAACCTTCACAAAGGAAAGCATTCAAGTGAGTAAAAGCATTTAATTTCCCCAAAGCGTGCTTCGCCTAATATGACCAAGAGGAAAATTCAAGGGTCATAATTTTTTATTACGTCCCTGATAAAGTCACAGTCAAATTTCTAGAAGCCGTGCCACGAAACACCTAAAAGTGGTCACTGAACATTCATTCAGTTGAGCTTTATTCCCGATACTCCAAGTGTAACATGGTGCTGTATCTTTAATCAGCATTCAGCAATGTTTTATTTGCTATTACATGCAAAGAATTTCGTAGATCAAACACAAGATCTTTACTAAGAAACTGTACAAGCCAAATGTTAAGACTGACAGCAAATTGCTAGTGATTATACTTTATTTAAGTGAAGTTGTCAGTTCACCTTGCAGATAAATGTTAAAACGCTAGAGTAAATTTGTCCTCTTGATAAATTGAAGAAAAACGTGACAGTTCTAGATAGATAGATAGATCGATTCTATCTATTTATCTATCTTTCTAGTTTAAAAATAAACTCTAGCGGTTTAGTAGTATCCTCCCCTTCTTCACTCCCCCCCCCCCGACCTGTCACGTGCTAAATTTATTTTCTATTCTTCTAAAAACGTGCAATATTTTTCAGGAGTAGATGATGATTTTTATAGACTAGGCGGTGGGGGTTACGGAGGAGGACCAGTATTGTTTGATGCTCCTCCCCCGCCCATTAATGCAGTAGCACTTAATAGAGGTGGCGTGGATCAACAATTTGCACCTGGTCAAGGTGTCCTAGCTCCAGTTAAAAAAGTGCGCCAAGAATTTCCTGAATCGTGGTTATGGGTTAATACCTCCTCAGGGTGAGGCTTCTGTAAAACAGACTAAGTGATTGCATATGCTTGCGCATTTTGGTTTTGACCTAGTCGCACGTAATGCTCACAATCTGCATGGTTTTCTGGTTTCAGCTACAGCAAAATCACTAATGTACTAACAAATAATTAAACGCCAATGATTTCATCGTAACATTTACGTTTCAAATCTATGCCTATAAAGCATAGCTAAAGCTATTACAGTTTTTTATAATATAAAGGTTTCTTCCAATATTGACATTGAGGTTAGGACTTTGGGCTGCCCCATGCAATTAGTTTTATATTCATCATTCTGCTAGGGTTAGGGTTTGATTTCTGTTCCGACTTCAGATGGTACAAATACTTAAAAGAATTGCCAAAATAGCTAACTCTTGATGTTCTGTCTTTTCTAATCGCTCAGCTGTCCTTGCGTGTGTACTGCAGTCGTATCTAGACTGATGCCTCTGTGTGTTACCCGAACTCACATGACGGACTGCATAGTCGTATTGTAAAGATTATCTGTCTAATTTGTGGTCAGTTCTGCAATTTCTGACTCATCCAAGTCTGTTGCCTTGCAGAAAGCAAGTCATCAAGCGATTACTACTATACTGATTACTATACTGAGCCTACATCAACTGAACCGCCAACCTCAACAGTTTTTGAAACATCCATTGCCCCAACGTCTGCAGTCACAACAGAAGATCTTCTCGCAAATGATGATACAGAAACGGATACAGATTCTGTTTCAAGAACTACACTCAGAAAACAAATTCAAATTAGGATGCAATTTCCGGAGTCGTGGCTTTGGATTAATATAACGTCAAAGTTAGTTATCTAAGTATTAAGTGCTCAACTTAACAACACCTCTTTTAGAGTTAGTATATTCCAATCAAGATTTTGCTTTTGAACCTCTATGCCTATAATAACACTTTCGAAGCAGACTAAAACCATTTAACTCACTACATCTGCAATTTTTTAAAGCAGAGAGTGTTAAAGACACATCTTGGATTCAGTTTTGCAGCACACTGTGCAATAACTTTTTAACACACTGGGTCTCTTCATCTTATATAGTGCACAGTTATTTTACACAAGGAAAGTTTTCAAGCAGATATGCAGCATCACGTAAAAGCTAAGACAGCAGACACATTTTGCATCAGATGTTGGTTCCATAATTTATTTATTTAGTGATGACATACCCCAAAGTTATGTCTTACACACGCGATTCCGTCTTTGTTTTGCTTGATCACTCGAGCCTCATCTCTGTTATAATAACTTAAAATAATTCGTTGATAAAAATTTTAATTAGCGTACGAGTAGTAAGATATATGCCAACTAATTACACTGCTGTGATTCAAAATAGGATCCAAATATTCATTTTCTGGTTTGATATACATGCTGCTTGCTAGTGACATATTCCTGGTTTAATAATTTATGAAGAATAACGATGTCTGTACAGTTATTGACATGAGCAATTTTATCAATATTAACTTGTATATTTGAAAATTTGCAAGGATAGTAGTCGATTTGGGAGCATCTCCTCTTACAGTGAAAAAAGAGAAAAAAGGAAAATTGGAAAAACTGTGTTTGCAACGTTTTACGAGAAAAAATAAAGTGCGGCAGCAGTTTCCGAAAGTTCCAGTATGCAAATATTGGCAGACATCTCTCTGTTACTGTGAAAGGAATTTAATGAACAGCATTGTTTTGCAGAAATACTACCATTGTATACCCTTTAATCCATCCCCTTTATTGCATATGATGAATTCCTTTTTTTGTGTGAGATGTGACCAATTGCAAATGCTTTTCTTTTTCATTTTTCGTTTTTCAATTGCAAATGTGTCAGTTATTGTAATATTGATTTGTTAGAGGCTGGTAGACATAATTACACCTCTAGTTTACTATGGTTTACTATAGGGATAAGAATAGAAGCAGCGTGCAACTGCGACTAAATAAGTTATTTTTTAAATATTTGCAGAACCCAGATCGTGGGTGTATGATGGTTACGGTTATGTAACTGCAACTAATTTGTTTCTAAGGACAGCTTTGCCAAGGAGAACATTTGCCACGACAACAACTTATCTTGTCCAGTCCTTAGCCCCAACTTCTCCTTCAGTAACAAATTTGTACGGGAGACCTAACAAAATTAGAACGAAATTTCCAGAGTCGTGGCTTTGGGTTAACGTAACATCAGAGTATGTCCTTTCATGTTTGGATTCCTACTTTATTTTTTATCTGCTTCTCTGTCTGTAGTTTGTGTTCTTCCTAATGGTGAAAAATTAACAGAAATAACTGTGTAGTCTTTTCTTCAAGTTACTGGCACTTTCAAGCAATTAGCTGTGCTCAACTTTATGTGGCCGCTGTCTGCATAGTCAATACATGAACAATGAACCTGGCACTTTCAAGCAATTAGCTGTGCTAAGCTTTATGTGGCCGCTGTCTGCCTAGTTAATACATGAACAATGAACTTCAATGAACAAAAATCAAAATGGCGTTTGAGTTTCAAAAATATCCTTAAGTTTTTCCAGAAGCTTTCTTCCCTCACGGACTTCAGCCAAAATGCCGTACAGTTCCTAAAAAGGTAAACACGCACGTGTAATTGCGAAAAAACTAAAAATAAAGTAAAATAAAGGTACACGCTATAGGTAAAATAAAGGATAAAAATTCAAAATTCACAAAGAAACTGAAAGAGTTAAAGCCAATCTGGTTTTTAAAGTGGGTGCAGGTAATGCCATCCTTTTGAACACAATAACCTTTTGACAAGTTATATAGCTTTTTATAATTGTTGCTAAATGATGAGCAAAACAGTAACAGAAATGCTTTTCATTTTGATTTCGAAAGGGTATTAATTTTTGTTGACAGCTTGTGTTTGGCTTATCCCAAAATGATTTCTCGGGTTATATGAGCGTATTTATAGTTTTTTCTCCGATCGTGAAATTTTCTATTACCTAGATTAACATTAATTTTTGGATCCCCAGATCCTACCGTTTTGTATACCATGATACCAATAAACGCTGGCATTTTTCTATTGTTTGCAAGGTAAAACAGCAAACATATTAATATATACTTTAGTGGTTTGTTGCTCTGTTATAATTATGGAAGCAGTTAGTTCTTCCCTTTTTATAATGATGGAAGCAGTTGGTTGCTCCTTTTAGTATTACGGAAGCAGTTCATATACAACTAGGTCCTATAGTTATTTTTCTGGTATTGAATCAGATGAGGTTTCATCAATTACAATAACAAATAAATCTGACAGTTTGACTAACATTATAAAAAGTCCTTTAAAATGCTTTATTTCAACACACGCAAAGTCGTGAAGCACCATATACTCTGCTACATTAATTAAGCTTAACCTCACCTTAGTGTAATCTTATGCTGCTTTGTAAAGAGTGGATTTTGAATGTCTAACGATAAAAAACCTACTAAATTGGTGCTCTCCAACTGTAAATTGAAATAGGTTTTGACACACATTTAACTAAACAGAAAACAAAAAAATGGGCCATTTCTCCTGAAAATACATAGCAAGGCTGCTTGGAGGCTAGTTCTAGATGGGCCGGACAGAAATTAGACCAACCTGCAGAGAGAGCTGTCCATACTACAGTATAATTCCCATGTCCGTGGCAATGCTTTCTGTCATTTTGGGGCCAGTATTGTGTTTTACAGAAGCCGTAACCATAGCACCAGGTTATTATTATAATTATGGTCCTGGTTATGATGAACATGTTGGTTATGGTGGTGTTCGTTTTGTAAGTGGAACAGATGAAGTGGATTTTGATGATACCTCCGCATATGCACCTCGACGCTCACTGAAACTAGCTTCAGTGAAACGAACCCGCACAGAGTTTACAGAATCATGGTTGTGGGTTAATACAACATCAGAGTGAGACTTGAATTTTTAGTAAATGATTGCTGTGACTAACAACTGCCATTAATCCATTATAGTAGCTTGCTTAAGGCTTTTTTAAGTCTGCAGGTCCTGTCTCATATAGTAACTGTGGATGCGCCCAGTCCAGGCAATAAAACGGCAAAAATCTGTATTGAACTGTGCGATAGACCTGCAATTTATTAAAATACAGGATTACAAAAGGTGCTTTGGAATGTGCAAAAGCTTATTACCATTTAGACAAAAAGTTTTAAAAAGTTTCAAGAACTTTTAAGAAGATTGAAACAAATTATTACTTTATGACTCTATGAAGCAATTTTAACCGATTTAAACGTTTAACTAATTATAAAGGTAAATGTGACTTACATTTACTGGTGACTTGGCTTGAAAATGCAACTAGTTGATAGACAAAAACAACGAAAGTATCACAAAACGGAATGAACAGTATAGCGGCAACAGAAAGTGTGACTACGTATAGAAACAAGTTTGATTGATAGGTGGCGTGCACTACTAAAAGCGTAAGTCACATGACTAAGGCTGGCTTCCTTTTTAAACAGTTTTGCATATGCATATTTGTAAATTTGTAAAAAGAAAACAAATAATGATAGAATTTTTGATTGAATTGCTTGACACCAACATCTGGCTCCCCCAAAATGTCTTCTTAAGAATTTTGACGAGTGGCTCCCTCGACGGGAATTGAACCTTCATCATTCTCCACAAGTAGAACTAGTTTGGAGATCGGTCTGTCAAGTTCTGTATCCTGTGTTTTGACTCTCACGCTCCGGACTTGATCCTGACAGTCTGGATAGGTCCTAATAACGCGACATAATTTCCAAACGTTTCTAGGTTGATTGTCATCCATGATGAGGCAAATGTCACCGATCTTCAGTGAGCGCTTGTGATGAAGCCATTTGGATCTCGACTGCAGGCTTTGCAAATATTCTCTCTTCCACCGAGTCCAGAATTGTTCCATCAGATACTGGACTCTTCTCCATTGCTTGCGACAGTACAGGTCCGGTCGCTGGAAGTTTCCTGGTGGAGGAAGAACCACTCTTGTTTTCCCAGTCAAAATAGAATTGGGGGATAAAGGCAAAAGTTCCTGGTCGCTCAGTGCTTCAACTGTAATTGGTCGACTATTCATGACTGCCTCTACTTCTATCAACAGCGTCCTAAGAGATTCATCTGTGAGAAGTGCAGAATTCTCTTGTAGCAAGGCTTCAAGAATGCGTCTCGAGGCCCCAATCAAACGTTCCCATGCGCCTCCATGGTGGCTGGCTGATGGCACATTGAATTTCCAATCCGCTCCATGCTGCAACAGATAATTGCGAATTTTTTCGTTGTCCATCTCTTTGAAGCATTCCTTTGTCTCAGTTATGGTTCCCACAAAGTTGGTACCGCAATCACTTCGCATTTGCCTAATTGGACCCCTTCTGGCAAGGAAGCGACGTAGTGCCATAATGAAGGCATCTGTGTTTAGTGATGCAGCTAACTCTAAATGGACAGCTCTGCTTACCAAGCAGGTAAAAATGATGCCGTAGCGTTTTAGAGTCTTACGGCCTTCTCGAACAAAAACGGTCCAAACGCATCCGTGGCACAATATGTAAATGGCGGTGATGGCGTGAGACGATCGACTGGCAGGACCGACATCTTTTGCTCTTCATGTGGGCGGCGTAACTTACGGCAAGTAATGCAGTTTCTGATGACGTTGCGTACATTTGAATTGAGATTGATTATCCATAATCCTGCAGTTCGAATCGCGTTCATGGTTAGACCACGTCCAGAGTGATGTACAATCTTTTCGTGAAACCATCTGATAATTAGCTTCGAAGTTGCTGTTTTAGGTGGAATTATGACCGGATGCTTCTCGCAAAATGTCAAATCGGATTGCTGTATTCTTCCACCAACTCGCATTACTCCTAATTTGTCCACGAATGGGCTCAACGGTTTACAGTTTCTTTTAAAGGTTTCACCACTTCTCGACTGAAGAAGAAGGTATAACATATTCTCTGCGGCAAGTAATGACTCAACAGAAAATTGTCCATTCATTTCTACGTCATTCATTAAGGAGCTGGCAGCCGGCTTTGCAGTGGAAAGATTCGATCTGAATACATTGCAAGCTCGCATAACTGTTGCAAGTGTTCTCTTCATCTTGTACCACGAAGAACAGCGTGATTCTAAAGTGTCAATAAGACTGGTAGAGTCATGTGATGCAGCGCCAATTGTCCTGACTGATTTCAATTCGGGATCGGTCTCTGCAATGCTAAATGACTGCATGCCAGTTTTCTTCCAAAATTCATCTTCAGCATAAAGCATTTTCGGTCCACGAAACCAAATGTTGTTGTTGATAAACTGTTCTACTTGCTGACCTCGAGAAGCCACGTCACTCGGGTTTGATTTAGTATCAATATACTGCCAATGCGTCGGGTTCGATTTGTCTAGAATCTGCTGCACTCTGTTGGCGACAAAAATCTTAAACCTCCTTGTTTGGTTTGCTATATAGCTCAACACTACTTTGGAATCGCTCCAGTAATAATGCTGCGCGTTTTCATAGTCCAGCTCGTGGTCCAACATACTGGCAGTGTTCACTGATAATACTGCAGCTGTGAGTTCGAGTCTAGGCATGGTCACATGCTTGACAGGTGTGACACGAGCTTTACCTTGAATTAAGGTACAGTGTATCTGGTTGGTGCTATCAACAAGCCTTAGGTATGAACATGTACCATATCCGACCTCACTTGCATCAGAAAAGTGATGTATCTGGATGTCCTGTATTTCACCAAAATCATCTGGGTGAAAACAGCGAGGAATTCGTAACTGCTCTATTAAAGGCAAGCTTCGTCTCCAGATTTCCCAGCGTTGTCTAACATTTTCTGGCACTGACTCATCCCAACCAAGACGATCACGCGTGAGTTCTTGCAGTATAATCTTTCCTATCAACAAGGCAGGTGAAATAAGACCCATTACGTCATAAATGCTGTGGATCGTTGAAAGTATGCCTCGTCGAGTCAAGGGTGTGTCATTCAGCCGTATGCGGAAACCAAAGGCGTCGTTTTCTATATACCATGACACGCCTAGGGCATACTCTATCTGTTCCTTGTAAGCGTTGATCGTTTTGCTTTCCCGGTTCGCACGATCTTCAATCGGAATGGCGGCTATGATCTCTGATTTGTTAGCAACAAACTGTGTTAATCTAAAATTTCCTTTCTGACAGATATCCTTTAACTGTGTCGCTATAGCAGTGGCATCATGAGTTGTAGAAGCAGATTTACAACAGTCGTCCACATAGAAATTAAACAAAATTGTTTGAGTCACATCGCGTGGGAAGGCAGTAACATTGTCTTTAGCTGTCTGCTGTAATGCGAAATTGGCACATCCTCCTGATGATACTGCCCCAAACAAGTGAACTAGCATTCGGTAGTCACGCGGCGGATTTTTTGGGTCACCCTGGTCCCACCATAAAAATCTTACGTAGTCTGCTTGGTGGCGTGGAATTGCAACCCTGTAGTACATCGATTGTATGTCGGCCATGAAAGCCGCTGGTCCTTGTCTAAAACGGCACAAGACTCCTAATAATGAGTTGGTTAAATTTGGCGCTTGCAAAGGTTCGTTGTTCAAAGAAGTTCCCATGAACACGGCACTGCAGTTAAACACCACTCTGATTTTCTTGTTGCGCTTATGGTAAACTGGGTGGTGGGTATGTACCACACTTTTCCTGCATCTGGGTACGGCTCTGAGGGTGGCACCTTTTCGGCATATCCGTTTTCTAGCATCTTATTCATGAACGCAGTATATTCGTTTCTCAGCTCTTCAGCCTGAAACCTTTTGGCTAAACTGCGCATGCGCTGTTCGGCTTGTACCCTGTTATTTGGCATAACTGGATTATCCTTCTTGAATGGCAACGGCACAACATATTTTCCATTCTTGTAACAAGTCTGCGCAGTAACTTTGTTCATGAAAAGCTTTTCCTCTTGAGAATCACCATAACCATTAGCGTCAGTTGCATTCTGAACGGCAGTAGGGATGCTAAACTGACAAGACGAAATTTCTTCGGTGGCGGCATCTGTGCATATCACCCGGCTATAGCTGGATCTAAGACCTTCGCGTGACGCTTTACCAATTACGCCCTGTACCGTCCAGCCTAAACGCGTAAGAACAGCATAACAATTAAAATCTGGGTGGCTAATGACTTGCAGAGGCTCCATTGCCTTTGGTGTGTTCATGCCTAATAGTAAACCAACTTCAACATTGTGCATTATAGGATGGAGTGATTTCGCTATGTCACTCAAATGCCTCAATTCTTCCACTTTGTTAGGATCTGGTATCTCGTTTCTATCAGCTGGAATTAACTCTTTCGTAAACAAACGTGGCAACTCAACGACGTTGCTACCATTCAAGCGCGAAACGCATAAACCATCAATTCCTTGTGATTTAATTAAATGAGTCCCACTAAGTGTGCGTAGGCGGATGTCATTATACTGCCCGGTAGCCCCTAATTCTTCAGCTAGTTCTTCCGAAATGAAGCCGTCATTACTACCTGGGTCTAAGAAGCAGTAGGCTACGCGGCTATTATGAATGTTATCTTTGTGAAAGATTTTAACTGGGACTATTGCCATTGAAACTACGCTGTCGGCTGAAGTTACGTCACTTGTGTTTACGCGAGAAATTGACGCAGTCGAGGTTGATTGATGCTGATTTGTAGGCTTAGCTTCACGTATTGCATCAGTTCGTAACTGTGAACTATCACCGCTTACACCTGACTGTGATTGCGTGTCGATATGAAGCACTGTGGGATGAGTGCGTTTGCATATATCACAATGTTTCTTAGATCTACAATCCTTATACGCATGAAAAGTCCCATTCAAGCATCCAAGACAAATTTTATTGTCTTTGACAAACTTTCTTTTGGCATCGTAGGAAAGCTGACTGAACTCTTTGCATTTATCTAAACGATGATTAGTAGCTGAGCAATAAAAACAAGGCCTTTGTTTTAGAGTTTGACCCTTTGACATATTATTAGAGTCAATAGCGAATGATGACGATTTGCGACTACCACCTTTGGAAGTCTTAAATGTATGCTCTTCCCCTTTATCTGTAGATTTTGCCATAGCTTGTCGGCTAAGAATAGGATGAGATAAACTTTTCGTCCTATCACTGATATGTTTAACTACCTCGGTGAATTTCGGCGGTCTACCATAACGCTTTTCTATTTTCTGCGCATGCTCAAGAACTTGATCTTGCATACGATAGGGTAGCTTAGAGCAAACTAATTGTATAGTACACGGGTCATCTAGCGATAACAAATATGCATTATCATGCATAGATGCTCCGCAATTGTTCAGAAAAGCAGAAAACTCTTCAACTGAATCGACGTCATCCATTTTTGTGATAGGCTTCTAAGATCTCAATTTAGTTTTAAATGGTGCAGCAGCGACTGACGAATTACCGTATTTAGCGTGCAATGCGGCAACGGCATGATCGTACGGCTTCCTATTATTCTCTGATGCTTCAACTAATGTCTGTGCCTTTCCTTCAGTGTACTGAACCAAATATCTGTACAACTGTAACTGATCAGTTATGCAAGTTTCAAATGTCTGTTTAAAAACTGTGATAAAGGCGTTATATTTTGTTACGTCATGTCCATTAAATTTCACCAATTCAGGCGGCGGTAATTTTTGCAAACTGACTATCTGATTAAGACATTTCGCTTGATCTAGAAAAGCTTTAGCAATTAACTCGTTGCTCTGCTGTGGTCTTGGATCCTGGACAACAGCAGATTGACGTTGCGGTGAATATGGACGATTGCCAAATGACCTATTCGACTGGAACGACCGGTTTGAACCGACTGACTGACCGTCTGACTTATCATCTTCATCAATGTCGTCTTCCATTTCTGCAGACAAGAGGCTTTTTCGTAACTTGACCTCATTTAATGCTCGCTTATTTTCAATTTCGTTTAATTCTTGCTGAATTTTAGCTTCAGCCATGCGCCTTTTGATTTTGGCTTCCTCGTCATTTAATTCTAAGGCTTTCTCAATGTATGCTTGTGCGCGACGGCTAACGTTACTAACTCCAGATTTAACTGAATGGGCTTGTGACCTTGGCTGAGTTTTAGTTACAGGTGCAAGGCTAATATCTTCTTGACTAATCGGCCTACTATCCCCGGCAAACGAATATGCATTGAACGGCTTAATAACTCGTGGTCGATGGCTACTGTAGTCCGGCATTCTTTGCGATTGCTGTCGTGAGATGTCTACTAACGTGCGCTGCTGTAAGTCTGCAACAGGTAGTTGTTGACCTTGACCATCAGGTGTCTGGGATTCGCTTATCGGCTCAGGCAAATCTTCTATCATGGCGTCGCTTGTTCTCTCGGCTTCATGGCGGGCGTCTCTCGCGTCCTTCAGCATCCTGGCGATGAGTTGGTCCTTAGTGCCCTCCTCTGGTAGTCCATAGTCTATACATAAGTTTTTCAAATCGGCTTTGTGCATCTTACGTAAGTTGCTCTCCGTGAGTGCTAATTGAGCCATCTCTACACCCCTAGCAGTAAATGTCTATGATGTGGATGCGCCCAGTCCAGGCAATAAAACGGCAAAAATCTGTATTGAACTGTGCGATAGACCTGCAATTTATTAAAATACAGGATTACAAAAGGTGCTTTGGAATGTGCAAAAGCTTATTACCATTTAGACAAAAAGTTTTAAAAAGTTTTAAGAAGTTTTAAGAAGATTGAAACAAATTATTACTTTATGACTCTATGAAGCAATTTTAACCGATTTAAACGTTTAACTAATTATAAAGGTAGATGTGACTTACATTTACTGGTGACTTGGCTTGAAAATGCAACTAGTTAATAGACAAAAACAACGAAAGTATCACAAAACGGAATGAACAGTATAGCGGCAACAGAAAGTGTGACTACGTATAGAAACAAGTTTGATTGATAGGTGGCGTGCACTACTAAAAGCGTAAGTCACATGACTAAGGCTGGCTTCCTTTTTAAACAGTTTTGCATATGCATATTTGTAAATTTGTAAAAAGAAAACAAATAATGATAGAATTTTTGATTGAATTGCTTGACACCAACAGTAACTATACATATAATTTCAAATAATGCGTCAAGTCAGTTTTTATTTGAGCACTTTTTGTTCTGCACTTCTGAGAAACTGATAAAATGGAAATGCCAGATAACATACATTATTTGTGCATTGGAAAACTCAAAGTGACTGGCATTTTTCCTGGCATTTTAGGACTAATTGTGTAAAAGATAAAGTGAAAAATAAACAACTATAATAACAAGTGACCCTGCGTTACAGCATTGATGAACAATCTGCAACGAAAACAACACTTGATTGTTCTGATGTGCTGATGATAATTGAAGGAAATTAACACATACGTACCAACAAGCTGCCAGTTTTACTGTAGAATCTTTCTGACTTTTTACAACAGAATATGGGCATTTCCAAGATGCGCTTCTATCTAATTTGTTGTAATAGTGGGAAGATTGTACTCGTTAGCTCTTTGCATAGTTGATGAAAAGTTTTTGCAACGATTCACTAAAGTGAGGATAACATAGAATTGCTTTTTTAAATGATCTTTATTCACTGCGCAATCAGTTTTTGTAGAGTTATTACTTTAGAAGATTTTGTTCCTAAATGTGTCTTGAAAATGAGGAAAGTTACATGCTGAAAACTTGAAACTACTTCACAGTAACTAGTCAGTGTTAATGTGGATAATTGTTATTCCTGTTATGGTCACTAAGAACATTGGTTTACCGTTCAAGAAGTATTCAGTATTTCAATGAAATTGAACACTTCTGCAACTGTTATTAGTTTAAGATGTCTTGCCAGAAAATTTTGACGTGTGATCTTTGATAGGGACCATCTATTAAGTGGACCTTACCTTTCTGGATTCTGTGTGTCATGTATTTGTGGCACAGATGTGACTGTGTGGCTTAATAGAGAGTGTAGCGTTATCCAGCAATAATTTTCTATAGTGAGTTTTCGTCATTTACATTTTCTGTGCTGCTCGGCTGTATAAAGAAACCACAACATTTACGTGACTAATCTTCTTTCATCAAAAGCAGCCTAATACGAGTTCCTATTATCTTAGACTGGATTTTGATTCATGTTTAGCTATTCCACCATTTGTTTATTATAAAAAAGGCTATGAGAGAAGGAAACAAAGTTTCACAAAAACATTATAAATTTCTTTTAAACTGTACAGAAAGTTGTTAAATCTGATGTGGCTAAACCTTTGTTTGTAGAAAGCTTGTATGATGAATACGCTTATTATGAACTGTCTTTTGATGCAGCTCCCTTGGCAGAAGGATTTGCCACAAGTGGTGTTCTTGCACCATGTATGCCAGGTGGCATGCCTTGTACCTGCAGTGGTCCTGAATGCACATCTGCACATTTGCTACCACTACCACATCTAGTGTCCAGTCCTTAGTCCCAACTTTTCCTTTCTTAACAAACATTTATGACAGACCTAGAAAAATCAGAATGAAATTTTCAGAGTCGAAATTTTTGGTCAGTTATACAACATAGGAGTACCTCCTCTTCATGTCAAACTTTATTCTATTGTTTTTTGTCTTCCATTATTTGTTCTTTCTGGCAGACCAAAAACCGTCAATAATAGATGTGTAGGCTAACTACAAATAACACTGTCAAGTGATTCTATGTGCTAAACTTTTTGTAGCAGCTGTCTGTTAAGCTAGTACATGTTCGCCTCCTCTGTAGGTCGTACAAATTTTTTACGGGAGATACAGAAACAAGCAAAATACATTAGAGCTGTCCTGAAGGAACAGCATGGGCGCTAAGGTAATAAAAAACAGCCCAATCAGTACATAATAGATACGCTTGTGAGATGTCTGGAAGATGTGTTGGAGAATCTTGAGTTCTTTGATTAACTGATTGCCCAGTCATATCCCTTAAGATTGCGGGCTGTGCGATATCTACGATAATTTCATACTAAACTTGGGGGCTTGATAAATTCTCTACTGTTTCAGCAATACTTTTATATAATAAATTATACTGTACTAACAGTCGGTGCTTTTCTATACCCCTAGCAAAAGGATATGTACCATCCAGTACATTGTTTGGCAGATTTTGAATTTAGTTGATAATATCTACAGATTTATTGACATTAGAAATGTAGGCTTGAAACTTTAATATGGAAAGATGAAAAGCATTGTGCACGTGCATATTTTTGATGTTGCTGCAATACTTCTTATTCTTGTAAACATCTTATTACATGTAGTTTAAATATAACTTTGCCATATATTATCAAAAGTCGTGTATATATATGTATATATATATATATATATAGGCATTTAGCTTACCCAAATTGTCCGGTAAAGAACTATTTGACGTATTTTTCACGTACAACGATTTTGTTTCTTTACTCCTGCACATATATTGTTGATTTACAGAGTCTATTCATTTATAAGTAGTAAACTTCCCGAAGATATTACAGCGGCATTTTAATGATAGTAATCTATAGAATATCACTATTTTTTTCGACAATGATTTAAAACACGCTTACCCTCCCGTGTCTTTTCAGAAAACAAGAAGTAATTGTCTGAGAACACAACAAACATTATTGCATAATTTGTGTATATTTTTTAGCCTTTTCTAATCAAGGGATTTGGCTCGCTTATTAGTACTAACAGTTTTAATAGGCACAGAAAAGCTTTTAAGCATCTCAGTTGTAGTTTGTCACGTCGCCAGGGCTAACCTTTTATTCTCGCCATTATGTAGTAGATGAATGACTGTCTTAAATAATGCATTTTTTTGTTTATGACTTTAACAGCCGGTGGGTACAAGACTTGGTATATTTTTTTACTGACAATGTGCTGTTACAGTACGTTAACGTTGGGCAACTAATGACGACTGCTGAGTCGCGCTAGGCCACTTAGTAAGTAATCCCTTCTCATGTTCTGATTTTTCGTGAGACAGTTGAAAGAGTTAGGTCCAAGTTAGCCAACTCATTTTTAGAGTGGCCGCAGAAGATGCAGCTGTTTTGAAATTTGAAGACAGCAAACTGCTGGCAGGTTAGATAATCTCCTTAAAGTCATTACCAGGCTATGTGCAATAATTGTAATTAGAAGCATTCTGATAAATTTTGTCTAAAAACTTATGTTGAGCCTTTTTATTGCTCTAGTGTATGCAAAAAACTGCATTTGTTAAGAGAGACTATTTATATAACTTCTTCCTAACTTCTTCATTGTGGGGTTTTTATTAATTATATATTACGAAGTTACACAAATTTTGAGATGCCACTGCAAATCAACACTCGTCTTTCGTTTATAATTATGTTAATCAAATAATGGGAACAGTTCTTGTATAACTCGCTGAAAACAGGCTATGCTGACTGATTATTTTTCTGTGCGTTTTTTCCGCTGACAAAATGGCAACTTTAATCAAATCTGAAACCCCAGCTGATAATTTAGCTAACAACGAAAGTGCTACATTTGACCTGATGACCTCATAGGTCGTTGTGTAGAAAGTTTCCTTGAAGCTAATAACTTCCTTTTCATTGATAAAATTAATGAACACTTACAAATTATTATTAACTCCTTATGGAATTTTACATTTGCTAAAGCCAGTTAGGCGAACCGTCATACAACATATTTTATCTATTTTCCATCTAAAGTTTTTTAAATTGAATTTTCTATAACTTTTATCCCAGGTTCCAGGAAGTGTTTATTTGGACTAATATTGTGTTTTGCAGAAGCTCTTTCTCAAGAACTTATTTCAATTGGTTTCGGTGGTGGACCCCTTGTACCACGTTTTAGAGTAAAAGAACTTTTTAGTGGAGTTGATGCACGTGATGCTGCAGCCACATCTCTACCTGGGGGTTCACAAACCCGCACAGAATTCCCAGAATCATGGTTATGGATTAATACAACATTAAAGTGAGGCTCGCCCAAGAACTGAATTTTATGAATGGTCACTCTGCCTAACAAAACTTTAATCCTTTATGGCACGTTGCTCATTACTTTTTTATCACAAAATTATCTGATAACCAGGATTATGTATTTATTTAAATGTATTTATTTAATTATTATTAACTAGCATGTACTAGATATGCTTATACTTTTGATAAAATATTAACAATATCTGCAGACCACATAATTTTGGAACCACCTATTATTAATTAAAGACTCAAAACTTGAAACATTGAAAATTAAAATTCCAGCCAATTTTTCAGTGTTTAGGCATATTCCTAAGCAAAGATTAGCGAAAAATTGGCATCCGTATGCTAAGTCGATAGTCAGAAGATGTTCGTGGCATGTACATTTCCTTAAACATTGGATTACTATGTTGTTCATACACATAAGTAAGTCCACAAAGTGCATGAATTCACAGTAGATAGATCATGTCCAAAGCGACTCTGCATTCAAAGCACTGCTGGCGTTTTGGCAGAAATCAACAGCACGGTCATGTTTGATGAACAAGAGTTCTAACGTTTTCTTATCTGAGTTTAAACACATGAATGCATACAAGGCTTTTTTAGTTTGTTGCAAAAGCTTGTGGTCTGTGTGTAGTGTATTTTTCTATGATGTGTTTGTTTACACCATTTCATGGGTCAGTTGATACCACATACCAATACATATGCAATGCCATATACAATGTTTATTGACGATACAAACACTGTGTGGGTGAATGTCCATCTTAGGCCTTGCAAGTACTCGGTGAGGTTTACAAGCTAGTGAACATCAAGGCTACAAGTTCTGAGTTCATGTCAACCCAGTTCACAGGCACTAAAGGTTTTCGAACACTACTCGCTCTTGTAGTCTTTCCATGTTTACCCCAGCATAGGAAAGACATCCACATTATCATCATGTTTTTTGAATTTCTATGAATAATAATTTTCAATGTTATTAATATTAGTGATTGTTTCCTTACAATTTTACTGATCAGTACATATTGATTCAAAGTTGATGTATGGACTATCTGCCACTTTCTCTCATCCTTCCACAACAAATTTGTACACGAGACTTAACAAAATTAGAACAAGCCAAATTAGAGTCGTGGCTTTGGGCCAACACAACGTGCGCGTTTATTCTGCCAAGTTTTGATTCGTAACTTTATTCTAACCTGTCATTTGTGTTCTTTGTAATGGTGCAAAAACTGCGCAAGAAACATGTGAAATTTACGGAATATACTTTAAACCACACTCCTAAATAATTACACCTACTAAACTTTATCATATTGTGTAGTAGCACTCCTGATAGTTAATGCTTGTCGAATTTTCTCTATACACTAACTGTGACCAGTTTCTGCTGGAGCAGACAATAACTGAAGACGTACTGATATTGCAAATTGCAAGTGACTTACCCTACTGCATGTTGTATGTGGTCATTATCAACAGAATAAAACTTGTAGAATATCATTGGTTTTATGAGAATGTGGATTGCGGCATCACACAAAGTAACCTTTCTTCTTATGGCCATTATGTCTTGGATGATAGTTTGTTAGATATGCCGTTCTGATATGCCTTTAACAGCTTGTTTGTGCAGTACTCTGTGCACTTCTTTTGCTACTAATTTCATGCACTCATGAAAAACAATTTAATGACAGCCTAGAGGTAATGTGAGCTGGATCACCATTCCCCACCCATTGCCACCTCTCATTTCGTACCGAGTAAAATTGAAAGTCAAACTAGTTTTAGAGTTTTGAAACCAATAAACTGACAAGTTTGGCATTTTCAGATATCATTACCATCCATGCATTATAGTTTTAAGGTCATTAAGTTTTACTTTCGAAAATGTGTTGGATCTGTCCTACCTGAGTGTACGTAGTTTTCAAAACATCTGCCCTGGTTAGGTGAGCCTATTCATAGAAATTTTTTCTTGATTTCTTGTGGGACTTTCTGTTAATCAGTTACATGTCATGGCAATACATTAACATTGAAATCCCACAACCGTCATTCATAGCCAAATCCGTGAATAAGCTCTGGCACTTTCCTCTGGTACTTCATGGAAGATATTTGGTATATTCTTGAGTGTGTAGGCTATGCAGCATAGCAAAGATTTTAATGCCCAAAATAAACAGCAAAATCGACACGATATAACTATTTGGTTTATCCATTCATAATTAACAATAATGTGGCTGTTGATAGCTTTTAAATCTCTTTATGTACTTGATAAAGGTAAGTGTGCATTGCAGAAACAGTGTAAATAATTACTGGGAATAAATTAAACAAGATTTTGTGATAACGTTCTACACCACGTTTCACTGCTTTCACTGCTTGTTTTGAGGATTAGATTTGCGGGTAAACCATTCCATTACTGACATTATAAACTGATAATTTATCTTACGGTTTGTCGCTTTTTTATCCACTGATGAAAGGCACCATGCATACAACTAATTCTCTTTCTATTCTTTTTCATATGAAAACGTAACAATCACAAATCTGGGAACTTTATCCGACTTCTTAACAACATTCTGCAGTAAAGTCAATTGAAAATTATTTATTTCGTTAGGTGGAAATTAGACAGAAAAATGAAATTTTTTGATACAGTCAATTAAGTTAAATGTTCTGCTACATTTACGTTCCACCTAGTGAAATAAAATTATTTGCTGAATTTTCTATACTATCATTCCTGGGATGCATGAGATATTTTCTGTTGTTTAGACTAAAATTGTGTTTTGCAGAAGAAATTTATGATGGTCCTTCACCACAGGGTATTAGTCGGAGTGCATTTCGAAGTGGAATTGAACTAGCCGGTGCGCGTAAAACTGGGCCTGGAGCAGTATCTCTGCCTCGGGGTTCATTGGCTTCAGTGAAGCAAATTCGCACAGAATTCCCAGAATCATGGTTGTGGGTTAATACAACATCAGGGTGAGACTAACACAACAGCTAATGTTTTTATTTAATGATTTCTTTGACTAACAAAACGCGATGACTAACCCCTTTATGACTAACAAAACATGATGATTAATCCTTTGTGGCAGCTTGCTTAACACTTTTTTCGAAGTTAAGCAAACTTTTCTCGGGTCGTGTCTCATAGTTAATAATTTCAAAAATTCATTTGATTGTTTATTATTTGTTGATAAGTAATCAACATTGTGAAATAGTTTTCAAAAAAGTTAATAAAATAAAAATGCTAGATCACATAAATTTAGAAGCTCTAATCTTAATTGAAACATTAAATTAAAATAAATATATAAACATGAAAACATTAAATATTGAAAATTAAAACATCAAATTACTTTTTTGCTGCATAACTAGCTGCATGAAGATTGTAGAGTTAATCTGATTGCTTTTTACTGTTAAGTAAAGAATAATAAAAACAATTGAAATAAAAGTTTTAAACTCTGATCAAAAATTTTGCCAACATTTATTAATGAGAAAAGACCTCTGTCTGCATCATGATAGTATCAGTCATCTTTTTAGCCAGAAGCTGCTCAAGTCCTTAAGTACTGGGTTATTAGGCAGTTCACAAATCCACGTCGCTTACACTTAAACCTAAAAGAGAGCGCCCAGCAGAAGAATAATGTCAAAAAGGGACCACGCACTACCGTTTATTGAAGAACTATTTACAAATACTCTGACAGTAACAGGCCACATGTGGATGGCAGTGCTGCTGACAATTGAAAAAAATCAACAATTCAGCATCCAGGAAGCACCCATATTAGCACGCTGGTTTGTTTACCTGAAGAATATACTCGTAGAACCAACGTTTTTGCAAGTGAATACTACTTCTATGCAGACAAATTTTCTCTCTTTAATTATAAAAGTATTCTGATACCAAGTATTCCCATAGTAGGCCTATTATGGTATTCTCATAGTTGCAATGTTCACAACAGCCTCAGAAATTACGATAACGTAAATTTACTTTATTTCTATCTGTACAAAATAATCTCCGTTCAGGTCGCAAAGTGTCTTTGTAGAATAATTACTCTAAAAAAATTTTTTAGTAAATGCACATTAAAAATGAGGAAAATGAGCTTGTTGAAACTTGAAACTAAGTCCAATGTGTTAGTAAGCACATCAGTGTTTGTGTGTTTATTTCTGTTATGGCTGCTGACTGTATTCATGTGTTGGTTCAGTGTTCAAGACACTGCTTGTCCCACCGCTTTCGTATATGGTATTTCTATGATGTTGACCATTTCTTTTATTCCTTCTGCAAGTGTGGTTAAGTCAAAATTTCTCTTGCCAGGAAATTTGGGACAGCTTTGACAGAGATTATTATACAACTACTTTCTCTTCCGGTTGCCGTGTACCATCTATTTATAGCAGATATTTCAGTCTGTGATTTGATTTGTTTGCAGAAAGCTTGTACGATGATTTTGCTTATTATGAACTGTCTTTTGATGCGGCTCCATTGGCAGCAGGTTTTGCCTTAAATGGTGCTCCTGCACCATGTGCGCCAGGTGGCATACCTTGCAGATGCAGTGGTCCTGAATGCACATCTGCTAGACCACATTCATTAGCTACAGTACAGAAAGTGCGCACAGAATTTCCTGAAACTTGGATTTGGGTCAATACAATATCTGGGTGAGGCTCTCATACGGTCTGTATAGATATTACATCTCTGTCTTTGTCCTGTCTGTGGAGCGTTAATAACTTCGGTACATTAACTAATGTATGGTCTAGTTCATGTGGATGGTGTATTTTTCAATCTTGTGTTTAATAATAACCATTTCATATGTCGCTTAGTGTCATTATAAGTTTATCACCTTATGTTCTGTGGTTGTTGGCAATACAAACATTAAGTGAATGAATGCACATTTTAGACAAAGCGTCAAGGTTTCGAGCTAGTGTGCGCCAAGGCTGTGGGCCTTCAGTTGATGATTGCTGAGTTTGTAGGCAGCGCGAAGCATCAAAGATGTGCATTCGTCCTCGTAGTGTTTCAATTATTAACCCTGCTTAAGTAAAACGTGTACACGTTATCGTTACGTTCTCTTTTACATTTTAATAAGTAATGATTTTCAATATTATCAGCATCACAGATCACTCTCATTAAATTTTTACAAAGATATTATATAAATTGAAACAGAAAGACAGGGGGGAAGGATGAGAATGGGAAGAAAGGAGAGGACGGAAAAAAGAGATTTTTCAATCGCTGAAGGCGCAGGTGAAGTTTTAACGTTTTGATGGGCTTTGCGGATCTTTTACCAAAAATGTGAGTGTAACATATACCGAGGCACTTTTAGTTTTTCGTTTTTTTATTTCAGTGCATATAATAACTTATTTGAAACAAGCAACCAATTATTTATCAGAAGCGTAATTATATCTACAACAAAAGATGCCTAAACACCGTTTGTGGATTCGGAATTAATTGCACGAATTTGTGCTTTACAGATACTGCTAAATTATCATAACCAGTAACACCATAACTGGATATCTGGTAAAAACTTGCTTACCACATCATAAAGACACAATTGACTACAATGGTTGAGTTGACTCAACAAATATATATTTATTTGAATTTTCGATCATTTGTTCGCCAATTTTCTTACTTGCTCGGCTGTGACATTCATCTGTATGTTTATTTGTTCCTTACTTCATTTGTTCGCTTATTCATTCATTATCCATCAGTTTTGAATTTTCAAATGGCGATGTAAGGGATGGAAACGCAAAACGTCGCAGAGTGACTAACATATAGTGTTTTATAGAATTCTGTTTACCGCGATGAGGCTGTTCTAAACGACAGTGTTCTCTTTACTGTAGCACCACCACCACCTCCCCATGCAGTGTCGTTTAGAAGTGATAGCACAGGTGGAGCTGGAATACATGTTTGACTTTTAGTTAGTTTTTCCTTCTTGTCAAAGTTACATTTTACCAATTTGCCAAGCTCTCGTCTATCATCTTTGTGGTAGATGAAAAGCCCTGAGTCTGCAGTAGCATAAAGGCATAACTAAGATAGAACAAATTTTTTGAACTGTTGCTACTACTGGAATACATGTTTGACTTTTAGTTAGTTTTTCCTTCTTGTCAAAGTTACATTTTACCAATTTGCCAAGCTCTCGTCTATCATCTTTGTGGTAGATGAAAAGCCCTGAGTCTGCAGTAGCATAAAGGCATAACTAAGATAGAACAAATTTTTTGAACTGTTGCTACTACACCAGCAGAAACAGAAGACAAGAGAAAATGGTTTTATGTAGTTGTATCTTTATGTGAGTATACAAATTTAGGTCAATGTATACAGTTTGCATAATAACAAAAATTGAAGAGTAATAGTGGACAAATTCAGTGATTGCTCTTTGGTCAGTAATGTTGATCGTTGATCTATATTTCATTAGCACGTTGCAGAAACTCTGATGTTTATTGATTAATGTCAGCAATTGCTTATTGATGGATTACATGTATTTAAAAAAAGTGAATGTACAGGACGGGCATTATTAAACCAAGTGATTTTTGGGGAAAATTCGTATGGGTTTTATTGTGTCAAAGACAATCTGTCTTTTTCAATCTTCGAAATGGTAATCACAAGCGCACTTAGTAATTTAAGTTCAAACTACATGTACACTGTATAACAGTTTATCCGAGACCCAGCAACTGACGATTTATCAAAAGTGCTATTATACGTGTATTAAAAAAAGTCTAAACATGGTTTTGGGTTTCGGCATGAGTTTGTGGTTTAGAATTGCCGAATTAAGGTAACAAAGAATAGAACAGTGCATCAGAGCAACAGGTTAATTAAAACAAGGCTTGTTCGTTTGTTCTCACTTTTGCTCACTTGCTCGCTTGCTTAAGATTTTTATTTTTTTCAGTTGTACATTTGTTCGTTCGTTCTATTCTTTGTTCATTCATTCATTCATTCATTCATTCACTCACTCACTCATTCCTTTATTCATTCATTTGCTCGTTTTTCCATTTATTGGTTTATCAAGCGTCAGTTTTAGTTTGCAAAGCAATGACGTAAAGGTTGAAAACTTAAAGCTCACCATCACAGCATGACGTGGTTATTTTACAGAAACTGTATACGGTGATGGCACTGTTCTTTATAGCGCTCTTCCACCAGCCATTGATGCCGTATCCTTTAGCAGCGGAAGCGCAAGTGGGCCCAGTATACCTTCACTGGCTCCGGTAAGGAAAATCCGCACAGAGTTTCCGGAGTCTTGGTTGTGGATTAACACGTCCTCGGGGTGAGGCTTTTGCCAAGATCGTTGCTCATAGATAGTAAATTGTATGCAGACTATAATACATTACAATATGTTAAACTTTGTAGTTAGTCTTTTCTTCTTACTACTGATGCTTTTTTTTCCAATTTACTCATCTTAATAATCATGGCGACATAATATTCAGCAATGAACTGATTTTATTTACTCAGGGATGAGGAACACTGCTTTCACTGAGAATAAATAAAATCAGTGTCATTAAGAGTATATTACTAAACCAGTAATAAACATTGTCGTATTTCATATAGAATGTAGCATTGATTTTCCAAAAATGCTGACACTTTGTAGCACCTACAACTAAGACCAAGAAAAACAAAAATATGCAGATGGAGGTTATGACTTGCTCTTGACCGTGTAATCGAGTATTGGTTAAACGTTCAAATGATTTAACTGTGGCAGGTACAATACCCTGAGCTGTATTACACACTTAACTGAACCCTTGGTAGCAGGATAACTATGGCAATAATGGCACACAAAATTATCTGAACTAATGCACCAACAGGAACAGAAGACAAGAAAAAATTATCATTTTTATACATGAACGGGCGTCAGTTTGATAAATAACCTGAAACATCATTTTTAATATTAACTTTTTAAGTCATTCTTTATTACATTCTTTATCACTTTATTACTAGTGTGCAGTTGAAACTTTGATCTTTTTAATAAAAATCTTATAAAATTCAATTATATTATAGGCTATTTATCAAATTTTTATACAATTTGCATCTTTATATCAATGTTCAAGTTTAGGCAACAAATGTACTATTGTATACACATACGGATTTGTCTAAGCCATCAGTAGTTAAACGCCTTGTGATAGCATTAGTTTATTTACCATCCGTTCGCAGCCCAGTAATTGTCACTGCTACACATATTCCGGTTTTCCCTACCCCATTCCTCCTGCTCGATGTTACATTCGGTAAGCAATTGGATCAAGAAAGACGAAGACGTATTGTTGGCATTCAATGTATATGTTAATTTTTAAGCAGTTGACGGACACCAACAAAGTAGCAATTCCGATAAATGCCTAAATCTTGTTTTCAGAAAGCTTGTACGTCTATTTCGCTTTTTTGCAAAGTGAGCTTTAATGTAGCTCCTTCAACAGCAATATTTCCTGGACAAAGTGCTCTTGTACAACTCATGCCGACAGGCTTATAGCTAGGTTGAGCTTAAGTGGTCTTGTACGCACATCTTCTAGAGCAAATTCATTGGTTCCAATACCCGAGAATCCACACAGAATTTTCTGAAACTTTTAACTGGGTTGGTTAATTCATCATCGGTGTGAGATTTTCTTGGGCCGCGTTTACTTATTCATATGTTATTTTGAACTTTGAGGTCACTTGATATGACACACTATATAAGGCATTAGCTATTGCAGGACGTACTGCATGTAGGCAGTGTATCGACTGCATTCTTCTATCGTGTAATTACTAATAACCATTTCGCATGTCACTGGATGTCAACAAGTTTCTTAAGAGTTTTGTAGATGCTGGCATTTGTTTCACAGAAATAGCACAGTATGTTCCAAATGTATACTATTATTTATATAAATAATGCCTACATTGAGGACAATATCGAGGGATTATCCTCCAGCCAGCTGTATTCTTGGGGCCGTGGTGACAATCACGAGGTCAGAGCGATAGTTTGGGGAATTTGTAGAAGTCACGATCGCAATATTTTTACATTTTTGGATCATAAGTTGTAAAAACTGTCTAAATAATTTCTTTTAAAACATCAATTCTTTTGTGTGTCTTTATACATTGTAATGACAATTACAAAGCCAATAACATTTTTGGCTTTAAAGCGAATGTAATTTTTTACGAGACAATAATTTGCATGAGAGCATGTTACAGAAATGTAATTGATGTAAAACGTATGATTGATATGATTTATGCATACGCTTTTGTGCAAATTTTTGATAGTCAGGTGACTAATCATTTAAAACAAATATATTATGTTAAAAAGGCATTGTTGGCTTTGGATGTGTGACGACACATGGGCGGTGTTAATGCAAGAAAGAACTGCAAGAAAAGCACAAAACAAAATTCGATAAGATGACAAGAAGTGAGGAACTAACAAAAACCGCAAAAACTCCTGGTTCAACTGATGCTGGGGAATAGAAAAAAACTTAGCTTAGTTTCATGCAGCTACTGGCTTCACTGAAAAGCATTGTGCTGAACTAAGATTGCTATGAGAAGAGATTTCTAAAAAAAGGGGAAATAGTCGGCCTGTGAAATAACACAGTACTTGTTTGGCAATAGGCCTAATGATTTTCCCCATCTAAATGGAGTTACGCGCAATTTTGGTATTATTTCCTCCTAAAAACGATGAACTTGCTAATTGTAGAAAGTGTAGAGTACCTGGCGCAGTAGATATTCAGACCGCCCGATTAGATGAAATAACTACATTCATTTCAGAATTTTTTTCTCAAACAGCTCATTAGAAAAACCGCGGCAAATGAGAAGTTTAAACTTTTGTTTCATTTGCAAATGGTAAGCAGGTATTAGTAAAACGTAATCACTGATCCATCAATTGTGTTTTATTAATTGTGTTAAGCTCATAGTGAAATGTACTTATTACAGTACGCACGCAAGATGATTATGATTACTATGCCTATCCTGAAGGGGTTGCATTCGAAGACGAATCTGTTGCCACGGTCTTTGCTGCTGCGTCGCCTCCGGGCACTGCCACGCCCAATAAAATATTAGAACAAAAGACAAGGGTCGATTTTCCTGAAAGTTGGCTTTGGATAAACACGACTGCAGGGTAACTTTGTTGTAATGAAATACAGTTCTGCGAGGTTCCATATTGGCTCCATTGTATTTTTCTAACAATTGTCAATGATTTTATATACTCAAGCTCTACTGCTCAAGCTAACCATTCTTCAACTTGCACATTTATTGTGTTCATAGAAATCTCGTCAGGTAGAACATGTACATTCTAAGCAAATACTCCACAGGCCTACATAGCTCAACACACAAAATAGATTTTTACATTTTACATTAAGACAAAATAAATGCCACGGTGGAAATTTCACTGGAGGTTACTATGGTGTTTTGCTTTTTTAAACTTTTAGATAAAAGTGCCATCGGCATTGCGCCATGTGTTGCTGACATTAACAGAAGCTAATCTACTAACAAACTACTAACTTTACTTTTAACAATGCATATTTAATTTTCACATAGCACAATATATTTAAATTTTCATTTCTTTCTAAATATAACAGTAGTGATTTCTCATACTGGTAAGATGTACATGCACTAATTGTTACAATTGTTATTATTATTAAATTTTAATAAAACCTATTTTTAGTTCTTCCAGTATATTGTTATGCGTACCTATAAGACTTATGTATGCGTCGTAAATACTTAGCTTTCATCATATTTATAAGTTGTCATGCATCATACAAAAGGCGCATAAAATTGATGATTAATAAGTTATACACAATACTAAAGACTTTAATTTAAATGACTGAAAAACTTACTCTTTTTTGCACTCTGTAAAGTTTGTTAGCCGTATCTTTGTTTCATTCGTATTGTGAGTTTGGATAATTTACGGATTGTTGAGCTATGTTAAATTAACTAAATTCAACTTTTTTTAAAGAGCCAACGGTAAAGCAGACATTAATACAAACGTGCCAGACACCATTACTTCTTGGGTTGCTAGCGCATTTTCCATGCATAAAATGTATGGCCTTGGAGTAGGAGATGAAACTGCGAAGGTATATTGTATTTTCCTAATATTATTTCAGCGCACAATAATAATGCTAAGAAACACACCCGCTTAGCCTGCAGACATGTGCAAAGTTTTATATTATTATGTAGCGATCTTAATTAAGACTATAAAGCCGCAATAAGGGAAGGACCATGTATGATAAAAATCACAGACAGTGGGTTTGTAACTCAGACGTCCTAAGCTCAAATCTTATCTTACTTACAGTAAGGTCATTTTTTGTTAAGCAAATAATTTCCAAAAAAAACAATTGTGACTTAGGTGATGACTTAACTTTGCTGCATGCCTAAGTTCCTGGAGCTTGTTTAGTGTGTGACACCCACATTTAATAAATCAGAAATAATTGTCCTTAAATATAATTATGTAGAAGCTTAGCATTTAATAACACTTTTCACTGCTATTGCTTTTCAGATTACAGTTAAGCGTCCATTCTTCGTCCAGTTAGACCTTCCTTATTCGGTTGTCCGCGGTGAAGATGTCCACATACGGGTTTTGGTGTTCAACTACATGGATGATGATACAAATGTCCAGGTCACGTTGAAAAACGATCCAAAGAAGTTCAGCAATGTTGGTAACAATGTCCAGCGAAATAAACACCAAGTCAAAACTGTCAAGGTACTGTTTTATCAAAGAAATTCCAGACGTTTACTGTCAACTTTTATACCTATGTGCAACTGGCCCAGACGACTTAAAGGTGAACATTTCCATAATGCATCCCATTTCCTGTCAATCATGTTGGCGCTGCTGTTCACGTACTGTGTAACACACGGTTACCTGCCGTATTCGTTAATGTTGTCTGTACTAGTACCTCTCGTTAAAGACAAAGAAGGGGGTATTACAGACAAAAACAACTATAGGCCTATCGCTCTTTCATCTGTAGGAAGCAAAGTTATAGAAATACTGCTTCTAAATCGTTACAGTTCTTGTTTGAGTACCACACCAAACCAGTTTGGTTTTGTTGAAAACTTAGGCACAGAGATGTGCATCCATACTTTAAAAGAGGAGCTTGACTATTACATTAGTCGACAAAGCACTGTACATATTCTGTTTATTGAAGCATCAAAAGCGTTCGATAGAGTAAACTATCTCAAACTGTTCCTAAACCTTATCAATACCAACCTACCAAATGTAGTAATTAGACTTTTGCTTTTTATAGAAATACTGCTTCTAAATCGTTACAGTTCTTGTTTGAGTACCACACCAAACCAGTTTGGTTTTGTTGAAAACTTAGGCACAGAGATGTGCATCCATACTTTAAAAGAGGAGCTTGACTATTACATTAGTCGACAAAGCACTGTACATATTCTGTTTATTGAAGCATCAAAAGCGTTCGATAGAGTAAACTATCTCAAACTGTTCCTAAACCTTATCAATACCAACCTACCAAATGTAGTAATTAGACTTTTGCTTTTTTATTATGCGGAACAACGTATGTTGGTTAGATGGGGTAAATTTAACTCTGATAGTTTTGCAGTAGGTAACGGAATTCGTCAAGGTGGAAAAATGTCTCCACTGTTATTCAACTTCAATTTTAAAAATCTTAGTGCTGCACTTACTAACTCTGGTGTGGGTTGTCATATTGCTGAAGCCTGCATTAATCACTTGATGTATGCTGATGACATATGTTTTTTAGCAACAACCTCAACGGCTTTGCAAAGACTACTAGATATTTTTAATAAATTTGCTAAAGAATACGATATCCTTGTAAATGTGAATAAGACTAAACTTGTCAGGTTTCACTCTGCCCACATGCAGCATTTTACTTTTGGGTCTGTTTTTTGCATTATAAAAGTCTTGTACCTAGTAAAAAGGGAAAATATCTGGGTCATATTTTATCGGAGGACAATAGAGATGATTTAGATATATTACGACAATGTTCAATTTACTATGGTAGACTGATATGTATTTTACTATGTATATTTAAAATACATATAGTAAATACAATTTACTATATGTATTTTACTATGTTCAACAATTAAATTACTCGTGAAATTTACTCACTGTTCAGTTAATGTGAAGAGACAATTGTTTAATGCTTACTGCACTACTTTTTATTGTATGTCCACTTGGAGACATTTTTATTCTTACAATCTTAGCAAACTCAAGGTTGCATATATTTATCAACATGGAAGCTGTTTAACTTTTCATATGATACGAGCACCAGATATATTTCTACTAGACTTAATATTATTTATTTTGTTGTATTTCACAGAAAATGTGCATACAGTTTACACGTCGGGCTGAATAAGAGTGAAAATTTTATATGCAAGAACATTTTAAACAGTGATGTAAACTTTTCTTCTGTAATTAGACGTCATTGGCGTAGTTTGTTATATCGTTAATTGTTATTTGTGTTATTGTTGTGTGTCATATGATTTATTGTATTATTTGTATTAATTTGTGATGTGTATATGAATTTTGTAAAGTTTGAAATAAAATATTAAATCAAATCAAATCAACTTCCTTAAAGTTGTTTCATAGGACCATCTCTAATGTATATCTGAACAGATATTTTCTTTCGTACCTAGCTGTTTATGTAGAAATATTTAGTCACATGTTTTTAAGCCGTATATTTTACTATTGTCTAGCCTTTTGGTTTAATCCACAGGCAAAGTCTGGTGTACCAACGGTAGTGTACTTTGGCATCCAGCCGAAAATTCTTGGGATGATCCCACTCCAGGTTACAGGACGAACGCCATTAGCTGCGGATTCATTGAAGAAAATGCTACGAGTAAAAGTAAGTGGATGGCTTTTCAATAACCAGCGTTTCACTCATTAGCTATTCCAGGTATAAAATTAAAACTATCAGTAATAAATAACATCATTAGATTACACATTTGTGGAAGGTTATAATAGCCTGTGTCAATAAGTTCATAACCTACTTATTTAATTCAATGCTTGTTAGTTCTAATAACGTTTATAACGTGCTGTGCAAAATGCAGTTAATTATTTTTGTCTTGTATTCTGAACAGCTTTAGGCCGTTAAAATGAACTGTGGACATAATGAAATTTAAAATCCATTTTTAATTTTTAGGCCGAAGGGGTCACCCGTTACTTTAACAAAGCTTATTTTATCGACCTTACGGACAAAGACAATAAGGGCTTCTCCAAACACATGAATATAATGTGGCCAGCTGGAGAAAAGGCATTTGTAACGGGATCACGACGTGTGGAAATCTCTGCCGTGGGGGACATTATGGGTCCGTCCATTAAAAACATCGATAACTTGGTCCGCATGCCATATGGGTGTGGTGAACAGAACATGGTCAATTTTGCACCTAACATCTTTGTGTCAAACTACCTGCAGTCAGTGAACGAGTATACAGCTGAAATTGAAGCGAAAACAAAGCGTTACATGGAAGTTGGTAATACTTGTAAAAATGTCTTTGTGATGATAATTTAGTAGATAATAATAATGATCATTTATTGAGAGCAGCTTAAAATAACAGTTTCTCCAATGCACAGTGGTAGTAACAATGAAACTAGCAGTGATGACGACGACGACGACGATCATGATCATGATGACGATCATGATGATGATCATGATCATGATGATGATGGTCGTAATCATGATGATGATCATGAAGATGATGATGATAATGATGATGATGATGATGACATCGATGACAGTAATAATTATGCTGAGACTGATAATGTCGATGACTATGGCGATTAGGATGACGATGCTCACAACCTCAGTAAAAAGTGTCTGCAAACTACACATGGCAAAAACACAGGTTTCTCTATAACATAACGTTCGTAAGATTAATGTTCAGCCTAATTTCACAGGATATCAAAGAGAGCTGACCTACCAACGAGAAGATGGTTCATTTAGTGCTTTTGGCAACACAGACAAACATGGCAGTATGTGGTGAGTAACTTTTGATATATGCCAAAATAATAGATTCTCTAGCTTTGGTCTTATTTTAATTTTACGGCGCGTTCACACTAGTGTATTTTTTCACCAAGTAACTCGCAAGCATGTTCAGTTTGTGTCAGAGAGCTTGCAATTTCTTGCCGACAGTAACTCGCAAAGTAGTTGTTCATACTTGGGAGTTTGCTGTGGGAGATAAAACTCACAACGGGAAACTCATTAGTCTGAACACTCTTGCTAATTAAATTCGTGTGCCTAAAAATTTCTATTTACAGGGCCAGCTTAACTATGTGTTTGCGGAATTTTAAATTATAATTTTACAGCTATATTCCCAACCTAAGCCCTAACCATTCTTATTGGACTTTCTTGCAACTACGTTTTTGCTTTCTAAACTGAAAACTTAATCCAAAACGTTCATACCAAGTGGCGTGGATGGGGCCGTCTGACATGAGGGTCCATCTGTAATAGTAAAGCTATAGAATTAGCGCCTTTTGCATCTGTAACAATAGAGTATTTCGCTAGGAATTATTGTTGTGTGATTGTTGTGACTTCTGTTGCGATTTTCAACATTGATGTGGCAAATGAAGAAGTTGAGGCAACTGTTTATTGCAAGCTTATCAAGACTGCATATATTAAAGTTACGTCAAGCGCGCAAGATTTTAATTTAGCGTCTTTTTGGTGTACCTTATAGGTTGACTGCATTTGTTACAAAGTCTTTTAATCAGGCCCAGCCGTATTTGTACATTGATCCCAATTTGGTTGGGAGAGCCGTGGCTTGGATTGTTAGTAATATGCAACGGAACGGTTCATTCATAGAAGTTGGAGGAGAAACGCATCACAAACCTTTGCAGGTACCTGGACTTATGCAGATCAAAAAGCCTTTAATAGATGACTATTAATGTATAAATTCTATTTAATTGTTTTTATTGAAATAAAAAACTAATTATTCATAACCCAGATGCAGGAGGAGGGAAGAGTTGGTCTTTAAAAACATAACTCAGATGTAAATTTAAGGATCCTGCTAGCACCATAGACCCATTTCAAACTGACCAAGAACCTCTTCGACTGCCTCCATTTTTTTATTTTTGGATTTCTGTATTTTTAGACTGACAGACAGTGATGTATTCGAGAAATTAATTTCCTACGTTCATCTGTGTCACATAGATGTAGACAGTTAACATGACCATATTAAATTTTCTGATTTTTACAAAGTATTTATAAATGTATGTGTTTTTGTGCATAATAAATAATAATAAATATATAAACCATACCACAATAATTTTCTAGAAACATCAACCCTGTTATAGGAACTTAGTTAACAGAAACCTACCCCATTAAATGCAAACGTGTTGCCCTGTCTGAAGTGGCCAGTCGGATTGTATGAGGCAAAAATTTGTTACAACCCTTATGGTAGTTTTGAATAAATTGTAGGGCGGTGCTAGCGGCGGTATTGCAATGTCAGCATATACTCTCATCTCTCTTATGGAAATCAACAAAAATCGGGACAAATATGAGGTAAGTTTACTCAGCTTAAAAGAAAAATTCGGTTCATGAAGCTAATCTTAATGAAATATTAGCCTTGGTTTCAGTGAAATATGACGGACAACTGATTGTTACTACCTTTTAAAACAGGTGGTAAGTACAGCTGAATTCAAATACGTGGTAGTAATGTCTTCTTATAGATTTACACTATAAGACTACCTGTCTGTGCATATAAATACTACTTTTGGTCAGATTGTCTTTCAAATAATTTTCAGCAATAAAAAGTTAAGTAAAATAATTGAAAGATTTCTGCCACTATGAGTCAGACTCGAACCGTGATTCCGGTTCAGTGTGTGTGTGTATCACTGAACCAGAATCACGGTTCCGTGATACAGTTTTTGATATATCAATCAGGACAACACAGTGTTTGATATATATATCAAAAACTGTGCTGCCCTGATTGAGATTGATAAATGTATACTAAGTTTTGTTAGTCGTAAACATGTATGATACCTGAGCATATTTATTTAGGAACACATTGACAATGATGCTCTTAGAGAAGCCGTAAATTTAGGAACCCAATTCTTGGACAGCCAAGCTGATAACATTGACACGCCATACGAACTTGCAATAGTCAACTACGCCTTCACATTGATGAATCATCCCAAAGCCAGAGTAACATTGAACAAGCTTCTGCGTATAGCTGAAAGGGAAGGTAATGGAAAGTACACCAGGATAGCAGTAATGAATTTCAGTTTTAATAAACTGCTAGCATTTAAACTAGATAGTATCGAGAGACAACCTAACACTTCTGCATCACAACATGTTTAAGGTTTAGGATGCAGTTAAATTTAGACTGTCGCTTTTTAGTTTTTGGAATTATCAGTAGTATTCTTTGTGTAGCTCTTCATTCGGGTGCGCAGATGAGAAGTGTGGCTGCATTGCTTTTGCAAGTGTTTGCAGATTAATGTGTTGTGTAGATTCAGGTTACAGTGTGCAGATCTGTAGTATGGTTCTGTGGCTTCTGGTCTGTGTGTGTGTGCGTGTGCATGTGCAGCTCGTTGTCTGAGGGTGTAGATCAGTAGCATATTTATTTAGCTTCTGATCTGGATGTGCATATCAGTGGTATGGTGGTGTTGCTCCATGCCTGGGTATGCAGATTAGTATTATGGTGGTTCAGCTCCTGGTCAGGATGTGCAGATCAACAGTATAGTTATATAGCTGCAAGTCTGGATGTGCTGATCATTATGGTCTGTTTGTGCAAATTAATGGTATAGTTATGTAGCTTTCAATTTGGGAGTTCTTTTCTATTTTTGGAAGATAGCCATCCTGAGGAAAATTTGTGAACACTCATAACAAATGCTTCCTTGGCCTTTGTATGACCATGAAACTCTACCCAATTTTCCAATGCAGAGGGTGCAAAAAATTTCCGAAAGGCACAAAAGCTGAAAAATCAGTCACAAAGTACACAAAAGTTGTATCAACTTGGTATAATTTCTGAACTTTCACTGTTCATAGCAACATCACTGTATAATTCTTTAACACTGAAACCATCCAATACAAAGTGTGTATGTTTTAACAGATGACATGATGTACTGGAAAAATGAAGAAGATGAACAGAAAAGCAAAGACTGGTGGTACAGGTACAACCATCCATCTGTCGATGTAGAAATGACTTCCTATGTTTTACTGTCTTATGTGGCACAAGGAAGATTAGAAGAAGCGGTTCCCATAATGAAGTGGCTGACGAGTCAGAGGAACTCATTTGGAGGTTTCTCTTCCACACAGGTTAGTACTTTGACAAGTTTGTGTTCTGCTAAAAATCTTCTGAATTTTCTTGCTTTCTGCCTGCGTTTATTTGCTTTCGTTTAAATTAAAATTTCTTTTATTTTTAGGACACTGTTATTGGTTTGCAAGCACTGTCAGAATTTGCCTCACTATCTGAATCTACTGAGAAAGATATTGAAATCAATGTTGACGCTGGTCAAAAGCATAAAAAATTTATGATTGATAAAGACAATTCAGCACTGTTACAGGAATGGGTGGTAAGCAAACCTTCTTTGTCAGTGAACAAGTATGTGGTTCGCGGAAGAAGCATTTCTAAGAAAAACTTCCTCTGGACTTACCAGAGCTTTTTTATGGTTTAGATTGAGAGAATAATGTATAAGTGTTGCTTTATTGTAAGTCTGAATCCCATGTCGTTTAGCGTATTTTGGAGCCAAACTAGAGCTGCCAGCCACTAGATGCCTTACCTTTAACACGCTCTGATGCTGCTCAGAAAAAATACTATAGGCTTCTATGGGTACACAATATTCTGGGACATCTTTTCCCACCAGATGCTAGTGAAAATTCGACTAACTTTGTTAATTGTAATGTTCACATGTTGGATATGTTATCATGGACGCCGTGTCTCATGTCCATTCTGGTTAATCAATCTAACTTGTTATTCAACACCAAGCTCCACCACTAAAGCTACCCATCTACTGGTAATGAACGATGTGCGTAAATTTCCACAATGTTAATACAATAATTTGAATATAATCTAATATGTGGTTGTTTTTGATAGGTTGGACAACCCATAACTACAGTTCAATTCCGTGCAACAGGGATGGGTACAGCATTATTGCAGATAAGCTGGCAATACAACGAGGTTTTCGATAATGAAAAGCCAGCCTTTAATCTCACAGCAAAAAGTTGGGTAGATGTTGAGAACACAATTGATGTTGAGGTTTGCTCAAGGTATTGTTTCCAGACACATTTATAATATTTTATGTATTTTACTATTTGATTTTTGAAGCCTGTCTTTTTTGACATTTTCTTTCTTGCCTAGCAAAAAGTTAGATTGACACAAACAATATTGTGGGTTTTGTGAGTTCATTTCAGTATTTCGCCCCTTCTTTACCATGAAAATTCGGACAAGTCAAACTACACTCTCCTTGTACATTTTTATAAAATTTTCATAGCAGTATTTTCTACCTTGCATTGGGTGTTGTGCGCGTGAAGCTGCTGGTTGGTGAGGGCCCTAGGCTGAACACCATCTAACTGTTAGGTTTTGTGCTCTTTTTTAGATATTTGAAATCTGGTGCCAGCGGTATGTCAGTGACAGAAGTGAACTTGCCATCAGGATTCAAAGCGGATGAAGAGATGTTGTCAAAAATTACGCTTGTTAAGGATTTGCAAAGAGCAGAGACAACTAATGAAGGAAACGCTGTTAATCTTTATTTCAACAAGGTGGGCAATGTCAAAACACATTTGGCCAAGAAAGCTAAATTTGACGTAAAAGCATCTACCGTTGCATTATTAAATTATATCACTTGGTCCATGACATGTTCTCAAGCATTACATTTGTTTTATTAGATATCAAGCGATGAAGATATGTGTGCAAAAATTAGAGCCCAAAGAATATATCTGGTTGATAAATTGAAGGAACCTGCAGTCCGGACATACGACTACTATAATGTTGGTAAGTAAAAAATAAAATTTTGACAAGGTTTCGCTAAGGTTAGTAACCTAAAGTTACGCAATCCTTCAGATGAACAAACTTCTCCCAGATAATAGATTTAATTAAATCTGTTAAATTAATTTAAATTTATTTGAATTCTTGTGCACTTTTTGTAGATGATCAAGCTATGGCAAATTATCAAGTCTCAGAGCTGGGAATCAGCGTACCAGGAAGTCAAGCCGAACCTAATGCTGAACCCGGAAGTGAATCCGAACCTAAGGCTAAACCAGGACCTCCACCAAAATGTAAGTGCTCTTCTCTTTTGTTCTCTTTAATAATTAACTTGCTCTTCTCTCTCTCTCTCTCTCTCTCTCTCTCTCTCTCTCTCTCTCTCTCTCTCTCTCTCTCTCTCTCTCTCTCTCTCTCTCTCTCTCTCTCTCTCTCTCTCTCTCTCTCTCTCTCTCTCTCTTTCTCTTTCTCTTTCTCTTTCTCTTTTTCTCTTTCTCTTTCTCTCTCTCTCCATCTCTCTTGCTCAATGCTTATGTTTAGGTTATTTAGATCAGTGTAGGCAGAAGGTTTATTTCCCATTTTTATGTTACGTTTTCTCTGTTTAGTTTGATTTGAAAAAGTAAAAACAACGGGTTATTTATTTCTATCATTTACTAATCACCTAGAAATTATAATTAAAGATATGATTAATGCACATATTGTAGTTAATAATAAAACCATTAAAACCTGATACAAATTATAATGAGTTTGTTTTGAACGTTTTTGCAGACAAGAACAGGAGGGACAAGAAGCCTAAAAGTGCAGCTTCATCAATTACACCCACAGCATTAGCAGCAACAATATTGCTGCTGTTGAAATCTTTATTGTAAAATGACTATTAATCTTGCATAGTACATGACAGTGTAGCTCAAATATTTGTGTTGTTCAGATCCCAAAATATGCACACGTTTAGAAACTACCACAACAGCTATTACTGTAGTGAACAGAAATGGATGATCAGTTTTTTGCTTTATGCATGATTAGCTAAACTTGTGTGACTTCAAACAAGCGTTCATAGATTTCTGGACAAAAATGACCACATTACTAAAGTTTTAGAAGCGATTTTTTTCTAATAAAATAAATTGTCGTAAACGTTAGCTAATAAATGATTGAGCCTGGGATACTTTAGGCTCAATGACTATTATTTTTTGCGGTTACTGCATGTGCGAGACTAAGCTTTAAACTAATGTCTAAAAGCAGGCAGCTAATTTTCATTCGTACATTTGAGTGTCCAGATGTATTATAGAAATTTATGTCAAAGTGGAATTTGAAACTTAAAATATACCCTAGGCTTTGTACATCGTCCTCACTTTATTGTTAGTACGGATATTTATGTCATGATTAACCCTTTCCGCAGACGTACAACACTGTATTCGATCATTCTAGGTTCATTGACGCTTTTAGATTGGAATTCTGAGATAGGCTAATAGTGCCATAAAACAGTTTATATGTATGATTTTAGGTGTTTGCAGAATATTAGTGCTAAGGTGCTTGTGGTGATAATATTAAAGCTTTATTTGGTAGACGTGTTCTGTATAAATATTAAATGCAAATATGTATTGTAAAAGTTCTTTTGATTGAAACCACTTTGCCATCGGTCGGATGTGTTAATTGGTTCGTAATTAATATAGTGAAAGTGAAATTAGGCGTAACATAATTAATAGATATAAACAGCTCCCATTTTTCTTGCCACTGTATGTAGGCCTTTGTGCAATGTAATTTAATTTTCAGGTTGCTAATGACGGTGTTCTTAGTTATAACAACAAAAGCAAGGAAATAACTGTGCAAAAGATATTTCTTTTAGAATACTAATAGTTATTCTAAATGATATAAATTTGTATCGATCTTTGTGTTGTTTATATTTTTAAAAGTATATTTTACATTAAAAAAAATTATAAATTTGTAAACAAATAATATCTTTTTCCTAGATTTGAGATGTAGTTAGCAATACAATAAGAATAGAAAATGACAAAAAGAAAAACCGTTCAAAAATCTAGACCACATGCCAACAAACCTTAAAAATTGTTCCCTGGCTCCATGGCCTAGACATTACGTACGAAAAACAAAATTAAACTTAACTAGCCACAAATATTATTTAGACTTAAAAACTTACACTGGGGAACACTGGTAAACCGAGCAGGTACGTACTAATAATAAGGATAGACTTACTGATCCAACGTATTTCTTTGTCAGTATTGTAGAAAATGGTTTCTATTAGTCACGTACGTAAGGTAATACTTCAAAGTACGTCCTGACTTGGATCGGGACTCTATTTCTATCTTCGAAAAAACTTTCTTTTAGTTTAATTTTCGGTGTTATAATGTGCATGAGTCAAAAATTACCAAACTAGAGGCGCTTTTTAGTAACCTTTGTCTCCAGTAATTTTAAATTGAAAACTAAATTAGTACATCCTAGAAAACTAGTATTCGCACAGAAGTCAAAACTGACCGGTAAGTCCCTAGTATGGGTAAAAGCGGGTCCCCCGGACCCTGCTAAACACAGTAGCGCCATTCTCCAGACCTCATTACTGATTATACTGCCTGCACGTTCACCGAAATTCTCATCCATAGTCATCATTCTAGTGCTCATCTGCCACTGGACTATCGAACTGAAAGGAGTTTGTTGCAGGTACAAATGTTTTGGTCCATTACCCCTTCCCAAGGTAGTATATGAATTAGAAGCCACAATATATTAGACTGTAGTTCTACAAGCTAGATTACTTTTTCTACACTGACATTGTATATGCGAAACTTGTTATGTACACACGTCTCTATTACGTTTAAAATTTCACCTGCAATTATGCTGCTACTGCTACCTTTCACTGACATTCTGGCTCAATATTGGACCAACAATGTATGCATGCATTTTAGCTTTTTAATGTAACGCAGTAATCTGTAGCACTTTTTTCCAGCACTTATTTCAGTAGCTTTGTAGAGGTAATAATTGTAGACAGGAGAAAATTTGTATTTTTTTGCAGAATAAACTAACATAGATATGGGAACGCAACATTGGTTTCAGCGTGTACATTACAGAGTTAATGCCGGCAAGTTTTTATTGTAACTCTCATTTTGAATAGGTATATAATATTATAAAACCATAATGCTTCTAATGTTGAATAATAATCTACGAATGTAAGTAAAAATGGTACAGGGAAAATGGTAGGGAAACAATTGCTCAAATTGAAAAGTAGGTGAAAATGGCACGGGTAATGACAAATGGCACAAGAAAAAATGGCACACTTAGTAAAATATGTATTCAGGGTTAGGTTTACAGTGGGAGATAATTATGTTAGTTATTTTTACCACTGCCAAGGAAAGTTTGTTTGCTTGTTTGTCTGTATGTTTATTTGGTTGTTTTTTGTCTGTTATGGCAGTAAGCCTACTCCAAGAAACTTTGAAGAAAGGCGGATATAGGGTGTCAAAACGGGAATCATTCCGCATGTTCTTTTTTCGCAAAACTTGACCGAACACCAAGTACAAAAAACGTTCGTTAAAGCTTCATGGAGGCCTCAGAGGGAGTGTATAGTACTTCATTTTATTAGGCTCCTTTTTCCGGGAAATTTTCTCTTATAAAACTGTAAAATGTTATCTATAACCTTTGCTTATTAATGTGTATAGCCCTGTAAGGTGATATTACTATCGCCCAAATTAATGATGGAAAAGGTAGATAAACACTATGTGAAACATTTGCGCATCATTGATTGTTAATCCATTTAATGAAGAAATATTTTGTGATTCTTTTGCTAGTCTATTTAATACCATTACAGGTACGTTTTTGTATGTTTGCTTGTTTATCTTTGTGTTACATTTCTTGAATCAAAAGAATCAGACGAATAAGTTTAGGATTATTCGGCTTTGGTAGAGATCTGCTTCCTACTGAGCACATTCTAATTTTATTATAGAAATCAATTGCATCAAAATAACATATGTGCCATTTTTTCCTACTTTTCCATTTGTGCCATTTTTACCGCGCATCCATTATCTACAATAGCATAGTAACATTAAAAATATTTGTATCAAGCTTAAAACATTTTTCAAATGTGTGCTCTTGCCAAGTTTGAATAATTTAACAGAAACTAATTGAATCACAATATTTTTTATTCGTTTTAAGAATTTACTAGGAATTCCGAAGTACAGTTAGCCTTTGCCTATTGCTCCTGCAATAACTGCGTAGCACAGATTTAGATGAAGAACGCATCTGCGGAAATGTTCATCACAAAGTATAGCGCAATACATATATATATATACATATTGTGTTGTCACAATACATTTGTGTCTAAAAGAACTCATTGATTTTTATTTAAAATGAATCATACGTCATTGGGCAAAGATCTTATACCATTGACATTCGAATTATTGGAGCTTAAAAAATTATCTCTGATTTTATAAAAAGTTATGAATAGAATCAGAAATATTGTTCGGCGATGCCGAAATCCACAAGAAATATATAACTATGAACCTTCCGAAGAAAGAATAACCTGGACTTCTAACTGGGAGTTTCTTTTATCATGCGTTGGCCTATCAGTAGGTATTGGCAATGTTTGGCGATTTCCTTACATGTGCTATGACAATGGAGGTGGAGCATTTCTACTTCCCTATATTTTGATGCTATTTCTAGTTGGAAAACCAATGTACTACATGGAACTTGCATTTGGTCAATATGCAGGAGAAGCGCCTTTGACCATATGGTCGTGCGTCCCCATTGCCAAAGGCATTGGAGGTGCTATGGTCACAGTAAATATTATTGTGGCAATATATTATAACGTTATTATGTCATGCACATTATACTACATGTGGGCTTCAATGCAAAGGGTGCTTCCGTGGACCACATGCAACAATGATTGGAATACTGTTGCTTGCTATGTGCGAGGAAAACCTGTCCCGCAAGACATGATCGATTTTTGGAATGCATCAAAGTATTATAATGGGACGTTTAAATTGAAAACAGCACCAGATGAATACTGGGAGAACAAAGTCCTTGGCGTAAATATTGTAGTAAATGGCACGGTAGATTACTCACATGACATTGCTAATTTGGGCAGTATCAAATGGGACGTGCTTCTTAATCTTCTGCTATCTTGGATCATTGTATTTTTCTGCCTCATGAAGGGCATTAAAAGTTCTGGCAAAGTAGTTTACTTTACTGCAACATTTCCTTATTTTGTTTTGTTGGTTTTGCTGATTCGGGGCGTAACAACAGATGGTGCTGCAAAAGGGATAAAGCATTTTCTTGTGCCATCATGGTCGAAACTGCAAGACGTGCAAGTTTGGCGAAATGCTTTGGGCCAGGTTTTCTTTTCCTTGAGTGTTGGTTGGGGCTGTCTTATCACTTTTGCTAGCTACAACAAATTTTCTCAAAACTGTTATCGTGATGCTGTTGTGGTCAGCAGTCTCGACACAATCACTAGTATTATTGCTGGATTTGTTGTCTTCTCCGTACTTGGAGCTCTTGCACATGAACTGGGATTAGATGACTTGAAAGAAATCGTTCGAGGAGGACCTGGTCTAACCTTCATTGCCTATTCTGAAGCCATTAGTAGATTACCAGCTGCACAACTTTGGGCTGTATTATTTTACTTCATGTTATACACACTTGGACTGGACAGTGAATTCGCACTATTAGAATGTGCAATGAGTTCTATAAGCGACCAGTTTCACGATTTGAGACATCATAAACTACCGCTTACACTTGCATTTTGTGCGTGCTCATTTATAATAGCATTACCAGCCACCTCTCATGGTGGGGTATATGTTTGGTCTCTTATGGACAAATACGGAGGCGATATTCCAGTTGTAGCTATTGCTTTCTGTGAGATAGCAGCAATTATGTGGATATATGGTTACAAACAGTTTAGGGAAAATGTTTTTGCAATGTTGGGATTTCGCCCTGGAATCTACTGGATAGCCACATGGGTGGCAGTTGCACCTATATTAATTTTCAGTGTATTTGTTTTAGCCTTAATTGATTTTACACCAGAGCCAGATCATCCAGCTTGGGCCACTGCTTTAGGTTGGCTGTTGTTCTGCACATCTTTAGGACAAATTCCTATATATGCCATTTTTATTGTTTTGACACAAAAAGAGACAACCCTAAGTGGCAAGCTTAAGAAAGCTATTACAAAAGACGAATGCTTTGATCGTAGGTGTAGGCAACTTACTGCACTATCTCGTGAAGGAGGTGAAGGTGGGCCATCTCCACAAGGAAACGAGCAGCCTAGGTCGAGTGGTATTGACAACGGAACACATTCTGACCCAAGCAGGTCAGCAGATCAAACTTCACCGAAGGGAAGTAGTGAACCTAAATCAAAAGTTACTAATGAAGAAGTGCTTCATATTGCAAGTGCAAAACTCGAACCAAAAGATTTTGAAGATAAAATCCCTATTGAGTCAAGTGCAGAACATAAAGAAATGGATAAGGGGAATTCTCCTCGTGCAAGTAAAAAACCTGAGAAAGAAGACAGTGAAAACGGAACAGTAACTACTGTAAGCACAGAATTTACAAAACCGAGAGAGAGTGAAAGTAGTGCACCTGCTGCTGCAAATACAGAACTTAACCTAGGAGAGAATGAAAGTGGAGCACCTGCTGCTACAAATACAGAACTTAAATTAGGAAAAAGTGAGAGTGAAGCACCTGCTACTGCACGTACAGAACCCGAAATAAGAGACAGTGAAAAACCAACTATAAAATTTTACGAATCTTTTGCATATGTTCAAAATGAAGAACCTGAAGCACCTAATGTAAGTGCAGAACTTGGAGTAGAAGATTGTGAAGACGGTACAGACTCGAAAAAAAGTGAAGGAAACAGAGCGTCTGCTCTTACAAGCACGCAGCCTAAACCAGAAAATAGTTACTTCTAAATTTTTATTATAATTAAATCTGGCGATAGTAAGCGCAAACTACTGTATAAAATGAATCAACCAAATGTCGTTGACCCTTAAGAAGAAAAATTGTAATAACGTATGCTCATCAACAAGCTCATTTGGTAATACTCATTGTTCCCATTACTGGAGCCATTTTGTCAATTAGCCATGTAGTTTAAATAAAAACAAATTATTGAATTTAAAAGACAACAAAACGAAGTTTTATTAAACTGTTTCTGTTGTCACGCCACAGCTTTTTATCACCAAAATTTCGCAGTTCAAAAATAATTAAACAAACACTAACTTGCGAGCAGTTTGTTCCTAAGACAGCATAAGATGATGACGCTGATTGATGATGATGATGATTATGGTGATGAATCTTTTGCTTTGAAATGTATTTAAACGTATTTACATGAATGGACCTCTAGTTGCTGTAAAAATTTTAACTTATTTACAAATAAATAGAGTTTTTCCACTGTGCAACAAATACATTTTAGTTGAGAACAGATATATACAACTGGCTATCAAGAATATAGTTGCATAGGTAGTTAGTTCAAAAACACAAGTAATTCATTTGTTAACACTTAAAATTGAAATATACAAGGCCCAGAGTACAGAAACGATACCAGAAACAATTATCAACGTACACCATCCTATTAGTTATGCAAAACCATGATTGCTCAATAACAGGTGTTTTTTAGAAAAAACTATTATACAGCTGTCATGTAGGCTTTAAAAGAAATGGGTCACGTAGAGAAATGGGTCACCACCACCACCACCGCTACCACCACCACCACCAAAACCACAACCACAGCAAGAACAAGAGCAGCAGCAACAACAACAACAACAACAACAACAACAACAACAACAACAGCAGCAGCAGCAACAACAGCAACTACAACAGCAATTTATTATAGTGCTTTTTCATAAAAATATTTAAAGCACTTTACAAATCTAAAAAGAAAAATGAATACAGCATAGAAGTCAGACTACAAATCAAGAAATTGCTACTAGAACAACTGTGAATGCCACTTTCTATTACACATTATCACTTGAAATGAATCACCGTACGCCTGTATACTCTATTCTCTATACTCTGTAGTCCTGTCTTTCTCATTTTCGCACATACTCTGTTACAGACTCACAGTACAGTTCTGGTTTTCGACTTATATTTTCGTTTACCGTTTAGTGACAAATGTGACGTTTAAATAAGGCCTCTAAAATCGTAAGTAGCCATAAATAATTTCACTTTTAGTACTAATTATCATGTAGTGATGATATTTATTTTATATAAGACTATTGCTAATATTTTGTAAACCAACAATAGTATTGCAAATTAGGGTTAATATTCCCTTTTAATCTGATTTTAAATGCGTAATACTGAATCCATCTACAATCGTTTTTCTCAACGCACTTGCTTAATTGTTAATCACTTGCTTCTTGTTTTGCGATTCTTTTACATTACATAATCAGTTTATTTCAGGTTCATCGCACCAAATCAAAGCCGTTCTGTCGTTTATACTAATATTGGTTTGGGCGCATGCTCAACAATGTGAAAATCAAAGTACATATTACAGAGATTACTACATGCTACTTATTACAGTAAGGTATACTACAATCTAATTAATACTAAAAAAACTAATTCTAAATTAAAAAAATAGTTTTGAGTACACTTTTAAAATTTATTATTTTTTTTTTACAATCAACACATCGAATAAGCATTGGCAGGATATTGCACAATAGGTACTACTGCAAAGAACAACTGTTGCCATAAGAAACTCACCTTCTACATATAAATGTGGATTGTTGGTTGACCTGAAGCTGCAGTTAGAAAAGGAGTAAGAAAACATTCTCGAAGACCACATAGCAGACTATTGCAGTTGTCAAGTTTGGAAATAATAAGTGCATAAACAAGAATTTCTGTATGCCTATCGTTTAGATGCATTCTTACAGTCTTACAATCGGATGGCAGAAAATTGGTAGTAACCAGATTCATTTATAATCGAATATTACGGCACTAATACCGTTTCTTAGCTATGCAACACCTCTACAGTATTTACAAAGAGGGAATGTTTATCGTGCACATAGAAGAGGACTGTCTTTAAGCTGAAGTACAGTGTTCGAATCATTCTGTGCAAGGGAATTAGAAGACGTCCAAAGTTCTGGATCAGCTATGCAGTTTTGAATAGAATTTACGACAATAATACATTGATGAATAAACACAGCTAGTGTTCAACACTAGACTGCCATTTAATCAAGACTAACAAAATTATTACCAGAATATCCGCATGTATTAAAGTTGTTACGCAATATGCCAAAATTGATCTCAGATATTCATCTTAATCATCAAATAAAAATTTTGCACTTTTTCTGGCACAAGTAGGCCTACATTGCATTTACGCTAAGCAGGCGTATATTATTGCTAATTTCAGTGCAGCAGTAATGCGTATATTATTGCCAGTTTCAGTGCAGCAGTAATGTTAACCGAACTTTGCTAATTATTTAAACGTTTTACATATTATAATAAATGTTACTAATGAAATTTCTTTTGTAATATTTATAAACACTTCAACTAGTGGTTTTTCTTATGTAAAATTTAAAAAGGTGTATCTACTAAGTCTTTGTAGTCTTCTTTCTTGCCTTACATGATCATACTGTAAAAATAAGTTTTCAGCAATTAACTATTCTTAGCTTTTCCATCGTGCTGCAAACACAATGCCAAATCATCGTAGCTTATTTATAGTTCTCTTTCGTACTAAGCTATACCACGTACGTCTATAAAAATAGCAAAAAGGCATAACATTTCATGTTACCGGAAATAAAAGCTTTTAGTATCTAGAATTTGAATAATTTCTCTTATCAACTTCAAAACTAATTTGGTGACAGTATAAGCAGCAATGGTGATTGCAACATTTGTAGCTAAAAATGGGCGTGCATTTTTCATCTTGTGACTTCTGACTATTTGCAAAATACATTTCATATAAATTGTGTTATCACAACTCACAATGAGAAACTGAAACACAACAAATATTTAATAATAAAATCTTACAAATGCGTTTTGTTAATTCTTATCATTAGTGAATTATGTTCAATCTAGACACAGACATACAATATAGTTGCATTTAATCATTGTCTTCTAATAATCGGTATAGTATCGACGCAAGGTACGAAAATTTTCATGTTTTACTGTCAAATATGAAAATCCTTTATAGAGAAAGATGTTAACAGAAAATTCAGAAAGGAGACCTTTCCTATTAACAGACTCCAAATCTCAATTCGCTAACATTTTTCATGTTTTGATGTCACTATATTGTTACAGATACTAAAATTCCTATTCGAGGTTCTTGGTAATGTGAAGTAACATCAAGGAATAAAGAGGTTACTACAAATATACCGGCAATAGCATTTAAATTTGTTCGAACGACTTCAACAGCCTCCGAGAAACTGGCGTAAAAGAAAGCGTGCACGGTAAAAATGACACAGGAAAAGAATGGAAAAATTGTTAAAAATAGCACAGGAAAAAATGCACATATGTTATTTTGATGGAATTGATTTCTATAACAAAATTAAATGTGCTCATTAGGAAGCAGATCACTGCCAAGGCCGAACAATTCATTCATTTGATTAAAAACGTAAAACAAAGATAAACATACAAAATGTACATGCACTGGTATACAATAGACTTGCAAAAGACATAATAGAATTTCAATCAATAATTCACGAATATTCCACATACTTTTATACCTACATTTTTTAACCTTTAATTCTGGCAAAGGTAACAGATTGACGCACGCACACACACGCACGCACACACACACGCACGCACACGCACACAAACACACACACATATACACACTTATATACCACGTCAGCTCATAAGGCTATACACATTAATAAACAAAAGTTATAGACAGCATTACAGTTTTTCAAGAGAAAATTTCTTGAAATAGAAGCTGGAACTAACTCGTAGTTGTTTGTCTGGTGGAGATAATATTAAGAAGTATTAAATACTCCATCTGAAACCTCCACGAAATGCTTCACAAATGATTTTGTACGTGGTGTTCGATCAAGTCTTACAGAAAAAACGGATCAAAACGCCTATTTTGGCACCCTATACCCGTTCTTTCTCTACAAAGTTTCGTGGAAATCTGTTAGGCAGTTGTTATGTAATAGGCTTACCGCTACAAAAGACAAAAGCAACCAACCAAAAAAGCTGTGTTGAAACATAACTTCCTTAACAGAGGTAAATAATTATCCCAAACCGTAATAACACCAAACTCTTATTTTACTAACAATGCCATTTTTCCTGTGCCATTCTTACTTGCGTTCAGAAGAAAGATGTAAAGTTTTTTGTAACAGAGGCGTGGAACTTGTAAATTTATTGGTCTTTTCAATAAATGAATAGTGTGATCAGGATATCTTGATTTTAGTGGCTCGAAGCCACGGGTTAGCTTGCGTTCTTCGTCGAGTGAGTGGTGGGCCCATTATTGATTAAACTATGTTTTATCAAAAAATTGCAATATACTACATACGTACATAAATTCTACGGAAAACAGAAAGAATTGTTAATAGAATTTGCTAACATATTCAAAAAAACCTATATTAAAGCTTTCTCCTACAGTACAGTTTGACTTACGTACATTATGGTACATAAGTTTGTTTTGCGTTACAATGCATTACCGTTAAATAAAACATTGAAAATGGGTGAATGCCGAAACTGAGTTACAGTGGAAGTGATTTGAGGTATTGAAAATTAAAGCAGCATCTGAAGTACTTAAATGAAGTTATTAACATCATTATGAATATGAACTGAAAGTGGATTGATAATGTCAATACGTAAACTCTGAAACAAAGAACACTTGAGAAAATAACGTAGAGGATCCGCCTAGGTTAAGGTGGCTCCACATCGACAATGAGGTGAAGAAGCTATGTGATTAGTATACTTGTGGACTGCAAGTAAACTGCAACTCAACCTCATCTTAGCAAGGTGAATTGTAACCAGTCCATTATTCAGATCCATTTTAGCTTTGGAACGTTTTTGAAATCCATTTCTGGTTTAGCAAGGTCCCGATTCCAGAACTGACAAAGCGAAAATGGTTTTTAATAATGTTTATATTTATTTATTAATTGAGAACCAAAGTTTTATTACATGGCTTATGTTCAGTTTTTCACAGCTTTTGCACAAAAGACGAAAGTATTAATTGGCAGATTGTTAGCTAACTGTCAGAATAGGTGCAAACGAGTTCTGTTTTTACAGACCTTGTTAAGAAAGCTTGCAACCATTCCATACAACCTAGCTGATTACCACCAGGACTCCCTTTAGAACTGTGTCCTGCACCTGCCACTATACAGCGACAACAATGATAGAAGAATCATAGATCAATCGAAAAAAGTGTCAAGAGACAAAAAGTTTCTTCTAAATTTCTTGATAGCTAAAAACTTTTCTAACAGTATTTGACGCAACTACATTGTTTGGCTTTATTTAGTAGGAGCTAAAGTTTGATTAATTTCAAACATTAAAATAAAAAGCTGAAGTGAAAGAAAGGTATCTACCGATTATAAAGCATTTTCTCTGAAAAGAACTTATTGTTTTGGTTTAACGTGTAATAACGCAGCGTCGAACAAAGACAGACGCTCAAATTCCAAATAATTTAATTTTTCTGTGGAATTGTTTATTTTGTGTTTCAAGTTATGGCTGGAATCAGAAATATGGTGCGACGACTAGGAAATCCACGAGAACTATATAATCGTATAATAAACACTGAACCGTCTGATGAAAGACTAATCTGGGCTTCCAAATGGGAGTTTCTTTTGTCTTGCGTTGGCCTGTCAGTAGGTATTGGCAATGTTTGGCGATTTCCTTTTATGTGTTATGACAATGGAGGTGGAGCATTTCTGCTGCCATACGTTTTAATGCTATTTCTAGTTGGAAAACCAATGTACTACATGGAACTGGCATTTGGTCAGTATGCAGGAGAAGCGCCTTTGACTATATGGTCATGCGCACCCCTTGCCAAAGGCATTGGAGGTGCTATGGTAACAGTAAATATCATAGTATCAATATATTATAACGTTATTATGTCGTACACAATATACTACATGTGGGCTTCAATGCAAAGTGTGCTTCCGTGGACCAAATGCAACAATGATTGGAATACTGTTGCTTGCTATGTGCGAGGAAATCCTATTTCGCAAGATGTGATCGATTTTTGGAATGCATCAAAGTATTACAACGGGACGTTTAAACTGAAAACAGCACCAGAAGAATACTGGGAAAACAAAGTTCTTGGTTTAAATATTGTAGTAAATGGCACAGTCGATCATTCGTATAGCATCACTGATTTAGGCAGCATCAAATGGGACGTGCTTCTTAATCTGCTACTGTCGTGGGTCATTGTATTTTTCTGCCTTATGAAAGGCATCAGAAGTTCTGGCAAAGTAGTTTATTTTACTGCAACATTTCCTTACTTTGTTTTGTTCATTTTGTTGATTCGGGGCGTAACAACAGAGGGCGCTGAGTTAGGAATAAAACATTTCCTAGTGCCATCATGGTCAAAACTGCAAGACGTGCAAGTTTGGCGAAATGCTTTGGGCCAGGTTTTCTTTTCCTTGAGTGTTGGTTGGGGCTGCCTTATCACTCTTTCTAGCTACAACAAATTTTCACATAACTGTTACCGTGATGCAATTGTAGTCAGCAGTCTCGACACCATTACTAGCATCATTGCTGGATTTGTGGTATTTTCTGTACTTGGCGCTCTTGCACATGAACTGGGATTGGACGATCTGAAAGACGTTGTCCGAGGAGGACCTGGTTTAACATTCATTGCCTATCCTGAAGCTGTTAGTCGACTACCAGGTGCCCAGCTTTGGTCTGTTTTATTTTTCTTTATGTTATACACTCTTGGATTGGACAGTGAATTCGCATTGCTAGAATGTGCAATGAGTTCTCTTAGTGATCAGTACCGAAACCTACGAAATTATAAACTGCAGCTTACACTTGCATTTTGCGTTTGTTCATTTATCATAGCATTACCAGCCACTTCTCATGGTGGGCTATATGTTTGGGCTCTTATGGACAAATATGGAGGTGATCTTCCAGTTTTAGCCATTGCTTTCTTTGAGATGGCAGCAATTATGTGGGTATATGGTTACAAACAATTTAGGGAAAACGTTTTTGTAATGCTGGGGTATCGGCCTGGAATTTACTGGATAGTCACATGGGTGGCAGTTACGCCTGTACTAGTTCTGTCCATATTTGTTTTAGCCATGTTTGATTTTACACCAGAACCAGATCATCCAGCTTGGGCCACTGCTTTTGGTTGGTTACTATTCTGTGCATCATTGGGACAAATTCCAATCTATGAAATATATATAATATTAACTCAGAAAGAGGCAACCCTAATTGGTAAGCTAGTGAAAGCTGCTACAAAGGATGATCGCTTTGATAGAAGATGTATAGAATTTACTACAGTGTCTGGCGGAAATGTGACAGATGAAAGACCAGCGCCTGGGCCAGAATATGGTGAAGGTGGAAAACCGCCTGGTGCAGAAACACCAACAAGACCACACAGCCCAAGAACAAAACCTGAACCAGAAGATGGTGAAAGTGGAGCACTAGGTATTGCAGGTACAGAACCCGAAGCAAGAGATAGTGGAAAACCAGCTGTAAAATTTTACGAATCTTTTGTACATGCCCAAACTGAAGAACTTGAAACACTTAATGTAAATACAGGACTTGAAGTAGAAGATCACGAAGACGGCATGCCTATCATTACAAGTATTGACTCTAAAAAAGATGAAGGAAACAGAGCGTCTACTCTTACAAGCACGCAGCCTGCAAGTTCAAAACTTAAGCCAGGAGAGAGTGAAGGTGAAAATCCTGTTACTGCAAGTACAGAACCCGAAGTAAGAGATAGCGCAAAACCAGCTGTAAAATTTTACGAATCTTTTGTACATGCCCAAACTGAGGAACTTGAAACACCTAATGTAAACACAGGACTTGAAGTAGAAGATCACGAAGATGGCATGCCTATCATTGCAAGTATTGACTCTAAAAAAAACGAAGGAAACAGAGTGTCTACTCTTACAAGTACGCAGCCTGCAAGTGCAGAACTTAAGCCAGGAGAGAGTGAAGGTGAAAATCCTGTTACTGCAAGTACAGAACCCGAAGTAAGAGATACTGAAAAACCAGCTGTAAAACTTGACGAATCTTTTGTATATGCCCAAACTGAGGAACTTGAAACACCTAATGTAAACACAGGATTTGAAGTAGAAGATCACGAAAATGGCATGCCTATCATTGCAATTATTGACTCTAAAAAAGACGAAGGAAACAGAGTGTCTGCTCTTACAAGCACACAACCTAAACGAGAAGGTACAATAGAGCCTAATGAAAATGGGATGCCTTCCACAGCAAGTACTGATCCTAAACCAGGAAACGGAAACAATGGAACACCACCTGCGGGTCAACAGGACCCAAGTCAATAGAAAGGGCAGAACCTGGGTAAGACAAGAACGAAAACTTTAGAAGTAGAATACCTGTTGTTAGGTCTAAACCAGAAACATTCAAGATGAAATGTTTGCTTTTATGTTTTCCTTTTTTACTTAACCTAGCAATAATTACGGCAAATTTTTAATTTAACAAAATCAACTATTTGTTCCAGATTACCAGTAAAAAGAAAATAAATTGTAATAAGGATATTTGTTCGTCAGCAAGCTTATTTCGAAATATTCATTGTTTCCGTCATTGTAACCTTGCCAATTAGTTTCGCTGTTTAAGAAAACAAGTTGTTGCACTTAAATAACTTCTAAACGAAATTCCATCAATTGCCTGTATTGGCTTCCCATGGTTTTTCATCATCTATACAATAATAATTATCTTTCTCAATATACTAAAACATAAAAACAATTAGCAAGTGCCCAAATATCTCATTGTTGCTGTTGTTGCTGCTGCTGCTGCTGCTTCTGCTACTACTACTACTGCTGCTGCTGCCGTGTTGCTGATGCTGTTGTTGTTGTTGTTGTTGTCGTTGTCGTTGCCGTTGCCGTTGCCGTTGCCGTTGCCGTTGCCGTTGCCGTTGTCGTTGTCGTTGTCGTTGTTGTTACAGCATTCACAAATTTCTCTTTAATGTTGCGTTAAGTATGGGTTTCTGATGACTCATAAGTGCCTACTTATATTTTGCCTAGAGTTATAAATTAGGAAAAGTTAGATAAATATTTGAGCATTCATATAATTTCTATTACTATTTTCTGAAACATTGGTAATACAAAAATAATAAACTCAGCAAAATCTCGTTGTCAGAAAAGAGAAATTAAATGGCATAAAATCACTATCAATATAAACTTTAGTCGCTATTTAACATTAAGTTTAATTGAAGACACACTGAGTTTTTCTTAATACACGATAAACACATATAACATACATAAACTTTAGATGTACAATTTTTGGACATTTTTGCGCTCACAGTGTTCCGTGAGGATTTCCAGTGTACGGAAAGACGTCTGGGCATTCAGCGCATGTGGTGGTCCATCTCTCACCAGGGTGATCCTCACTGTTGGGATGTATAGTTATATTAAAGTACCCACAGATATTTGGTGCATCACAAAGGGGCGTAGCATCAAACCTATCGGCATTGCAGTACCAGGGTGGGAAATCTTCGATGTCCGCTAATCGGGTGGGCATTTTTATCCAATCAATTGCTTGTTTCACAGTTACAATCCACACTTCTGTCATGTCTGCCAGACTCTCCAGAAACTCTTCCATGGCCTCAATGGTAAAATGTGAGTTATAGAACCACCGAGGTCTGAGATGGAGGAAGAATGGAGCCCGATTACTTTTGTAGTGGCGCATGAAGTTGCTATTGAATAGCTCCAAAGCTTCTTCTTTGTCATTCGGGTAGTAGCAATTGTCGACCTCATTACAGAGGGTATCATTGGTGTCAAGCCAATCAACCATCGGCACTTCCCAGACGCCCGGAAAGCTTTCCGTCGGACATGGAGGAATAACACAGGTCTGGGTGGAACGGTACTCGAGCGTGTATGGCCACATGGGAGGATCATTCTGCGGCGTTGGCATGGAATTGTCGTACAAGAAACCGTTGTCCATCAGCATTCTAAACTGGTTGTTGCCGCCAGGCTGAAGATATGGGGCGCGCATTCCATAGACGTCATCCAGTTCCATGAATGAAAGGTCGTTGTAAATGAGGCGATGATCTGCTATTTCTCTTGTCCACTCGTCTTCTGTTAAATTCGCCCAGTATTCAGCAGGTAATCTGTGACTAAAAGAGAAAGCAAAACATTTCACACTGCGTTTAATGGCATAATTTAATTGATAGTTCAACAATGATAAAATAGCTGCGCAGGAGCAATATATTTAATTGTTTATACCACATCAAGTCTTTTTGGCTTCATTTATAGACGCGGACAGAAAAATGATGAATCTGATACACATGTATTTAATTAAATACTGCCTTCTCACCAAGAAAATTTATCGAAAGCACATGAGAAGACAAAAACGGCTGTATTTTTATTAGCACATCGTGCAGAGATTTCAACGTCCGGGACTTAACTGATTCGAGAAAATTTAGCATCTACTACTCACGACTCTACCTAGAAAACATCTATCGTCGCAAACTTTAAAAACACTTATCACAGGAATGACTGAAAAAACCAGGATTTAGGCTTCCATACCTGATAGACAAGGTTGCAATCTCGTGCTGATGATTGCGCAGAAACTGAACCAACGCGTAGTCCGTGTACTCATGAAAAGGAAAGAATGTGTTCCTAATGGGACATCCGTTAGGATTACGTCTGGGAACTAAGCGACGATCAGCTCCTCTTTTGAACAACAATTGCCTAATAAAAGAGTTAAATTAAAACGCAGCGAAGGGACGGACTCAGTATAATTTAGTTAATAAATGGTTTAACTCGTGTGCCTTTTCGTTTAAATATCTGATAAAGGATTTTAAGTATATTTGTTTAACAATTATATTGCTTCTTGTTGATTATCTCTTTATTTATTAGCTTGTTTGTTTATTCGGCCGTTCATTTATTTATTCGTTTGTTCATATATTTATTCGTTCGTTTGTTTGTTATAGATTTTAGTATTTATTAAAGTTTTATATAAACCCCAATCAACGGCAAATTTACTTCTTATTATTTTAAATTTTTAATATTTTTATTTTGAAACTTTCTGGTACCTGTACAGATGTAAGTAATCGCTGTCTCTAAGCGCTCCCTCCCAAGTTATGACAACCATCTGAGGTACCTCATTTGGTAGCAGTCCCCCTGGCACGTCCGTTCCACTGCAGAAGCAGTCGGGTAATCGGCACGTAGTGGAGTTACACGTAGCAGCTGCAAAAATTGAAAAATGACTTCCTTTAAAATATGTGCATTACTGAATTATGTGATAGGACGGTGCGTTCCGATTTTCGTCTCCGCCACCATTATGTAAAAATCGACCAGAGCACACCAACGTGCCCATACGTTGAAGACGCTTTGAAGACCTTTCACTACTGGTTCCAAAACGACGATAGTTACCTTTCTGCCAGTGCTTCTCATAGATGCAGTGCATCTGCTTAGAAATCCTACTTTCCTTTGGTCTTTTAAATGTTGAATATCAGAAAGTCATTTCCCTATTAACGATAACCTTATGTGCTTCAAGAACAAAACCGTTAAACCCAACAAAATGGCTGTGAGCGTTCTGTTTTCTTGAAATGTACTCATATTTTCACTTTTCTACAGTAGTCCCTTACTTCGATTGGACAGTGACCTCATTCGAGCATTTCGTTGATAGGAGAGACATCAGCAAATTTTTAAAGTAGCGAGAGCCATCTATGACTTTCTTTTTTGTTTAACAGCAGCCGAGAAGAAATATCATCTTATATAATTTCCTTTTCTCAATTTAACACGTCACACTTACCACAGTTTGCTGATTCATCTGAACCGTCTCCGCACTGGTCAATTCCGTCACACACGTGCTCATGACCGACGCAGTTGCCGTTGTCGCACACGACAGGACAACCAGCGACTTCGATTGCTGCAAGAAAAAAATCGGCTGGATTTTGTGCACGTGACATTTATGATGTGTAATTTATGATGATTATGATTGCAGTGACATCTTTCGATCAGGGTTGGAAATATATAATAAGTGTTTATGTTCGAAAGTTTGACCTTCTCACTAGAAGGAATCTTGGCTAACTTTCACACAAGATAAGAACAACTGAAATGAAGGAACTACAAAAAAAAGTTGAACTGGCAACTACTCTTGCCAGAAAAATAACTATGGAGCAGATTGTTAAAAGGCCTAAATACTGAAATTATTGCAAAATTTCTATTTCTTTTTGAGAACAAAAGTTTTAATTGTTTGTTTGTTGAGCGAATATGTATGAGCACACATATATCGTAGACAGTACTAGTAATGTAAGAAACGAAAGTTCAAAAAACAAAATCGCAAATCATTAATCCGATACATAGGACGGAACGATTCAAACGTAACTAGAGACACAAATAATAATATTAATAAAATAATAATAATAATAATAATAATAATAATAATAATAATAATAATAATAATAATAATAATAATAATAATAATAATAATAATAATAATAATAATAATAATAATAATAATAATAATAATAATAATAATAATAATAATAATAATAATAAGGCCAATGTGAACCTGGCTTAATGCATTTTAATTTTGTAGCCAAGGTGGCTCCATCTAGCTGGAAGGTTTAAAGTGTAGGCATTGACCCAAGGTCATGCGGTTATTAATGCTGCTCTGTAGTGCATGTAAATGATCCGTTTTGAGCAAGCTATGGAAATTTATCATTAGATATATGCCGCAACGATGTAAGTTTATTTCTATTTAATTTTTATTGTGACGTATTCATTGATATTTTTGATTGATTAATTAACTGTCAATCTAACTAAACTATGCAACTTTTCATAAAATTAGCCAATGTCAGTCGATAAAGACAAGTGATTTACATGAAATTCAACTGAGACTTTGAAGATTTGTCATAAATGTCTCTCAGAGACACTAACAATTATTATTACTATTATTATTGTTATCATCATCATCATCACCATCATCATCTTCAACAACAACAACAACATCATCATCATCATCATATTATTATTATTGCAAACAGTAACAAAAAAAATTACAGATTGCAACGACCAATTTTATTTAACACACACTGCTTTTTTATGTAATATAAACATGTCCAGAATTAATTTTTATAATAACATTTGCAGTACCATTCATTTCTAAATGTCGCTAGTAAACAGTTTCCGTATGACAACAAATGCAATTGTAATGCAAATGCTGCAACGTGTTAATTATTCCGGTATAGCATGAAATTCATTATATCTGTATAAATTTAAGTTTTGAAATTGTGAGACGTTATTATGCTTACTGATTGGAACAGGTTCTGGAGGCTCGTACACGAAACCGCAATCTTCATTCTCAGCGTCTTCTGGAATCTCGCACCTTTTCGTCCTCAGCGTCCAGATTTGACCAGCTGGACATCGCATGTGGATCGGCCATCCTCTGTCGCAAATGTAGAACGAGTCACAATCTTCCGGATCTGAGGCGAATTCGTTCTCCAGGTTCTGACACGCGAGTTCTGCCGAAACGGGCACTTCGAATCCGAATGCAAGCCTCTTGGTTCTTTCAGGAGCAGCTGCAATCAGCTCTACAAAAAGAATACAAATTATTTCCAAGGTCTAAACAGTACCCATTGAAGGAAAGGACCCGCCATTGATGAATTTCGAAACGAAACTGAAGGAAGTAAATGTCAAAAGTCGGGACCGAGCCTGTATGTAAGCTACAGATTTTTCGATTACAAAGCCATAACCATTAGACCATTCAACCCAAGTAATTATAACGTCCTTACATTCAATACTATAACCCACTGGTAAACTAAAGGAAAACTTGCTATTTGTGTTTATTGGGACAGTATAGGTTACTACAGCTTAATAATAAGAATTTGACGCCTCTAGTTAAATATTGCTAAACCTATATTATTAACCTCAGATCGAGTTAGAAAGTCTGTATCTGGATCTACTGTCTTTTGTCGAATCACACACGGATTCTTTAGGATTCAGCAGCCTTCCAGGCTCTAAGTAGAGACAGCAATAAATGAGGAAAAATGATCTAAGCGTTACAGCAATTGGTCTGCATAAGCCACGGTTTAGTATTTATAGAACAAGCCCACATTAACGTCCAAACTTGTTTCAATTTAAAAAAGTGGTGAACTGTGCAATGTGATTAAAAACTAATTTTGCGTTTAACATAGTAGTAATTTACTACTTACTTTATTTACTTCAATTTAAATGACAATTGTCTATTTTGAAAACAGTTCCAATACAATGCGTTCATGTTAGCTGATAGATATACGGTAATCAAATTCGAAACAGACCCTCATCATATTTAATAGTATGTACTTCGTTCGTGAGCTTTAATATGTAATAAAAGTTATAGCAAATTAGGCCTACAGTGTCACTATAAATGCTCGTTATTTAATATCTTATAAGAACTTTTGGTCGGTGAAATGCAAGTTCGTTTATTTAAAGTGAAAATCTCGAGTGGTTCACAACTGAATTAAAAATAAAATGCTTTAGGCCATTTCTCCGTATTAAGTTACAGAAGTCTGTATGCTTAACCTTGACGCTTGGCTTTTATAATAGTTCATCATTCAACTTCCTACTTATAAATCCTTATACGTTGTTATGAACTTCCATCAGTTTTACATTATAAGTGTCTAGCCTACTTCAGTTATTATTTTCTTGATGTATAAAGTATTTTAGCAGCGTATAAAATCTACAATTATACTTGCAAAGATATTTCACAGTGACTGCTCTTAACGGTGGCATTATAATATGTTTCCTGTATGTTAACACGCATGATATACCGAAGGCCTAGAGCAAATAACGTCCGTAATAAGATAACAAGTTCAATAGAACTAAGCTGTTCCTCGAATTTTAACATCTTAATATTATGAGCTGCAACTGCAAGAGCGGCTATAACAGTCTTATCAGGTGAACGCCAATATAATTTAGATGAAATTCAAAGTAGTGAAGGAGGAAGGGGGCGAAGATTCCAGCCTATAAAGGTGGATACTTCCGCGAACGCCATTCCAGTGGAACACGTTAAGCAGAAAAAGTACAGCTCTCAGTTGCTCATAGTCCATTGGGTACTAGTCAGCTTGTACGAGCCAAAGCGAATGACAGCATAAAATTAAATCTGTTGACTTATGAGCGGCAAATTTTGTACTTTAAAAACGTGCGTCACAAAAATCCGTTCAACACCCACAAGAACTACACCAGCACAACATTATACTAAAAGTTCTCTTGCAACTTGCAACCTTTTTCAGTGCACCCTTGCACCATGAACTTTGTAAAGGTACTACCACTGTTAAACTACTTTTGTACTAGTAAACCTTACACTAGGACTGAAACGCAACTAGAAATAATTTTAATAAAAAACAGAAGCTAATAAATAGGGAAAACCTTCCCCGCGGTAAAGTATTTACTTCTAAAGTAAAATGGCGTAGTAAAATCCATAAAATCACACATGGTCGCTGAACTAATTACTCACCATGTCCGCTGCCGCACAAGCTAGGTAATTGATTCTAAGCTAACGAGTTGCAAAACGGTAACGAAATTTTGCAGGCGTGCACATTCGTGTGAAAACATTTTTGAGGATGAGGCAAGGGAAGGTTGCGATGAAACTGTATATAAATATTGTTATCTATGCAAGGAGACAAATTATAAGTTTAAGTTTATTTCGATCATTAACGATCACATAAAAATACGATATAATTACTATTAATATAAAAAAAAATGACTGATTTAAAAAGAGAAAAAATAAGAAATTCTGGATCATATGGATCCATAATATGACATTACAATGACATGTCGTTACTTCAGTACTTGTCGTTATAACCAGCTTTGTTAGAAATTCAAGACTTTCACCGTATCAACGAACATTTTTCATCCTTATTGAAACTGATATTGCGTTGGCACTGGCAGAAATTTAACAAACGGATTTGTAATCCAAACATCTTCGGTTCAAATCTAGACTAAGTTTGGACATTACAAATAATTAGTAATGTGTTATATTATTGTACATCCACGCCCTCTAGTTATTAATCGTAGCAAGTGTTTTCACATTTGCATAATGAGCGAAGAATGAACAGAAGCTTTATCCGATCTAACTAGCAAGAGTCTGAATGTCCGCGGAGTTGCTGTCCTTGACTCTGCTTTTAGAGCAAAAGTGTGGGATCACATTGTGCCTTTGTTAACCATTATTGCTAAAGGCAGTTATTAAACGCGCTGACCTTCTACCGGCAATATCCCGATAGAAGGAGTGGTCGCAAGACGGATGTAAACCGTATCAAAGTTAAAATGCAAGACTGCGATATTACACTAGGAAAATTGTCGCAACAGAAATCGGAAAATGAGATCTGGGCACTTCTTGTGTTCTGTGGCCTCATTAGAAAAGGTACAAACTGACAAAAAAGAAAAGAGCGAAAGTTTATGAAGAATGGAAAGTTTCTTAAAAATCATCGCTTTCAAGAATTTCAATGGGAAGACCAAGGCGAAGAAGCCCAGGGAAAATTCAGGTCGCTTCAGGTAACAGTGTGAAATGAGGACAAATGTTTTTGTTGACCACTCGTGCTGGAATGATGGATTTCTTATCTTGACATAGTCAACTGTCCTACTCCTTCAAGACATCTAGATGCCTATAAGAAAACCATATAAATTGCACACTAAGTCTTCTATAGTTATATATTTTTTATAGGGCAAAATGCCTACTTATTATATTACTTTTTATTTTTTTAGTTCAGCGCGCAGACATAGACTTAAGCCAAAAAAGACACATCCACAAATAACTAGAACTAAATTGCATAGAAACTTTGGTTACTGTCATGATTACTACAACGTACAAAGAAATTAATCAAAGGGATGTTTACGTAAAGCCACTTAAATTAAGACTATAAGCTTCGTTCCAATGAGCGAACAAACTAAGCATATAAAAACGTGATGCTAATGAATTACGTACAATTAAATCATGTTAGCACAATATTGAATTAGACACCTAAGATTTTGGATATTTACAGTAAAATGGTTAGTATTCTTTTGCACGCTATGTAGAAAGGCTGGTGAGCAATGGTAGGCTTTAACGGTTTTTTATTCTTATTTTCCCCCCATTAACAAGCGCAGCAGAAAACATTGTAGTTATTTAAAGTGAAATTATACTTTATGAACCTATAGATGAAAAACATGAAGGACAGCTTCAGTAAGTAAAACGTTGTAAACTTGCATAGTTTGAACATAACGAATCAAGTTGTAATTTTTATGGACAAGACAGTTTAACATTTAACTGTTTTAGGGTTTTACAATTTTTTACCTCGTGCAGCAACGTTCTTCTAGTCCTGGAAATTTTTTAGCGTCTCTGTATGAGTTCTTGTCTTTCGGTGTGCTAGCAAAGGTAAATTTAGGTCATACACACCCAGCTTAAAAATTCTAGAGAACACTTCATGTTCAATAGCTTCCTCGCGACCAATTTACATCCTTCTTTGCAAACTCCGAAACGCGCATTGGTATTTGGTACGCTTGCCAATGGGCAGTTTTCAAAGTATTGCAATTTAAAACATCAACCTGCAGCCAGTAATGCTTGTAACGTTAGTTTTTTTTGTTTGTTGTTGTTCATTGCTACCTACCCAAATTTATTACCAGAAAAGTTTCGGCCGTGCCAAACCTACATTCACAGTCACAGGGGCACGCTCCACGCCCTGCACTTATCAAAAGGACAGCCGCGCAGCACTTGAGGTTAAAATGATTTTCCCACCAGTTTTAGGAGCTTAATATCTTTCTAAAGAATGAGCAAATGAGTTTACACAGCCTGTGTTCGCTAAACAGTTAACCGCACACATCAAGTGACTATCAATAAATCTATATCCCTTTTAGGAATAGGTCAAGGGTGTCTGTCACGTATTCAGCACTTGAGGCATTTTTAGAATCCGCATCGGAAGTTTAACAATGATGAATAACTTACATTAGAATTTGTAAGAACAGAAAAGGGGAAATCAGGTGTCGCAAAGGACCACACAAATTCTAATACAGGAGCGATTAATAATTCAAATATTCAAATGCCTAAATTTGCGTGTTAATTAAAATTAACTGTATTTTCATGTTTAGCTTGCTATTAAGCATAAATTTTAATATGCCATGGATGAATCGATGGTCTAATGTTAAACGAACAATTATGCAGGCAAAAAAGTAAAAACAGTTAACTTGTGAACGTAGAACACACCATGTTGTACGTAAATGAGCCGCTTTATGAACAAACGAGAAAAAATACACTAGTTACCAAATAAAAGAGCCAATAAGCAGACGAAAAAAATAGATATTAAGCTAAAAAAACAATGAATGAAAAACAATGAACATGTGCAAATCAATGAATAGCTGAGTGCTTGTTTGACCACAAGTTTCAGCAACACCCAGCCTTATCAAACAGGAGTAGTTTTCTCGGCAATCACTCACCTTTTACTGGTTAGGTTGGAGGTTGCTTAACCTTGTTGTTCACAGTCAGTTATTCATTGATTAGCAAATCCTCCTTAAAAGATAAATAACTAGCAGCAGTTTGGCACATAAAATTGCTTCATAACAACTTTCTTAGCGGTCTCCTCTCTATTCACTAAATAGTACAGCATTGCTTAACTTCGCACAAAGTGGACTAAATGAGTAAATAAAGTGAATACTTGAACTACTAGGCTTGAAAGAAACGATGGATAATGGATAAGCAACCAAATAAACGTATTAGCGAACACATAACGAAGTGAAGAATGAACAGCACCGGACAAACTAAATGAACAAATAATTAAAATATAAACAAATTTGTGAACAAACATGCTGATGTGTACAAAAAATGATGAACCTGTTGAACTAGTGAATTAATGAAAAAACAAGCAGTGAAGAATCATGAATTTGAATAACAGGGCAAAAGATAGTGTATGCTAATGAACAAATGAGCTACTAAATCGACGATGAGTTATTAAATATAGACAAGCAAACAAGAAAACGAACAAATAAAAAAATAAGAAAATAAAAGAGACATGTAATAAACAACTGAGTAAAAAATAAATGAGTAAGCAACTCAGATAACACGTTTATGAATAAATTGAGCAGATACTGATGAATGAATGGGCAAGTGACTAAACGAACAAGTAAAGAAACTAGAGACTAGATGATTACTTAAATTAGTTAGCATATAAAGAATGAGCAGAAAAGCAGCAAACAAAAGAAAATAAACTTTTGTAAAACTATTTTCTTTCTTAGAGATTTATTGCTTGGCATTTTGCTACTGATAAAAATCAGAGCCTCTATATTAGTTCATATCACCAGTGATTATAATAGTCACTTCCTGTCTTTGTTTCAGTAATAGTGGCAAATTGTCCCCGGCTTGTCATATTAGTCAAACTGACCCTGGAAAAAAACAGACGCGACAGTCAGGTGGCTAGAGACATGGGACAGTAACAGTGCGAGGTTATTATGTTGTTATTAGTTATTGCCCTGGCCTTCGCATGATTTTTGTGACGCGACCTATATTTGCCATTTTTCCATCTCGAAATTTTATTGTTGTTTTTGTTGCAGCTATGTTGGCATTCTATTGTTTTTACCACATCAGTCCTATGATTTACTAAAAGGAACTTGGTGAATCAAATGTTTCTTTTCACCTGACCAGAACGAACACTTTGACGACAAAAAATAGTCAAAACGATATCGGACCCAAAGGGTATCAACGAAGGAGTTCCACTGGGGGGGGGCAACCATTTGGTTCACAGTAGTTCTTAATGAATGTGAAAGGTAGAAACTAATTAAAACCTCCATTAAATACGCTAATGTTAGCACCACTTGCGAAATATGCAAAGTACAAGATGCGATAAGTAAAATAATGAAGCCTCACAAATTGTCTGTGAAAAGCACGATTAATAATCTTTTCAAAATATAGGAATCACTTAATTACATTGGAAAAACACTTTTAGAAGATTTCCCAGCACTAATTTTAACTGAAATTTGTTTGTCGCGCGGGTTGGCTTTAAATGTTCTGACGTTGGACTTTACCAGACTTTTAAAATGGTAAAAACGTACTGCTAAGTTAGGAAAGAAACGTTTCTAGTATTTTTACTTTTTACATCTGCAAAAATGTCCAGGCGGTTCTATTACCGAAATGATTAGATTTACTGTATGCAAGTATAATTAGGTTACTTTGGAACGTGAATATGTTCTTTGTAAAATTATTAGTTACTATAACCTGTTGTTGGACTGCATGAGCACCATTCATGCCCAACAAGATTCTCGAGAGAAAAGTAAAATTTACTTACTTTTGATTTATCCAACTTTAGAATCGCGTTCAGATGACATTCTGTCCCAAATTTTTTCATAAAATGCGCGAACCTTTACAGGGATCACATAGTTTATTCATTTACTGCTAGAAGAAGGACAGAGGAACTCTAATTTAAGAAAATTAGTTACTTATTTCGTCTGCCCTTTTTAATTTACCATGACAATAAACTTTCAAGACCCAGTCTGAATTCACAATTAAGTATTATTTTCGGTATATAGCTTAGATCTTGCTAATGATGTTGAAAATGGTTGAGCATTACAGTTGTTACCTGATATGTAAACGCTTAACTTTCAGTTTTTATCGTAAGTTTATTGTTATGAGCGATGTCAAAACAAAAATCCTTTTTAGCTTGCCTATATACTTATTCGCTTACTTGTTTGCTATATCCGCTTATTTATTATTAGCTTGCTCATTTAGCTACTTTTTGCTTATTTACTTATTCAATCACTTACTCACTCACTCATTCACTCACTCACATACACTCACTCACTTATTTGCATGCTTGCCCGGCTGTCTGCTGCGTGCCTGTCGTTATTAATAACATCAGTCGCTTAACGGCGTTTTAGCATTGATTGTGATGGAAATGCAGTATTCTTTTTTGGCTTTACTTGTTAATTTTACATGCTTTACGTGTTAATTTCATGATAAGAAACCAGATTACCATCAGAGTAGATACCAATCTTTGACTTGCACTACACAGTTCAGTCTTAAGCTCATTGTACAAATTGAGTACTACACTTTAATAATATCTGGGAAAGGCAGCTTGAACATTTTGAAATTCACTGCATTTCTGATTCTGATTCACCTACTGAGTTTATGAAGTGTTAAGTAGTTTGGAAAGCCTGGAAAAGGATTATTAGCCATTCTTGTGTTGTATCGAATTCTTGTGTAGCTGGTTTTTGTTAGTAATTGCACGAACTGCAAGCTCTCAAGTTTTTACGGGTATAGTGGTAATGCTATTTTGCTAATGCTCTCTAATCTAGTCTGAAAATGCGCAATACAAAAACTTTTCAACTGTTTATCATTTCGTTATGTATCTTGAAACGAGGGGTCGGAGCTTCGGAGGTTTTTCCAATACCTGGCCTCTTAGATTGACACTTTATTTATTTATTTTTTATATATTAGCCATTTTATTAGATGGGTTTTCAAAAAAGTTAAAGCACAAGAAAACTTTCTTCGTAAATATCTTAAAAAATCGTCCTTAAATTTAATTTTGTATCACCTACATCATCAGACTACATTGTGTTTTGTTGCCTACACATCAGCTCCCGCGATGACCATCGGGTGCAATCGTTTAAAACAGGTGTAAATATTATTACGAAAAATTTGAAAAAATGACATTAACATTTGCAGCACATTCTTCCTTAACTAAGCAAAAGTACATATTACATAATATTGTCAGTAAGATCAATAATGTGTTTTTGGTGAACCAATGGTGCGCAGTGGGATGGCGATGCACTGTCGTTTTACGAATTTGCGCGAAAACCTTAAAATTATTAAGATTTTTCTTCTCCAGTTACAAGAGTCTGTCAAAACCGGTAAGCGCAATGCCAAGTAATATAACTTTGTATGAAAATATCTGGGATATATTTTGAAATTCCTCTTTCTTCCCCTTTAAATCATATCATCTTTGAGACTTACCTGCTAAGACCACCAATGTCAACAGGTACAAAATCTTCATTGCACTCGACTAATTGTAGTTAACACTAATTAATACAACAGCTGTAATTAGCTCCGTAATAGGTATAAATCTTATAGGTACTTTACGAAGTACAAACCACTCTATCCCGGCGCTTTCTGGGCAGCAGAGGCTTACAGTTATTACCTGTATTACCTGAGCTTTTAGGATAAGGTTTAGGTTCAGTGAACAGCGAATTGCAGGCGATTGCACACAGCGTTAGTACCTGTATACTATAATCATATTTAATATGGATTTTTCTGTGACTTCATGGTCAAACCTTCCTGTGCCTAACAACAGGAAGGAAGTGTTTTAGTCTTAATCCTGACACTTTCGCATGGTTTTTAGTAAATATGTCGTTTAGTTTACTGCTTATATATGACAATATATGTAATATTTTGCGCCAATGCATAGAATTGCGCATGTACCAAATAAAATTACACCGTAAGCCAAATTCCTGTATAACTGCACTGCTGCAGTGCTTTTCCTATACAGTTTGTGTTTCGCAAGCTTGGATGTAGCACCCAACTGTAATGCCTACTCAAAGTATATAGTTGTGACAGGACCGGAACCTATCCCATTGAAAAGGGTTGTCCTAAACAGTATTCTGTATATAATGATATTACTAGAATATGTATTTGATGTGATTATTTTACTTTAGTTTTATTACACATTTGCAATACGTCACGCAGTAACTTTTGGAAAGAATACAGTGGGCTGTTCACATTTAGTTCTTGCCTCAAAATTAACAAGTTGCAACGGCATTGGATTAACTGAGTAATCAGTTAAATGTCAAATATTAATGTCTAATTTGTAAATGTCACAAGCAATTTCATTTGCCATCAGAAACTGTTTCTTTTCTTGAAAAAGAGCGAATACGGATTTCGTGACAGAAGTTACACAACACCGAAAGTGCGCGATTTCACTTGCTTTACTGATTCTGTTTACCTCCTTGAAGAGGCATGTATTTCATCAGAACGTGGTTATCTCTGCTGGTTCAGAGGCTCCTCTTAGAAGAATAGCGTTCACAATACGGTCTCGCAACACACTCTACGTTAAGTGCGGCTTATCACTGAACGCTCGATTCTGATTTTAGTATGCCGAACAGTACGAGAAAAACGTAAAAACTAAAATCTGCAAATAAAATGCTTCTCTTTTAAAAAATGTATATAGAAAGCCATTTCGTGAACTATTTCTGCGTATTTTGAGGTGCTGATATACTAAATAAACATAAACAACGTAAGAATTTTCAAAAACTTGTTAAAGATCAAATGTGGGCTAACTTATCAAGTTTCACGAGCAAAATATAACTAAATGTTTTGACAGAAAACGCAACTTCAGTGCCCGATTTGATTAAGAATGAAGCCATGAAATGTAACAAAATTAATGTCAAATTTTAAGTTACGGTCAACTCTTTTAACTAAAAAAACTTGTTTTCTCATTAATTTTTTAATATAATTCAGCACCTGCAAGCCGAAACCCACCAAACAGGCGCAGTGGCTAGTTAATGTACATGCTTGTAGAAGAATCAGAACCTGTCTCATTATCAAAGCTAATCTATCCTCTAAGCTTAGACACTGTGCTGGTAGAGGTCAGCCTCAACCACGATCAGATGGATATGCATCGTCTCTCAATGAGGCAAATCTTCTCTTAGTCGGAACCAGTCAAAAAGAAGAATGAGATATGTAGGAACTATATGTGAATACTAATACGAAATGCTGGGTGAAATCATGAGCGTCGATTATAACATTAGTATTTTTCATAATGTAACAGCTGAAAGTTATTTATAGTTTAGCCTTGCCATCTAGTTGAATCTTGGACAGCTACTAACTACCCTCCTAATCAAAGTGGCTCATTACTAAACTACATTATCGTATTATATTTCTTCTTTGGTAATACATTTACTCGGCCAAATTTGGGTGTTTACTTCAGCAAGTGATGATCGTCTTTCCTAGTTTTTCTAGACCCTAGAAAAGGCTGATCTTAGTACCGAATATCACCTTGCCATTACGCTTACGTCAAGACTTAAACAAATATAATTAATGCATACCATTAAATCTACTATTTGGTATTTTTATTGAGACATAGGACATAATTTGGTATTCACTGCTACCCACAGATGGAGCCACATAACAGTACCGAATCTAGAATTTAATTAAGAAACTCGTCTTGCCTTTCAATGGATAATGATCATGTATAATTTATGTTTGTGGATGAGCGCATTACTAGTTGGTAAAAACTGTGCATCTGTGTTGCAGTATAATGTAATAATTTACTTAGTTGATTTTATGTAATTTATCTTGCCATTGTAGATGGAGCCACTGGGACAAATTATCTGGGTACATGTGGATGTTAATTCTGTATTTCTGTAACATTGTGCCCTCAGAAAAATCTTAACAAATCATGACAGTTTAAAGCACAAGAAAACACTCCATTTACATAAAGCTTAAAAATTCGTCTTGAAATTTTTTACCACTTACATGCTGCCTTTTTGTATACAGGGCTTGCGTCAGCAGTAACGCTGTATAAAACACGTAAATTTAAACTCCCACGATGACCGTTAAGAGCAGCCGTTTCGACGATAAGTCATTTGAAACAAGTTCAGATAACACTGAGTAAAGTTTGAAAATATAATCTGAGCATTCGTAGCGCACACGTCACAAACTAAGTAAACTTTTAAATTACTGTTTCTTGTATAAACATTAAAAATACGTTTTTTTGGTTAGTGAGTGGTGCACCCTGGACGTGAGTCAACGACATTTTACCAATTGGTGAAAACATTTACATTGTACGTATGTAACATCGTGGAACGGCACGGCCGGAACAGTATTGCTGGAGAATCAAAATGAAATCAAACAAAAAATCCTTTCAACGCGAGTACAATATACGCATAAAATTGCCATAAAATAACATAATTTTAAGGCGATTTTTCTGAAACCTACTTCTCTATTTCATGTACCCCTTTCCTTGTCATTTAACAAGTTTCGTGTTAATCAAATAAACGAGTTATGTCCTACATCATACAATTACAGTCTGTGATAATTTCAAAATATGCAAATTCAACAGAGTCAAAGGATATAGGTCTACACTAATCTAATGCAGATATCTCTGTATTGTATAGCACATGACCGTGTGTTCATAAATATTTATCATAAGAAGCTATACTGCAGCCATTGCTGGTACCTATATTGCCATTGTTACCTTAACCCGCACAATAGTGAACAAGGGTTGACTCTAGATCAGACCCGTAAAATAGCCTTTCAGTATGTTCTAGGGTCTGGTCTAGAGTCAACCCTTGTTCACCAGTCTCTTTATGCTTTTTTTTAAAAGAGGAAGAAAGGGAATTTTTAAATTATGTTTCAACGGCTTTCCATACTAAGCATTAAAGGTGTGCATTTCGCGTACTTGTTTGAAAGAGAAATGTAACTGAAAAAGAACGTTCTTAATAATTTAACATATTCGCGCCAGCTGGTAAAATGTCACCTTTTCACTATCCTAGTGTACTACAAAAACGTCACTGGTTCACTAAAACATATTACTAATCCGGTAGACAAGATAAAGTTATTTGAAATGATTGCGTCTAACGGCCATCAGAAGTTTAAATTTGTATTGCTGCTAATACTGATTCAGTACGCAAAAAGACAACAGCGAGCTGATACAAATTTTTTATCTTTATATATGAATAGGGACCTCTCGTTAGTGCTGACAGTTTGATTGTAATATCTGCTATAGATGCTGTTCTTACATTTTTGTCTAGATGCAGAACGGCTGCTTATAAATCCACTTTTTCCCAGAATCTTCTTGTAAGTGGAATTCTTTACCAGAAAATTGTTTCCCTGTTAACTTATAACTGCACACGTTAACAAGCAAAGCAGTTTTAGATTTTTGAACACAAATTAACAGTTTTTACTTATTTTTATTGTTCATGATGCTAAAGTAGTTTTTCATATAATTTTCAATTTTTATTGAAATTTATATAATTCTAATGTTACAAAATTTATGTGTCAAATTGAAAAAGACTTTGTATGACAAGTAGGGATGTAACTCGGTATTGATATGTAGACATATTAGAATTTGTGCAAGTATGCTTATTATTCGTAATCACATAGTTTTGGCCTTTGATCTTGCCACTTGAAATGTCAGCATGATTGGCAAGGATTCTTGCAGGGTCCTGGATGTTGAGAACTCAGACTGAGACACGGGGAATGCCGTGGACTCGGGTTTTGAAAGCTGACGAATAGGCACCGTCTTGAACCAGTTATCGAATGACGACGAGTAGAAGTCAACCTTAGACTAGTAGTTTAGATGCTGAGGACGAAAACCAATCTTAGTCTCAGTCTACATTGCAGCAAATTATTTTAAGTCGATATTCAATAACAATTGAATAGCATGTTAAAAATATACAAAATAAATAAAAACAACTAAAGGGCCTACACTCCTTTCACTTATACGGCGTTAAATATGCTTAATCTACAAGTAAAAAAACCAAAAAAGAGTGTTCGATCTTAAAGTTTCGAACACGTTCTTGGACGCTGAATACGTATTCGGCCGTGACTCGAATGTTAACGTCTCAGGCCCATTTCGGACTCAGTCAAATGCTGAGAACTCGTTTTTGCTCTTGGCTTTGGTTTTGAAAGACGATTTAGTTTTCCGTTGTGCTGTTTAGAAATTTTCGCGATTTCAGTAATATTTGTTGTTTTAGAAATTTTAATGTTTAGTAATTAAGGCTTTAGCTTGCTTTTAACAGAAATAAAAATAAGCTTATTTTAGCTTATTTGTAGGACTACATTTTTTTAACTGACATAACAAGAAACTGAATTGAACTGAAAGTTTAGAATCAGCTGTGTCGTTGATTAGAATAACCGAGCAATAACCGTGCTTAGTGATTGAAGTTAAGCAATGCCCAACCTGGTCAGTAGGTATATGGGAGGGCACCTGGTTCAATACACCTGCCGGGAAATTTATTTTACCATTTTGTGCTTGGATATTTACCTCGCCAAGAGAGGATCGGAACGTGCATATCGGCCCGGTCAGCTTTGAACATTGTCCTTCCGAGGATATAGATATCGGTCCAGTCACAATGATTTGTATTAAATATGCTCTGTTATTGAGTGCTGCATTCCGCTTGCAGACAACAGAAATATATAAAAAAGTGCACATTAATTGATTTTTAAATCGTAAAAGACCCTACCAGAACGTGACATTGACACGGATGAACATAGCATATATAGTCATCATTACTGAATGAACACAGGAATGGTATTCATCAAAGCAACTGGCTCTCTAAACTACGTGGCGTGGGAGGAAGCCAATTCCCGGCTTTTCCGCTCTTCTTACGCTTCTGGCTTCACTTCCTAAGCATCTGTTAAATATTCAGCAGATGGCGGACTCAAGGCAACACAAAAGTTAGATTTGGGCAACCATGTGCTGTTATCGAGTCGCTCCTTGATTTTTGACATTTGTGCACCTTTGCCAAAACTGATACAACTAAAACAACTAAGATAAAACTTTTGCCTGGTAAAATAACAACTAACATAAAATGTTTAGTGGTAATTAGAGGCTGTCAAATTATAAAATATTTTGTTGTATTAGTGGCAGGTAAGTGAAACTCTGACTGTCTATCTCTAATGCTTTTATTGTTTTAAAAACAAATAAAGATTTTTACTCCTACTATTACTATTAGTACTACTTTTGCTGCTGTTGCCACTGCTGTTACGGCTGCTATAATTAAAATTACCGTACAGGCTTAATTTTTTAATTTCTTTTTTTTTTGCTGATATCTCTTAACTAAACTTGTCCAACAAAATTTTCTGGTGTATATTCTTACCAACTTTTTGATTAGCATAAAGGCTCTGGTTGCTTAGATGCGGCATAGAAAAGTACAAGTCTGCCCTCTTCCGCTGATGACTGCAGTGGTTGTTTGCATTCCGCCTGTCACTTGACCCTCGATTACTTCCGCTTGTAAACTGGAATTAAAAAATGAAGCCGCTATGATAACTGAGTGCTCACAATTCCCTCAGTTGCATTCCAACATGCAAAATAATCTAATAACCACATGCACGTTTATTTTTGTTTTGTTGAAACTCAAATTAAATACTCCACTTCCTTCTCACAACGCTTTTGGTCTAGCTCGGGGATTTTTTACACGACAAACTCTCTTCTCTTTCCTCCGTTGTATTCTGAATTTTCTTCTCCTCTTTTTCTTTTTCTTCTTCTTTTTCTTTTTTTCTTTTTGCGTAAGGAAGCAGAACGTTTAGGTGGGCACATTTCATCTTCAAGTACTAGTTATTCCGCAAACGGCAGATGCATTGCTTAACAACTATTAGTTAGGCCGTGACGTTGCTCATCGTCGTCGTCGCTGTCGTCGGCCATTGTCGTTGTTTGTTATCCGCACTATCAACATTGTTTTTCATCACTATCATCATTATCATCATCATCATCATCATCATCAAGTTTACTAGTTTAGATTTTAGGCTAATTAAGTTTTACACTGAACAGTAACTCATAATATAGTAGATAAAGAGCTAACATGTTATACATATAAATCATTGACTTTAAATCAATTTTACCTTATTTTATCTTATCATATCATCATCTTTCGATCTATCAAGAAACAAGAAAATATGCTTTTATGCCACAGTTTGGATTGAAATATTGTGAAATTACAGCAAATTTACTGTGTGTATCTCATTATGGACTCATTAACTGATTAAAGCCATTGTTAAAATTTTCCAATTGCCGCATTTGGTTATAACGCCATAAAAACTTTAGATGCTCATTAGATTCACGTCACTTAAATCACCACAACTTTGATTATATTTCAGCTTTTTGATTTAATTGACAACCTTATTTTAAATTTCTTCCCTTTTCTCCTTTTTCTGAGTTTTATCTGATTTTTTCTTTTATTTCGCCCCTCTCTGGCCAACAACTTCAAGATCATCTTTTTCCATTCAAAAAGTGATTTGTGAGATTTACTTCTGTTGGTTATTAACTTGCTTTGACGTATAGAAATATGCTTGAAGGCATTCTTCACAGAGGTTTTGAACAAGAAACAACAACTGTCGCCTTTCAATGCAATATCAAAACAATATGGGTGTGATTTTAAAATGTTAATTTGACACCAATGTATTTATTTGACATTATAACAAAGTAAAATTATATAACAACAATAACATCCGCAAGCCGTGCTCTCAACAGTTGGGCGTGTGTATATTGTCTTTCTGACATTCAAAAGCCTTTGAAATTCATCTTCAGTTGCGTGAGTATAAATGTTTCTCAGAGTGACTCAAAATAAGTCATTCCGATATAAATAGCAACTACCTTTATAGCGATTTATGCCTCTTAAACAAACATTGAGTAAAGATACAATTACCACTATGGCTGCGATAGTAAACGTTTTGTTACTTGCTATAAACTAAGTTAAAGTATTAAGTTCTATCTACGCAAGTATGTTTTGCTTACAACTTTCGCTATTTGGGTATTAAAAACCAGTCAACATTAAAGAGTTACACATACAAAAAAACTTCAATGACACAGCGTATAAACAGCGAATAAAAAATAAAAAATAAAAAGTGCCCCTGACTTAATGTTTATATGGTGTATCTACAGGATGGCTCTTCGTACTTCTTAAAAAAAGATGAAAGATAACGTTTTGATGATGTGTACACGCACAGATATGGGTGTAGTTAATACTAATGTCTAATGAATGTTTCAAAAACCAATTGCAGGCTTAAATTCTTATGAAGATTAAAAATTTTATTTTCCATTCTGAATTTTCTGTTAAATCGCCAAATCTCATTTTGATCTATGGTCTAATTATACAGAGTGTCAGGAAATGATAGCCCTGTACACTTAACAGTCATCACAATCGAAATAGACGCATTTTTAATATTTTAGTCGTTATAAAATTTCTTATTTAAGATTTTTAAATTCTTTCGACTTCTTATTACGGAATATGAGGAACAAAATTTTGAAAAAATGGGAAATAGATATTCCCATTGGGAAATAGGCATGAATCGTACCCTGTTCATTTATGGCCCTTACAGTTGCGATTAGGGGCCGTATTGTGTTTTTTACTCAAAATTAAGAGCTCTTTCTCATGGCGTTACCAGTTTTGTCTGTTCTTTTTTGTTTCTTTTGCACAAAAGGGAAAATCATTTTCTGGCATCCTTTACATTTTAGTGCTTTAACAAAAACCAAAATATTTTTCATTCTAAGTATGAAAAACAGCAGCCGGGGAGCATTGCTAACGCTGTCACAGCTTGGGAGACTTAACGCTTCTTCGAGCGTGTCTCACGTGTTTGCGACTTTGCAGAAGCGAAAAACGAAATACGACACTGCTGCCTGACATTGGCAATGAAACATGGACTGGATAAATTAAAGTTTAAAATTTCCATTTCAAGTTATTAGTCAATTAACGCGAGACTGTCCCTGTAACTGGTCAAATAAAGCGTCTATTTTATGTGCAACGTTTTTCTAAAAAGACGGCCTAACTGGCCTATCGCTACTCTACGTATCTATTGCTGACAGCGCGCAATAATGAAAATCTAAATAAATTAGGCTTCCAATTGTCTTTTTTAAAAATCAGTGTTTTACTTTTCCGTTACTTTTCCATTGCATTACATGTATTTTGAGTTACAATCCGAAATTTGGTACTGTTTTCTTTAACTGGTTAGCACCCGCGTGCAAACCACGCCTCCTTTACACCTGCGGCTTGAGCATGTGTCACGTGACATTGGTAGCGCGATCCTACGAGCGAAGAAACATGTAAGCGAAATGCCAGGCGCCCAGTAACTGGTTAAACTTTCTTGAATGTTGCTGTTATGGGCTTTAGTTCCTCATAAGCTCGTGATTACGTAGTTGCAATGACGTAGTAACCGTTCAGTGAAAAATCATGTGTGATAAGTGAAGACGTGTTAAAGTTTCTTCCGGAATACCTGCGGATCATGCAATCGAACTGGCAATCCGTAGCCTTATTTGTGGCCGCCATGTATTTGCCCAGTATCTGGACCACGGCTAAACGCGAAGAAGAGCTTGTAAGGAGTGTATCTCATGGCGAATTTAAGCAGTCGTCAAGCGTCAAAGCGGAAGTAACTACGCCCTCGTTAACTTCTCTTTCAACAGCCGCACCAGGTACGAATAAAATTTAGAGCACGGCAGGTCTTTCACGAATAGTGGTTTTACCACTCTACCCACTAATTATTAACGAAAAATATGTTTATGTCATTAATTTGGAAGAAATCGTGTTGAATTATTTTACACGATTGACTCTCCAACTTGTGCTTTACTCAAATTTTGTAAGACTATTAATAGCTAGCCCCAATTTCATTACCACTTGAAAATCCAGTTCTTGCTTACGAGATTAAAATGCATTGATTTAGTCAATAGCTAAACTGACATTCATTACGATGATAAAAGTGATATAAAAGCATATTTCTAGTAGGTTTTTACAAATCATTAGGGAACGTTGTCCTAGTTAGTTAACTAAGAAGTTTTTCGAAGTTTAATAAATTTGACTGCATATTAAGTTGAATAAATTCATTTTGACAGCAAGCAAATAATTCGTTTTCACGTAAAACTGTTTTTTTAACTGTGGGCTGCCATGCATTCACCGTATACAGATCTACTCCAATATGCACCATCGGAATACTACTTCCTGTTATGCGCCCTACACTGGAAGACTGCGCTGTGTAAGCCAAATGTTGTAAACATTTCTTCGAAATCGTCCCAAACAGTATTGAAAAAGCAGATTCGAGTTCGGGGTATAAAATCTTGCCAAATGCCTAATAATTTTTGAAGTAAGGTGGACCAGATTTAGCGGAATTCGAAAATGTCTTTGCCTTGTCGATGGCTATATTGGAGAAGCTCCGGGCATCCAACCTTACTTATACCGAGAAGACTTATTGTAAACATGAGCTAGAAAAGACCATATAAGGGAAATGAAAGTATGCAGTAACCTCACTCGGCTTCGCTCCACTGATGGCTTGCATGCATTGCATGTTGAATGTACCTTTAGATGCTTAAGACAAATTTTTCAAAACATTAAGCCATATGCCTATGCCAATTGCAGAAATCATAATGATTTGCCATCTTCGTAGCCCTGCCTCTATTCTCTCTCTCTCTCTCTCTCTCTCTCTCTCTCTCTCTCTCTCTCTCTCTCTCTCTCTCTCTCTCTCTCTCTCTCTCTCTCTCTCTCTCTCTCTCTCTCTCTCTCTCCTCTCTCTCTTTCTCCTCTCCTCTCCTCTCATGATAATTATTGTGAAAATTAAAGCTAAACAACCCTGTTGAAAAACTGAAAGACCATAAAATGTGTAGTACATCCTGTAGTAATTGTAAAAAGATGTTTAGGCTGTTGCCTACAAGCAAAGAATAGGAATACCGCCATTTATAGGTCTTACTAGTGTACTTGGATAATAATTTACTTGTGCAATTACACATAATTTAATAAATATAACCAACGGTGGCCACATGCTCAACTATTTTTTCATAGGTGCAATGGCAAACGAACTGGTATTGGCCGATTTATAATAGCTTCTGTTCTTATGATAGAAGTGCATGCAGAGCATTGTTATTAGATTCGATGCATAACAACTTGCTTATTTCTATATTACGCCAAATACGACATAATTGGCATAATTTGTCTAAGATATATAAGCTGATATTTACTCGTACTGATAAATGCAGGTGGTTTACGTGTAAAAAGAAGCGCAATTTGGAGCATCGCCATCATACGCTTTCCATTGTGGGAAGAATGCGAGAAATGCACGCAAAATTTCCGTGATTAGCTGATGACACGGCTTCCTACGTTAATTTGCAACAACAGTGGGAGACGCAAAACGTGCATATTTCCGTGGGAGTGATTGACGCTTTTGGATGCGATCATTAAGTCGACTCTGGTTGTTTTCGTGTTGCATTTCAAAACAAAAACGAGTTCTCTTGTCCAAAGAATGTCACTATCCAAGATTGCTCAGATTCTCAGCATACAAACGACGACCTGTGCGTTGGGGGATGATGAAAAACATACCTCACAGTGCGATGTCTTTTTACGCAGTTATCTATAGGCATCACTGAACATTCCAGAAAGCATACTCATAATTCCCAGAACTTATTTACCTAATGAACTTGGCTAAAACAACGCAAAATATTGACACGTTTTTCATATGGTTCTCACGACTGTGTTTGCCCTGTAAATAATTAATATACTTTTTGCCTCTTTTTAGATTCACACAAGGAGGAAGTGCAGATGGGATGTCATGAATTAAGATCGAAAAAATATATCTCCGATGGATTCTGCACGTCTGCCAAACCTCTCAGTGAGGTAGTGTGTGCTGGACACTGTTTGCCAATTAAAAATCTTCCCTGGTATGCCCAGGTGCAGAAAATTTGGGCAACGTATAAAACCAAACAATGGCGATGTGTCAATGATAAAGTAAGGCGTAAGAAAGTGACTTTGATATGCGAAAATGGAGAACGCAGGTCGTACAAGATCAAGATCGTTAATAGCTGCAAATGTAAGAAGTACCACAGACGCCACAACATGACCAGAACTGCGAAACGTAGAAAGAGCAGAAAAGAGGCAAAAAGAAGGAGAAGGAGGAGGTTAAGTGAAGAAGCTTCGCACAACCAAGGGGCATAAGGGGGTGCACTATAAACAATGAGTTAAAAGTTCGCATAACACGCACGAAGTCATTCGCAAGTCGCTATGGTGTGGAGTTCAGTGTATTGAACATGATTTATCAAAATGGCGACTAGGATATTTTGGGAGGCTTTCGTTTTGCACGCAAGACAATGAATGATGAAACGTGAACGTTTGCTGACAAAGTCACTGTTTCTAGAAAGACTAGAATCGTGTGCTATTTGTTTTCAAATGCATGATGATACATATTATACATTTGCAAATAAGTATGTGTCTCTCGAGGTTAACTTAGAATTTATATAGATACCCTTGAAATACGTGAGCAGGATATTACAATTATGTCAAAACAAAGTTTAATAGCTACACATTTTGTCATTGAAGGAGCAGACTTTGTAAAACCTTTTAAAGAAATCTATAGTTTAACAGGCAAATTTTCTCTAGTATGCCGCAAGAAAGCAGCAATCTTTTATTAATTGTGGGCCTAACTCAACTGTACATGCACGCCATTATAAATACTTATCAGCACGACTGTTGTTCTTCGTGGCAAACCACCGTTATGCAAGTTATGCGCCGTCCAATTTTCAAAATGTTCATGATAGGAACTGAAAAGTTGAAAACGATTAACCCTGCCGTGAGATAAAAAAACTCAACGCAACTAATTTACTTAAAAACATTGCAATAATAGACTGGCAAATTAATTCCTAGCTGTAGTAGGATCTCTAATGCATCTCAGTACCCTAAAAGACCAAGTATGCGTCCCGAATCTATTGACTGATTTATAGTTATTGAATATCTAAAAATGCGTTTTGGATTAGTGCTATGGGAGCTTTTAATTGAGGAGTAAAAATAGGCTTACATAATAATGCGAAAATGTTTAATGGCGATATTTTAACATTTGGCGTTCCAGAGAAGAAGAGTCGGTCATTAGCTTCGAGTTCACGTTTGCATCAAACTGCGAAACTTTACGCAACTAAATCGTGAGCTTCTTTGTTTTACTTTGTTTTGTGGTAAAAAGGTGAAATTGTCCTCGAACACAATATGGGCCTATAGAAATAATTTGCAAACCTTTCTACAAGTATAGTCGTGCACTTAAATTTACAGGAACACTAAGCTACTCACCTCTGTAAAACTGCATTTAAGTTGGGGAGAAAATTATATAGATCTGCACTTGTTTCATAAGTTCTGTTGAAATATTTTACAATGTTGTACAGTAGACGTGCTTGTCTTGATAGAGCGTGAGCGTGACATTCGCAGTTTCCAAACTTACGTGACATTCGCAGGCTCCAACCTACCAATGAACAGAATAGTTCAGTTACGTGTTGTAATACAGAAAAGTAGAAGAAAATGCGCCTTCATACAGTGCCGCAGCACTAACAGCAGATCACCAGTCTGCAGGTGAACAATGTAAATATCCTAAATGACAACTTAAAGCTCAGTAGTTGGAAGAGATTCAACAAAACTAAGGATGTCAATAAGTACAAAACAAACGAAGTTGCAGAAATTCCATCATTAATTTTATGTGCATACCAATGCGCAAAACTGCGTTTCTGCTGTAACAAGGCTGTGATTTGTTCGGCTGCGTAGAATTTTTTGCGAAATCAGATGCATTTTCCAGTAAAATGCTATTGAACTATTGGATATAGCTACTAAATTGAAACGGTATATTTGGAAATTGCGAAACGCTTCTGTCGTAATATTAATAGGTTTGTTTTACAACATACTTATTTATAGGAGCTAGAAGCGGTGTATTTCACGTCTATATTTCTCCCACATTTCTTGCTTGGAATGAATAACGCAACCTACCATATTCACGATCACGTAGTTTGCGAACACTGAGCTTGTTTACGATCTCGTTACTTGGGAGAAACCAAAATTTGTTTTGAGGTGTGACATTTTAAAAATCATTTAAATTACATCGCTTATATAGTAACCTTACAACGGTAAAGTCAAAGACGTGATTAGCCGTAGTATAATACTAATGGCGTTTTTTAAATTTTATTAATATTTATAATTTGTTATTTTACTAATAGCACATTTTGCCGTCCATTTGTTTACGACTGTATGTACTATATATTCGAAAATAGTCTTAGAACTACTGATTCAAAATCACTGGTGAGGTTAGTGTACCAAATTACTGGTGAATTTAGTGCCACAACTCAGATAAAGGTGACGCAATGCGCACCTTAAATGCGCCGCCTACGTTTCAGAGAATAATGAATGGATGGCATCACCTTAGTCGTGTGAGCTGTACTATCTTCTCTTCCTCTGGCAAAGGGTCAGAAACTGTAAAAAATAATTGCAAAGGTATCGAAACTTTATTTGTGTGTGATGCAAAACATGTATGTCGACCATGTTCGTTCTTCCGAATCTGCATATTGCGTTCGTATCGCTGTTTTTGCACGCTCCTGATGCCAATTTTTGTCAATACCCATTTCGCAGACAAACGCGAAGCATCAAAAATTAGTAATGATTGTGTATGAAAAATTTGACGTGGTACACACTTTGATTTTCACCCATTTGTGTGCAATAAAACATTTTAATTATACTAGACGTTCTATAAAGGAAGATCTTATTATATAAATTCCTATAAATGTAAGTCCTGCATGCCCTTTTGTTATTGATTAAACTCCACTATACTTTAATACTGTATTATATTAGATGTATTTACGTAACCTATGAGTGACATCAGTAAGGTAGTAAGGTACTTGCGGCATTTTCTTATGCAGCTCCGTCTGTTGATTACAAGGCCTGCACACTTCTTAAAACCAACTTTGTTGACATTTTTTAGAATTTTTTCAAACTTCAATCCTGAATGCAAGACCTGTAACATCGTTAAAAGAAATAAATTATACAGTTTCCACAACTTCAACTGGAGACTGGAAAATTGAAAAATAGCGTAATAGCTCAAGTTTACAAGTTTATTGAAGCTACATTTTGACGTCTCCTAGTATGCTATTAAGATCTTGAGAATAGGTTTTTCCACATGTAGTTAAACGTTTTCATTACGTTTGCATTGCATGCCTACTGCAACAAATGCAACAAAAAGGCATAGTTATTGTTGCAAGCTTCTGGGCCAACTAATACATTAGTACAAGGTGTGTGATTTCGTGAGAAAAACCAAAGATATTTCGTTATATCTACCTTTTTTGAAATGTACTTCAGCAGTTAACTGTATACACACTTTCAAACCTTCGTTTTTGTTACTTTTATAATCGTTCAACTGTACAGAAGCAAAGAACTCGGTATTTTCATTTGCCTTAGGAGATACAGTATTATTTGAGCATGTGAATCTGGTTTTATGCATTATGTACTTTTTGTAGTTCATGCAAGAAGGTAGACTAGGTTCAGGTAAATTGCTCGAATGCCTTCTCTGAATGTGTTTTCGTAAATTCCTAGAGAAGAAATGTTCTTATAATAGTTTTGTATATAGTACATTAATGTAAAATCTCAGAATACAGTGTGACGTGCATATTGGTTTAAAGTTTGTAGAAATGATAATAACAATATTATTGTTATTGGTTTGTAATATACGACAACGAGGAACAGTTTAATTCCTCATTCTAATAAATTATTAATTCTATTCACAAACGTCTTACAGGTTTGTGATTCCAAGCGCGTTAACGTTTTACTGAATCACATAATACAACCGACAAAAAACCTTGACTGCCTGGATGCCCGGGCTGGGGACCTGGCATACCTGCAAAAACCTGAACAGCCGCTTGAGGGCGTACAGCAAATACTTGACTATTCTTTACAGCACCATCAATTTAATCAACCACCGATCCTAGACAGGTAAAATCTCTCTTCACGCTGAAGATGTCACTTTCGTAAGCACTTTATTCAGGACAGGAGTATCTGCTGTAATAACAATGCGCAAGGCGTGTATCAGTATGCCTGTCGAAAGAGCTGCCAGTATCGTTTTACCTAAGACCAGCCAACGAACTTTTTTGAGGCTACGCTGTAGCATTGCTGATGCGTATTTATTTATGAATTATTTTTAACAAGTGAATCGCAAAAACGCACACTGAAGTAGCGAAAAAATGAACAAAAATTCGATGAACCGACATGAGTCTATTATATTTGAAATGAGACATTCCGAACACTCCAACAAGAACCTATTACTTACTATGTACTGTGTATGGTATTCTGAATATGTTGCATACATTAACATTTTGAGTATTTTTTCTAGTTGAGGAAGCCAATAATTCAGGAGGCACAAAAATGAAAACCTGTGAGAAAATTTTCGTCAGTGATTAAAGGGAAATCGAAATCAAAGTATTTTAGACGTTAAATACAACTGGTTAAAAACTACTGAAGTATAAAAAGTATTGGAATTACTCCAAACCACGCAGCCGCTTGTGGTCGTTAACAGGTTTAATTCAATCATAGTTCGGCATCAATACAGCTTTTTCAAGTGTTCATTTGACCATGCTATAGCAATTGCTAACTAAGTAAATAATTTTTGCGATTAATTTAGAGATTTATGGGCAATTGATTAATTATTTATAATCTAATTTCAAAAGTATGTTAATGATTGATATTTTGTCATACTCTTCTGGATGTTGTTGCTGTTGTTGTTCTTGTCGGGTATAACCTTTTGAAGGAAAGCACGAAGTTTCGTGAATTCGTCATGAAACTTTTTACAAGAATATAATATAACGAATTCCGCATTTTGATTTGCCATTTTGAATTCACGGTAGCGGCGGTAACATCACTTTCGAAAAAAAGCCAAAGGCTCTGCCAATTCGCAATGGATCGTCACATGGAAACTTTACGTGAGTGCTCTAGAAAATGGCCTTCTTAAATTCTAGACGACAGCAATAATATCAATGAAGTCTTTTCTAGACCATGATCTGGAGTTCATCGAGTCCCTCGACACCCCGAGTCGAAATTATTGTAAATGTTGTGTTAACAAAAGCAAGCCATTTTTTCACTTAGAATAAACCATTGGACAAAAAATGGCTGGTTCCGACTTCAATCTTGTTAAAACTTTAGGATATTAGTATAGTCTTTAGCATGTCTCCTAAGTCAACTATACCGTTTCATATCATAACTGTGTGGTAAGTTTCGTGTAATACATAATATTTCCAAACGTGTTTTAAAAGTGACAAAGTACATGTATAGAACTCCAAGATTAAAACTGATTAATAGCTAAGCTTCATCAGAGCATCCTACGCCCGGAAAAAACTACATCAGAGTTTAAAGTACATAGTTACATAAATTTAAACAAGCAAGCAGAATCAATTAGTGTAACAAGGTACTCGTGATCTGCACACATATAGTGTTTGTTGTTGTTGTTGTTGATGATGATGATGATGATGATGATGTTTTATTTTATTTTATTTTATTGTACATGACATTTCCTAATGTTATACTGTATTCCCTAACAGTTACGCCGTGTGTATGATATAGGCTGGCGGTTACCTTCGAAATTAAGAATAGTGTGAATGGATTTAGAAGTGTATGGTATCTCTGGTTTTCTGGCACCCAACTTGTTTGATGTTAATGGGACCAAAATTTATTAGAGATTCTCCACGTCCACTGCCGAAGATTTTCTGAGATTCTTTTTAAGTCTAAAACAAACATATGCATCTGCGGAGATAAATGTATATTCATTACATCATTCAACGTCTTTACCGTGAAATTGCAATAAAAAATGATATTGCAGAAGAAAATGTCCTCTTGAAAGGAAACACTAAACAGTTGGGCAGAGAACTCGGAGCTGCTAACGTTTATTGGTAAAGCATATTGGGACCTAGAGTAACATGGATTCTCTTCGGTGGTGCTGTTTTTACTGCCTGTATGCAAACAGCGAACCCATTTGTGTACTACTTCAATTTACCTGCCATCTCCCTGCAGTGGTACATTCTGTTGTGATAGCGACAGAATCGGCAGTGTTCTTGCCTGGGTTGTACAAAGGTGTTATCTTTCAATAATACAGTACGGCAGTAACACAAAGATCTTTCAAAAGCCTTAATGAAGACCACAGCTATCGCAGTTGAAAGTCATCTGGGTTTATTCTTTAGTGTACATTGTGGTACTCAAAACCGTACGGTAATGTACAGTAGCAAAATTAACGTTGTATAAGGAAAACTGTCTCACTTTTTATACAAAAATACCATGCACAACTCCCACTGTTTCACTCGTTTATACTAATCGACAGAAATCTGTTAATAGGTAATTTATGCGGATGTAAGACTGAAGTTGACTTGTGCAATTGTATTCAAACGTTCAAAAACTACATCTCAGTTCATACAGAAAAGTACCTATATAAGAAAGGTAAACATAAGCTGAACCATATATAGTAAATATGGACTAGCGTGATAGATTAGTGTGTGATAGAGAAAATATAGGCTCGACTATCACATAAGAATAACAGATGAAAGCATCGAGTAGGTCCATGTAAATTAAAGAATTGGATAACTGCTAGCAGGATTGTGTTAACTGCTAAACTCTCTGTATCTAAAATAATTCATTTCATTCTAGAGTCTAAGATAATCTGGGTGACATGAATGTAGACTGCAACTTCAACATAGAGTGGTGTCGGCTACATTAATTTGGCAAGCACATTTTAGTATGTGCTATTTGTAGGCATAAATAAATTTCTCATTTTTTTGCTATTGGTGACTTTTCAAACAAATGGCACATCAAGCAAAAATTCAAAAGTTCAAAAGTAAAAACGAAAATCATCTAACAATCGTCCTACGCCAAATAGCACAAATCAGACGTGCCATGAAAGAAGTCGACAAATCTATTGTTATTTCGTAAAACCACCATAGTTAATATCAACGTTGACTTTTTTGTTTTTATGTAATAAAATGTAAGCATAGGAACCATCAAGTGAACAATTCGATCAATCCAATAACAGGCAGGCGCATCAGACCCACCACATCGCTTGCTAAATCGATGAGTTCGTATGCTAATTTCTCATGTACTTCAGTGAAGTGACACTCATCAATGAATACTTGTATTAGTGCATTAGTTTGGCCCAAACGTTTTATTCTTGCGTACTTTGAATAGGCATCATGGCGAAATATCTCATGATTTAAGTACAGATCTCCAATATCCCTAAAATACTCCCCAATAGGCATATTGTCAGTTATGAAATCATCAGTGTCCCCGGAATATTCTTCAAATGGCATACCGTTCCTGTGTAATGTTCAGGAGCTTATTTTGCATAAAATTAATAGTGTTATGGTGTCATGTCCAAAAGGATTATTTGCTGTCTCTCCAGTTATATGTAGCGTATATTTAAAATTTTTGCTACTTTTTAACTGGGATTCCGTAGTTAAAAGTGGTAATTTAACACATTTAAGTGGTACGAGAATTGTAACTAATTTGCTATTGCGATAGCGCAGTTTTTCTCTTAGGTCTCTTCCCGTGGAGCCCTTATAGAAAATTGTTTTTCTGAATACAACAATATACTAGTTTCAAAAAGAACATCAGCAAAGACATCCATCACAATATATATATATATATATATATATATATATATATATATATATATAGACAAAGTTCCACGATTCTTCCCGTGGAACCTAACAGTCGGGGCTACAGGGGTCATTTTGCCCTCCACGTTATTTACCGCAGCAAAATTTACTAGCTTCACCTTATGGTCCTAAAACACTTTCGAGACGGGAAATAACAGGAGAAAATCTAAATATGCATTCATGTTACGACATGTTATATCCAAGATTCCAGCAAAAACACAAAAGTGATATACCTAGGTATCCCAATATCCAAACTATTCCAAATAAATGACTAAATCTGCGTTTCAGGGCCAAGGAAAGCATCAAACACTTACCTATGTCAGCTGTGCTTTAAAAAAATCAAATGGCATACATGATCAAAAATATCAAATCTCGGTAACTCGATATCCAAATAAAAGTGACCTCAAATAAATGGCTAATTCTATATTTTTCGGGTCATGGAAACATTCCAAATTTCTTAGTGATGTCAGTAGTGGTTCAAAAAACTCAAAATGGCGCCATATATAAATGACAAAACGCAAGCAAAAATATTACATTCTCACTTGCCCAGGTTTCTAAATGACTTCAATTAAATGTCTAAACTTATGTTTTCTGGGTAAAGGAAACTACTAAGCTTGCTAGAGATGCCAGCAATGCAATAGAGGCATTAAGATAGCCGCCAAGATGTGTCAAGATGGCCGCCAAGAATACAAAAACTGCGTTATTGCTACAATTAAGCATAGAAATATAACCAAACGAAATGTTATGCGTGCGTTTTCTGGCAGGACGTCAGCTGAAAAAAGTCTGGCGTGTTTTTGAGAATATCTCTGTTATTAGCCTTGAGAAACCAGTGGCTCAACAGAATTACTGAGTAGCGCCAAACAACATTTGCATTGTATGCTACAAAATAGTAGGCCTACGCCATAGGCAATGGGTATGCAGCAAGTAAAACTTATTAGGGGGTCTTCTGCTACTACATAGCAAGGTTGGATATGAAATAATGATAATTTTGTTGTATACTTGAAGGTCTAAAATATCACTATCATCATAAAATATGGCAACGTCGCGGTGTCTATGTTTTCTGCGTAGAACGTCAGCTGACAAAAGTCTAACGTGTTTTTAAGAATATCTCCGTTATCAGTCTCAAAAATAGACTTGAGAATCCACACAGGCTCTAATTAATTGTCTAGGTGTGACCATTCATGGTCTCTGACAGAATGAATCTTAGGGATAGCAATGTGAGTCCGTTTCCGTAGAGCAACCCAGTAGTTCGCATATGATATTACGGGAAAACGTGAGACCCTTTGCATGGTGGTAATATTGACAAATTCATTTTTAACTTACTTGTAACAGATTAGCCCTCATCAATCATTTTCCTCGCCACCAAACATATTTACTTCCTTTATACTAGTGGGAATCCAAAAAAATAAAAGTCAATGTCATCATAGAGCTTAAATTTCAAATTACAGGAACTTTAATTTTTAATGCAAGTAAACAAAGCTAATCTAGCAAAGTTAGTAGAATAAGTCAGTGACATGTACTGATTACATTTGCAACAGCATCCCTATCTAGACGATTTAATACTGTTTGTGCTTTAATAGTTGGAAGAGACCTATGTAATAAACACATTGTTTGGCTTCAGCAAAGGATGAGTTGTCAATTATGGACACGTGTATAGCACGTCATGTATTAGGCCTATTTTATATTAGGCATATTATAAGAGAGACAACTAGAATTATATGTACTTTTTTAATTTATTTCTTTTAATTTTAATTTTTGCTGATACTTGAAGATATGCCAAACTTTCGTCCGTTGGCTTTCTTGGTCCAGAAAACATAGGCATATCATTTCTTTTAAGTGTATTTACTATAATAATGCTGCACTTTTTGCAGCCATTCTGAATTTATTAAAGCCTTGGCAGCATCAGTAACAAGGTTTCCTTGGTCCAAAACAGATTTAGCCATTTCAGGCGGCCATCTTAAATTTACTGAAGCACTGCTGACAGTTTAATAGGTTCTCTTAACGTAAAGACATAGATTTAACTTTTTATTTGGAGTCATTTTGATACTGAGTTACAGAGTCATATGTGTTTTTGCTACATTTTGGTGTTTATGGGTACTTGGATATTACGCCTCATAACATGGACGCATCGGCTTTTTTCTTGTTAACATCTTGAAACATTAACATTAGGACGATAAAGAGAAGTTACTAAACTTAGTTTCGTTAAATCCTGTGTGGATGCAAGGTGCCCCCCCCCCCAGCTCCACGACTATAAAACTATAAACAATTATTGGATGTATCATGTATTTTGTGATGTGTTGCTGTTCGTTTTTAAGCAATTATGATATAGTTATCAGCGAAACAATTTTCTATAGAGGTTCAAGGGAAGGCGACCAAAATGAAAAATCTATTTTTAAAACATCTTTATCCCGGATAAACATAAGAGAACCAGAAACAAAACGCATACTACAACCAAGAGAAAGTGTTTAATAATCAATGACACATATTCCTGAGAGCTAATTCCATTAAAGTGCTGGTAAACTGGTGAATGAAGTTTAATATATACCAACAAACCTTCAATGAGCAAAAGATTGCAAGTATTATAATTAAATCAAACCCGACCAGTGACCAAACGTAGTACGATTTTAATTACAAGATTTTAATAAGTTGAATAGATTATGATGACAAGCTAAGATGGCCACAAGTTTGAGGGATATGACATGTCGTAAGCTATACATGACAATAATCTTAACTTAACAAGAATCGATGAAAAAATTAACTGGTATCATGGAATCTGGTGAACTTAATAATGTCGCTTATAGGTCGCATCTGTTTTGTAACAGAAATGTTTGGAACGGTGGGGTCTGGATTGGAGAATTGTAAGTTGTAACCGCATTTTGCCGAGGCATCGTAAATATTTTTGGCTGATATATTGAGTAAACACCGCTAATATAGTGCCACATGGACAGAATTATGCTGCTAGGCGTAAACAAGTTTTGTTTTCGCGTATTAGTTGTCCAAACCGGAACATGATGAATTACGATATTGCCTCGCTTTGGCATTGGTATTTCAGGGTAAAGGACACACGGCAAAAACGATTGTATCTCTCAAATAATGCTAGGATTTTCATTCTTTGAATTTTCTGTTTTTTACATTTCTTTTCCTTGCCTTTCTTGCCTTACTTTGCCATGTTTCACTTTTCTGGCCCAGTCCTAAACCTGTCGTTAATCTATCTTACCCTGCCTCTTGACTATTCTGGCCGATCCTAATTCTAGGTTCCTCTGATATTTCACTTGTTTGGCTAGTCGTTTAATCATACACTCATTTTCCGTTCATTATTCATTCATATAGTTGTTCATTTTTTTATTCTTTCATTCGTACATTTAGTGTCGTCCATCTATCCATTCATTCATTTACTCGTTCGTTTATTCATTTCATTTTTTGGTTAGTCTTTTCATCATTTATTCATTTATTTATTAGTTCATTCATTCATTCACTTACTTATACATTTCTTCATTTTTCTTTTTTCTTTCTTTCTTTCCTTTTTTCCTTCTTTTCTTTCTTTGTTTTATTCTTTCTCCCTTATGTCTTTCGTCTTTTGGTTTTTCTCCGTCATATAAATATAAGACGCCTTTGCGAAGGTCGCATTCAGAAAAATTACGTTAAAATTACATCTTAGTTAATCGAATTTG